>LPNX010676845.1:8818-44315 GCA_001517045.1 Pseudotsuga menziesii | reverse complement strand
GCATGGCAAAGAGTCAGTTAAGCTAGACTCACTCATTGAGTTAAGCCATTGCTATGCATGGAATTGTAATCCTTTATTGTTTATATAATATACAGAGAGAAAACCTATTGGGTATTCCAGTTATTGCTAATTCATGAGTAATTGTTAATAATTCTTTGATGAGATTGAATCTTAGTTCCTAGATCATGTACAAGAATTAATATCTACCACTAGGCCTATTATTATATACTCAAGTATCTGGTATGCTTACCCCATTGATGTTTTAATCTCTTCCATACTCTTTATTTACAATGTCAATATACGAATAGGAAAATAACCAAACAATGTTGGGAAAGAACTTCATTTTTTCTAAAAGCTCCTTTTATATCTAAGCTTGAAACCCAGTATAGGTCATCTTAGATAGAGCATATAGAATTTTTTTTCTTCCTCTTCACTTCCTACTGTAACACCCCCGACCCTCCGACTGGCGAAGAGGACGTTACCAAACACAAAAAATCTGGGCAACTAGCCCCATGAACATGAACATACATACATATCATGCTGAAACAAAATGCTTAAAAACATAAACATACTAAGATGCATAATCACACATATATTTAGTGGAAGCAAAAAAAATTCATTCATATACATGTTCATCATAATTCATTAACAATAAACATACTGCATAAGTAGAATAGACAAGAATACTTGTATTATGAGAACTGTCCCACAACTAGCAACGTCGCTGCAACGTTCCACCCAACCATAGACCAATGTGCTCCTTAATCCCTCAACAACACTTCCACCCCTGAGCCAGGCATGATTCCTCAAGGAATAAGGAACTAGTAGGCTTACACATAACCAAGGATAACAAAACAAAAAGGACACACATTTCAGCCAAGAGAACATAGTTGGGTTTATCAGGTGAACAACATATCAACCAAGCTAACACAAATTGGGTTTATCATGCCATCTAGGAGCTGGGAAAGGCTAAATGATAAACTGGTGAGCTCATTGAAGAGATAAGGACACCTACACCATAACTAGCTTGAATTCTAGAACACCCACACACACCCAACACAAGGAAATAATTCCTTTCTTTGCTACACAGTCCCTTAGGCCCTGACTTCCCTTCCAGTTCTATTCAGGGGTGGTGGAGAAGATAAGAAAACCATTTAGCTCTATCTGTGTGGTTCCCAAACACACCAATTTTGTCAAGCAAATAGGGCCCTCATCACCACTCCAATGTAGTTTGAAGACCAACCACTGCATTCATGTAGCAAAACAAGCACTTCACAGCTTGGATAGGGGAAGAAAATATCTAAGTCATTCTTGGCCCTATCGTGGCCAAAATGAATCCACAACCACCTACAACAGATACCACTCTGTAAAGGGAAACACAATCAACAAGACGTGGATGAGACCACAGCCCGCGATCAGTGAGGAAACCATAGCCCACGATCAATAATGAATCCCTGCGAAAACTTACACATACCACAATGGGGAAGAAAACAGACTCCCAATCTGTACATGAGGGAAAACGAGGCCAACACCACATAGGTACTCACAACAACCTCTGAAACATTTCACAGTTCCTCAATTGGAAAAGAGACAGACTCTCTGCATGAGTGGGAGGGAAAGACACATCAACACACCATCAATATGATGAAAGAAGGGAGAGCGACCCCCCACACATAGAATCACAATCATTTTATCTCATTTCTGCATGAGGAAGACCATCCGAACCCTGTGTGCATGAGAAGGTGAACAGAACAGACGAGAGAGTGGTGCAGTGGTGTTTCTCTTATCCACGTGAAGGTGGAGAGACAGCTGGTGGAGTGGGCATGTGGCAAAGACTGATAGTCTTACCACCCACCACTTCCTAGAAATAACTGCCTCCAACTAACAAAAGGAGTATTAAATAGGTGTCTAACACATGGATTTTCCCTATTGGAGCAGGGCCCTGCAGCTATAGGAAAAGCTGCTATATCAGAACAAGGAAGTCAAAGTAAAGAGTACCTGAAGCGACCGAGAAGAGAGAGCTCAACCACTACATTTAAAGTAGCAGGGATGACAGGAGGGATCAGCTACCCTCACAAATGGAAAATGAGCAATGGGCCGAGGTATTAAAGACAAAGGATAGAAGGGGAGAAACCGAGGAAGCGATGCCCATACCCACGATCAGCGCTGGAAATCGAGGAAGACTGCAAAAAGCTGTAGTGTGACCAGTAAGCGGCAGTTCAAAGTACAAATAGGCCGACTATCATAGTTAGGGTTTTGGGTTACTGTTGGGATAGGCCCACAGTGTTGTATCATGGTGAGACCTTCGGGACACCTATTTAAGCATGTATTTTGTATTGTGAAGGGTTAGCTATATGGTCAGTTAGAAAGTTAGCTAGATAGCTAGTTAGTTGTTTCTAGTTGTCATCAGTATTGTGAACCATTGAGAAAGAGTCGAGCCCTGGTTCTGTTATTAAGTCTGTAGTCATCTTACTGTAACCAATGGTCGACTCCTTGAGCATGAATGTAATAATCCACAGGGATTGAGAAAGAGAGAGAGGAAGGATATATTATAAGAAGAAAGCATTATAGGAAGATAAGAGATCTAAGAGAGAAGGGCTCCCAGCTGTGTGCGTGGAGTTTCCCAGAAGATCTCAAGCTGCATAAGAGGTTGCAGTGGAACTGTGTTACTCTCTCAAGATATAATAAAACACAGTTCCTATGGACGTAGCTTCCCCCCTGGGAGTGAACCACGTAAAATCCGTGTGTTGTGTGATTGTTTCATGTGATTGTGTTCTAACTTATTTGCTATCTATTATCTGTTACATGAACTTTGCTTATCAGTTAATGAATGTATGTATGCTATTTTTCAATGTATAGTAACATAGAAGGTTATATGCGAGTTGAATGCGTCAAGTATTCTATATATGAGTTTATTAGTGCTTGATTCATGATAGCTAATAGTTACAGTGTTAGTGACTTCTGTATATTTAGTTCAATGAGTTGAGTGTAATTGATGTTAAGCGTGTTAAACTGTAGAAGCTAAAGTGAAATTGTCTAACATCCTAATGAAGGTTAACTGAGCTATTATACCCTAGGGAGAAAGCCTCTAGACTTTGAGAGTTGATGAGCATATTGAGTCTTACTGTAGGAAATATCATAGTGTAGAAAGGTGATATCGTACTGTCAGAGGAGCCGCGGTGTGGGATATCATAGGTTAGGAGTTGAGCAGAAGAGAAAGTTTGCTCATCATCCTAGAAGATGTGATGCGATAAGAGTTAGTCCCATAGCAGAGTCATATAGGAAGAGAGGAGCAGCCTTATTGAGAGATCCTGCTGGTTAATTCGATTCAAAAGAACCTAGGATGCTACAGAACCTGGTTGAGGAAACCTGATTCTTCAACCACCCCATCTAGGATCACTTCAGGTGAGACTTCAGGCCGTTTTGTGGTCTGTCTCTGATCCGAAGGATTATTCATCTTTAATTTACACTGATCCAATATGGTACAATAGTTATTAATCTATGGTTCAAAGAACATAACACATGTATGTTCCACACATATGCTAAACATAGTAGTGACATATCGCACTTGCTGTGACATATGTCACACCTGCTGCGACATACGTCGCACCTGCTGCGATAGACATATCACACTACTGTGACAGACTTAGCCGCAACAGGCTTATCACTTGCTGTGATAGACTTAGCTGCGATAGACTTATCACTTGCTGTGACAGACTTAGCTGCAACATACTTATTGCACTTGCTGCGACATTGCAAAGTTAGTGGTGACATCCAATGGTTACATTACGTGTGACGCTATGGTATGGTGCAACATATGTGCATGGCGGTCATTGCAACATGTTGTGAGTCAACATATGTGCATGGAGTTGGTTGCAACATTTTGGGAATATGGAACGTCATGGTACCATAACACTTGGGCAGCGATTTGTCCGAATTGCATGGTTCAGTTTTAGCATATGGTTGTAATGATAATAAAGAAGATAACAGCTGTGTGAAAGAGGGAGGCGAATCCATTACTTATCATCCCATTTAACGCTTAAATAGAAGAGGCTGGCCACCAGTGAAGGGGGGACTCAAATCATTCGGAGCGCAGCACATCATTTTTTTGTTATGAAAAGCTTGGAGAGCTTCACCGTGAAATTTCTAGATGTTGTTTCCTTTTGAAGTGGACTGTTCTCTATTATAATTGGTTTTCTTTGTTTTCTGAAGACCATTTTGTAATTTTCAAGAGAGGTCTTAAAGGATTTGTATAGCATTCTGTTTACAGTTGCTGAAGTTGATTCCATAACCATTTTTGTACCATTTCAAAGATATTAATTGGATCGGTACCCATTGGAAAGGGACCCGGAGACGTAGCCCAGTGAGGGGGTGAACTCCATTATCAACTTCTATTTTGTGACTCTCTGATTTTGTGTTTCTTTTATATCTGTTTATCAGTTTTGTTTTCCATCTATTTTTAGCATTTAATTTCTGTAAATGTTGTTCCATTAATTCACCTGCTGAATGCATTCTTTTTAACACAAACTTTTAATGCACACAAGTTGAGGTCCGACGGACCATGTTATGGTATCAGAGCCAGGTTGACTGCTTGTGCAAGTTTGTGAATGCTTACCAGGTCCAGGTTAAAGCTTGGTGAAAGAGAATTAGTTGAAGAAGATCCTGAGATTGGCTCAAGGAGAACATTTGCAAGAACCATGTCTTCTCCACGAGGGGAAGAAGAAGGACATACAGAATGGGAAAAACCTGTTATTTTGGAGTCTGAGTTTTTGGAGGATTTTATGAGTATGAAAGCCATGATGGAAATTCTACTCAATGAGTGAGCAGAAAGGAAGAAGAAAGAAGAAGGATCTTCATCCAAAGATGCAGAAGTAAAGAAGGAAGAAAAGGGTAAAGGAGTAGGAGGAAATGGTGACCCTCTTGATACTACTCAAACTTTCTCTTCTTCTCATGCTTCTCATTCACATAATGCTAATGCAAATTCTAATATGCCTTGTTTCAAATTGGATGTTAAGTTTGAGTTACCAATTTATAATGGAGATTTAGATGCTGAAAAGTTAGACAATTGGATCAAGTAGCTTGGAGTATATTGTAGGGTGCAAGGCATTAATGATGACCCTTCCAGAATTCAATTGGCCACTCTAAGAATGAGTGGAATGGATCTTACTTGGTGGGAGAGAAATATTTAGCAACATCTTCGAAAGAATGGTAAAATTATTTCAGTTTGGAATGAATTCATTGAAGTATTAAGGAAGCAATTTTATCCTTTAGGCCATATTCAACAATTAACCATGGGTTGGCAAATGTTTAGACAAGCTAAAGGACAAATCATTCAAGACTATACTCATGAATTCAGAAAAAGGGCTATTGCATTGAATGTTGCATTATATACACAGGAAACTCTTCTTAAGTATATTGGTGGCATGCATTCTTATTTGAGACATACCTTGTTGATGTTTAACCCCAGTAATTTGGATGATGTATGTGTTCAAGCTACCCATTTAGAAGCCAGGGGTAAGCATGCTAATTATACTTTTGTGAAGAAGTCATTTAAATTTGACATCAAATCGAAAGGTCAATATAAGGGGAAAAAGAAGATGGCTACTGTTAAGAAAGAGGGTGAAAAACCTACATGTTCGCATTGTCAGAAGGGACATGATGTCTCTAAGTGCTGGAAACTTCATCCAGAGTTAAGGCCAAAGAAGTACAGAGGAAACAAAGATAAAGGCAAAGCAAAAGCTACTACAACAGTTATTCAAGACTTGGGATCCGACTCAGGTGATGAAACAAAGATTACAACTGTCGGAATCCAGGTTAAGAATAAAAGTATCTCACTTCCCATTGATGCAAAATCAAGTTCTAGTGCAAGTACAAATCTGTCATCTAATCCTAGGCAAAATGATAAATATAGAAGTGCATTGTTTCATGTTCGTGTCATTGCAAATCACACAAAGATTGATACATTGTTTGATAGTGGGTCACAAGTAAATCTGATATCATAAGAAGTGGTTAGGAAATTGCATTTAGTTACTATGCCTCATGAAAAGCCCTATCCTCTTGGTTGGGTTACTAATGATACATGATTGCAAGTTACAAAAAATTGTGTATTGAAGTTTGCTATTACTGAAAAGTTCATGGATGAGGTAGAACTAGATGTAGTACCACTTGACATTTGTGGAATAGTACTTGGGAGTCCATAATTGTATGACCAGAAAGCAGTCTTTTATAGAGAGCAGAATAAGTATCATCTTTTTAAAGATGGTTTAGAATATATTGTATGAGCACATAAAATAAAAAACCAATCTAGCAATAGGTTTTGTAGGACAAATGAAGAGGCTGGTAAATGCTAGTAAGAATTTTGTGTTAATGATGGTTAAGGTGAAAAATGATGATATCTCTAAATCTTTTAAAGTGTGAACCTAAGCATAAATCTGAACTGATTGAAATCATTTCTGATTATGATGATTTGTTTCAAGATTCGAAAGGGTTACCACCAAAGAGAGAGATTCAGCATGAGATACATTTGCAGCAGGATGTGCCACTCCTGAACATAGCCATGTACTGGATGTCTGTAATGCAGAATGAGGAGATCAAGAAGCAGGTTCAGGAGCTTATTGAGAAGGGGGTCATCCGGCCCAACACTTCTCCTTGTGGCTCTCCTATAGTCTTGGTTTCGAAGAAGGATAGGCCGTGGAGAATGTGTATCGACTACAGGGCCCTTAACAAAATCACCATTAAAAATAGGTATCCTCTTCCTCGCATTGATGATTTTCTTGATCACTTGAAACATGCAATTTACATTACTAAATTGGATCTGCGTAGTGGGTATCATCAAATCCGTGTTGCTGAAAATGATGCTTGGAAAACAACGTTTAAGACAAAATAGGGTTTGTATGAATGGCTTGTAATGCCTTTCGGGCTATGTAATGCTCCTGCTACTTTCATGCGGGTCATGAATGATTTCTTTCGACCATTCATTGATGATTTTGTAATTGTATATCTAGATGATATCCTGGTGTTTAGCAAAACCTGGGAGGAACACATTATACATGTGAATAAAGTTTTAAATGTACTGAGGAAGGAGAAGCTTTGTGTAAAAATGTCTAATTGTGAGTTTGCTAAAACTTCTTTAGTATATCTGGGCCATATTATTGGTGGAGGCCACCTGCGAGTGGACCCATCCAAGGTTGCTATCATTGTAAACTGGCCATGGCCTAACACCATTACTGAAATCAGAAGTTTTCTGGGTGTGGTTCAGTATTGGAGGAAATTCATTTCTGGGTTTTCTTCCATTGCTGCTCCATTACATGTGTTGACAAGCATTAAAGAAATTTTCCAGTGGGGAGGCAAGCATCAGAGAGCCTTCGACACTTTGAAGGAAAGGATCGGCACAACACTAGTTATGACGTTTCCAGATTTGCAGCAGCCATTTGAGATCGAAACCGATGCCAGTGGATTTGCCATGGGAGCAGTTTTGATGCAAGGAAGGAAGCCAGTCTGTTACCATTCAGAAACATTCTCTATTGCGGTAAGTAACTATCTGACCTATGACAAAGAGTTGTATGCTTTGGTACAGAGTGTGAAGAAGTGGAAACATTATATCATGGGAAAGGAAATAGTCATACATACTGATCACCAGCCACTTCAATATTTACAATCTCAAACTAAAATACAACAAAGTAGGCATTTAATATGGATGTGATTTTTACAGCAGTTTCATCTCGTAATTAGATACAAAAAGGGAATTCATAATAAAGTAGTAGACATGTTATCAAGGCCACCTACAAATGCTTCAATCATTCTTGAAAACAATTCATTAACACATGAAAGTTATATTGAATAGTATGCAGAAGATAAAGATTTTAAGAAAGTATATGCATCATTAATACATGGTAAACAGGAAGAGGACTATTATGTGCATAATCAGCTCTTGTATCACCTTGGTAAACTCTGTATTCTAGAGAAAGAGAGAGTGCATGTGATCCTAGAAACACATAGTTCATTGATTGTAGGAAATTTTGGTGTAAGTAAAACATTGTCTGTATTGCAGAATCACTGTTATTGGCCTCAAATGCAAGAAACTGTAGCTAAATATATAAGAGGTTGTGTTATGTGTGCAACAAGTAAGCCTAGCAATAGGAAATTGGGTTTGTACACACCTCTTCTAGTTTCTTCTTATCCTTGGGAAAGCATTTCTATGGACTTTGTAGGAGGACTACCTATGTCTAGAAAAGGGCTTGATTATCTATATGTTGTTGTGGATAGATTCAACAAAATGTGTATCTTAATGCCATGTAACAAACATATCACTACTGAACAAACAACTCATATATTGTTTTAGAATGTTTGGGTACATTTTGGGCTACCCATGTTTATTGTATCTGATCGGGATTCCTGGTTCTTGGGAGAATTCTGGTCGACCTTATGGGAGCTTATGGACACTAGACTAAAGAAAAGTACAGCTTTTCATCCACAGACCGATGGGAAAACAGAGGTAGTGAACAGAATAATGGTTCAGCTACTCAGAGGATATTGTAGTAAACATCCTAAACTTTGGGATGAGCAGTTGCAGTATATACAGCATGCCTACAACCATGCAGTTCATTCTTCCACGAAAAGATCTCCTTTTGAAACTTGTTTTGGTTATCTGCCAAAAACACCGATGGACTTCTCTTTTGACAAAGATGCAGTAGATGGACATCATGATGCAGATAAAGATTTAAAGTTCATTTAGAGAATCCAAGTAGTGCAACATGCAGTTCAAGAGCAGTTGGAGAAGAGCCAGGCAAAGTACAAAGCCAGGCATGACAAGCATCGAGTTGATCATCAATTTCAGGTTGGTGATAGAGTTTGGTTACATATCACCAAAGAAAGAATGAAGGGTGAAGGTAAAAAGCTTAAACCTATCAGGTATGGTCCTTTTGAGATCTTGGAAAAAGATCGGTACTAATGCTTTTCACTTGAATTTACCTCCATACATGCAAATTTATTCAGTTATCAATGTTGAGAATCTTAAATTGTATGAGCCTCCTATGATCATGGATGAGGAAATTAACATACAGATTCCTTCAGTTGATGATATGGAACTTGAATATATGAATGAGTTGCAGGATGATGTTATTCTTGACAGAAATGTAAGGACTTCATGAAGGGGGAATGCTGAGTACCTCCGAGTGGAGCTTAAAGGCATGCATCCTAGCAAAGCAAGATGGATGGAGATTGGAAGAGTGAGGGAACTGTACCCTCACTTACTTGCAGAGTGACTCAGGATTTTGGTGGTCCAAAATCTCTCCAATGGGGAGGAATGATCCGGAGGATTATTCATCTTTAATTTACATTGATCCAATATGGTACAATAGTTATTAATCTATGGTTCAAAGAACATAACACATGTATGTTCCACACATATTCTAAACATAGTGGTGACATATTGCACTTGATGCGACATACGTCGCACCTACTGCGACAGACATATCACACTGCTGTGAAAGACTTAGCCACAACAGACTTATCACTTGCTATGACAGACTTAGCTGCGAAAAACTTATCACTTGCTGTGACAGACTTAGCTGCAACATACTTATCGCACTTGCCGTGACATCACGAAGTTAGTGGTGACATCCAACGGTTACGTTACGTGTGACGCTATGGTATGGTGCAACATATGTGCGTGGCGGTCATTGCAACGTGTTGTGAGTCAACATATGTGCATGGAGTTGGTTTCAATGTTTCAGGAATATGGAACGTCATGGTACCATAATGCTTGGGCATCGATTTGGCCGAATTGCATGGTTCAGTTTTAGCGTATGGTTGTAATGATAATAAAAAAGATAACAGCTGTGTGAAAGAGGGAGGTGAATCCGTTACTTATCCTCCCACTGAATGCTTAAATAGAAGAGGCTGGCCACCAGTGAAGGGTGGACTCAAATCGTTCGGAGCGTAGTACATCATTTTTCTATTATGAAAAGCTTGGAGAGCTTCACTGTGAAATGTCCAGATGTTGTTTTCTTTTGAAGTCGACTGTTCTCTGTTATAATTGGTTTTCTTTGTTTTCTGAAGACCATTTTGTAATTTTCAAGAGAGGCCTTAAAGGATTTGTACAACATTCTGTTTATAGTTGCTGAAGTTGATTCCAGAACCATTTTTGTACCATTTCAAAGAGATTAATTGGATTGGTACCCATTGGAGAGGGACCCGGAGACCTAGCCCAGTGAAGGGGGTGAACTCCGTTATCAACTTTTGTTTTGTGACTCTCTGATTCTGTGTCTTTTTTATATCTGTTTATCAGTTTTGTTTTCCATCTATTTTCAGCATTTAATTTCTGTAAATGTTGTTCCATTAATTCACCTGCTGAACGTTTTCTTTTTAACACAAACTTTTAATGCACATAAGTTGAGGTCCGACGGACCAGTCGTCGAAAGGGCTAGTGAGCTAGGGGTTTTGTTGGTACACTACAGTAAACCCAGGTCTACCCAGAAGAACCAACAAATGGTTCCATTGTGGGTTTTGAACAAATTCAAGAGATGATGTTCTGTTGGCATCCTACTAAAGAAGAACTTAACCAGTGGGTTGAGTCTAGGGAAAGAGAATTTGCTGAGAAAGAAAACAAGAGTCCTAGGTTGAGTACAGAGGACTGGTTATAGAAACATATCTTCACACACCTGCATGCGATATTTTTTGTGACCTATGCAAATGAGTTGTACGATTGGTTATCAAAGTTGAATGATAAGCACATATTCAAGAAGAAAAGGAACATTGTATGGACATCAGAGCTGATTCACACCGTGAAGAGCATAGATAATCCCATTTCGTGGGAAGTAGACTTTTGGCTTGCGAGTTTGCTGGAAGGTTTCATTACAGAGTTTGCAGTTGATCAAAGAAAGAGTTTCAGCAAAGCAGAGAGGTACTTCTTCAAAGGATATCGCGGTCAGTACCTAAACTCTTTAAATTTGTCCCTTAAGATGTTATTATATGAAAAAGGATTACTGGATATATTCTCAGATGAATAAGTTAAGTAAGTGTAATGTCACAAATGATAGTTTGAGAGTGATTTTGAAGAAATTGGATGTACACGTAGCGGTAAGAAATATAAAGTAGATTTCATATCTTCCTTCTTTGAAGATAGTTCAGACAGTACTAGAGAACATAGTCAAAGTAATAGAGAAAGAATAGCAGGGGGTATCCCTTACCACCTTTATACCCCACAGAAACCGATCGAGACTCAGAATAATCCCACAAGAACTCCATCTAGTAGTTCACACACAGTACATACTACCTCTACATCACCTACATTTACACCGCCAAGTGGTAGTAATACAGCAAATCAGAATCCACCTCGTAGAAACAGAAAGGGGGATGACATGAAATTACCTACCTTTAGGGGTATAGGGGTAGAAGACCCAAAAAAACATTGGTTCCTATGTGAAGCTGTATGGACCATTAAACAGATCTAGGATGACAATACTAAGCTTTTCCAGTTGGCCACTACACTTAAAGAAAGAGCTTTAACATGGTATATGAAGTATACCTCAGTGCAGAACATAACGCTTGTAGAGGTCAGGACCACAATGATTAAAGAATTTAAGAAACCCAAGTTTGAGTCACAATGTGTCACAGAACTTAAATACATTAAACAGTTACCCATAGAGTCAGTATGGGATTTCGATCAGAAATTTAAAGCTCTTATAGACCAAGTTAGTTTTGAGTTTGCTCCAGAGCAGCATAAGGAATGGCTCATCGCAGCACTGCTCCCTCACATCAAACTTCCACTAATGCAACATAAACTCCATACGCAGGACGACGCATTGGAGATGGAAATGAAACTAGAGGATTCACCTTTAGCTGAGACTAGTGCAGGTATGACCAACTTACAGAATCCGTTATCCAATATCACTCTACAGCTACATGAGATTAAGAAAGGAAAAGAGGTTGCACAAGAATTATGGTGTACAAAGTGTAAAGGACATGGCCATACCAAAGACAACTGTCCAGTATTTGTGGAATATCTAGCAAGTGGGGCTCCTAACCCCTTAGTACAGAATCAAGGGCCATGGTGTGAAATCTGTAGAACAAGAGGACATAGACCACATGAATGCCCTTTAATTCAAAAGTATGTACAAACTCCTAAGAATTTATACTGTAACTTCTGTAAGTCGATAGGACATGATGAAAATAATTGCAGAGCTTATGATCCCATGATAGATAGAAAACATGACTTCTACAGAGTCCAGTTAGAGACATCAGGACCAGCAGCAGGACCACAGCATGAACCGGCTCATGATGTCCATGGTGGAGGATTCAGAGGACGAGGCTGTGGTGGAGGCTTTGGCCGTGGCCATGGACCAATTGTTTGTTACAACTGTGGAGCCATAGGACATTATGCTAGGGATTGTCAGAACCCTACTACAACATGTAAGTATTGCAAGTCCTATGATCATACTATAGAAGAATGTCCTATCTTGATAGCCAAGATTAAGGATCCTAAGCCAACAGTAAACCAAAATATTCAGCTTATTGCTGCTGAGCAGAAAGAACCAGAACCAAGATTCAATATTGTGACTCGCGGTGGTGCTTCTACTAGTAGGACATCGCAGGGTGCTGAAAAGAATACAGGTCCGAAGTGGATTCATAAAGCCACTGATAAACCTACACCACTTAACCTGCAGAATAACAAAGAAACATTTCATCAAGCTAAAACTTTGTTTACTAACCCTACACTACTAGGATTGCAGGTATTGCCTTGTAGGGGCGTATTGCAGCAAAAACCTTGTGGCGTTATTCTCGTGTAGATATCGCAGGCTACCACATCTGGAAGGTGCGAAGAGGATGAGTTGATAGGAAGTGTACAATACTTCCTGCGGAGCTGCTTGAAACTTGTAAGAAATGAGAAATACACAGGAGAGCTTCAACGCATCATAGATCAGTATCAACAGTCTTCTTCCGTGAGCAGTACGCAGCATGTTGTTCATAATATTATGGGCCATACAAGAATAGGAAGAGAAATGAGACTCACATCACAAATTGGAGAATTTGAAATGGATGAGGTAATCCTATATTTAGGATCAGAGGTAAATGTTCTTACTAAGAAGACATGGGAACAGATGGGTAGCCCTAAGTTAGCCAGATCACCAATCCATCTGTGATTAGCCAATCAGCAGAGGGTATCGCCACTGGGTTGATTACCGCAATTACCAGTTGATATTGATGGAGTTCGCAGCTTTGCATATTTTGAAGTCATCAAAATTATTGGTGATAGTAGACCGTATCCATCTTTATTAGGTATTGATTGGGAAATTGATAACATGGATGTTATCGATTTGAAGAAAAGACAAATGACCTTTGAGGATAAACAGATTCGAGTCATCGCACCGTTGGATCCTTTTCAGGGTCCTCGATACATTGAACCTATTAGAGTAGAGGAAGAGGTGTGTAATATCGAGAGATTCTATCATATGACTACTAATCAGAGTGATTATATCAATCCCACCGCAGAAGGAAATATTAGTTGGAGATGCGATAGCTCATGCGCATCGGATTCGGATGTTGGTTTACAAAATTGGTAGCATAGACTTTATGAAGTCTCAGCTCACAGATGTGCATTTATGACTAAATCATTGCGATGGATTGGAACAGAGATTAAGGATATCCTGTTGTTTGATGGCTTAGCAGATGTCAATGACTTTTTACAGTAGTTTGAGCAGGAAATCCCTCATGAGGAGAGGATGGCAGCTATTGACCTTGCAGTAAGAGCCACACCTACAAGATGGTGGCATGCACATAAAGAAAATATCGCATCATGGGATGATTTTAAGAGATTGATGATGATCAAATTCTCTAATGACAAGGAGTGTTTATAGTAGAAATATACAAGAGAAAGTGACCCCAGGTCACATATTAAGATTTGTGAATAGAATTGGTGGGACATTCCAGAGGATGAATGGGTTCACCTATTCATTCACACTTTAGACACAGTCCCAAGGAACTGGTACACTGAGACAGAGTTGTGCAGAGGAACGACTACATGGCCAGTTATGATAGACAGCTTTGTACTCACTTTCACTTTTGAATCTGAGTATCCAAGCATTGATCAGGATCTAGAGATTATAAAGACTAAGATATTTGATGATTGTACCCTACCAGTGTATGCTCAGCCTGATTGGGCCATCCAGTTAGACATTAGAGGAATTTTGGGGTCTAAAATGGGCCTCCTAAGGAAAATAATAAAATAATAGTTAAAATAATAAAATAATATTGATTAATTTTGGAGGAAGAAAGAAAGAAACTACTTTTTGTGTTCGTATTTTTGACATATCTCCCTGTGGTTTTACTCAAATTTTGATCGGGAGAGCTCGTTGGATGCAGAATCAAATTCCGCATCCAACAAGCTCTCCCGATCGAAATTTGAGTAAAAACACAATGAGATATGTCAAAAATACGAACAAAAAAAGTAGTTTTTTTTAATGACAAATATGTCAATTCAACCATTATGGTTGACTTATTTTATTGAAATCCTATTGGTTCTTGAATTCCAACTCACAAAAACTTATTTTGGCACGTTTTCTTATAAGGCCCATTTTAGACCCCAAATTTCCTCTAATGACATGCGTTAGAGTTTTACAACTTCACAGAAGAGCCAGGTGATGAGGATGGGAATCCTTGCAGTATCAAAATTCCAGAGTCAGAAGGGACTCGCGAAGTTGATGGACCAAAGCTAGAGATTCCAGCTGTCACAGAGCCTATTAAGATTAAAAAGATCAATATTGGTAGAGAAACAGAACCAAAGTTTGCCTCTATTGGAGACTATTGGGATTATGAAACGGTAGGACACATCGCAGATTTGTTACATGACTATCAGGACTTATTTCCCACTAAGTTTATAGAGATGAAGGGAATAGTAGGAGATTTGGGAGTCATGAGGATACCTTCGAAAGAGGATGCTAGGCCAGCTAAGCAGTGTCCATATAGATTAAATCCTCGTTATAAAGAAAAAGTTAAGGATGAGATTGATAAGATGCTAGCAACAGGCATCGTTGAGCCTGTAGAAGAGAGCGAATGGGTTAGTCCCATGGTTGTGTAGGAAAATAAAACTAAAGGAGAAATCAGGATTTGTCTCGATTTGCGCAAACTCAACGACGCATCACTTCATGACCCATTTTCGACACCTTTTACTGATGAAGTTTTAGACAATGTGGGAGGACAGGAGATCTACTCATTCACTGATGGCTTTTCAGGATATCACCAGATAAGAATCCATCCAAAATATCGACATAAGACCACCTTTGCGACAGAATGGGGCTCATTCCAGTATATGGTAATGCCCTTTGGTCTTAAAAATGCACCAGCTATTTTTTCTAGAGTAGTAGTTGCTATCTTTAAGGAATACATCCATAAATTCTTAGAAGTCTATTTTGATGATTGGACTGTATTTGGATTAATCAAAAAGCATATAGGAGATTTAAGGCTCATGTTAGAGAAATGTAGGCAATATCAGATTTCTCTTAACTTGAAGAAATGTATATTCTGTGCACCATTTGGTATTTTGTTGGGTCATATTGTTTGCAGACAAGGCTTGATGGTAGATCCTGCAAAGATTACTATCATTGTAAATCTTCCAGCACCCAACTCAGTCAAGCGATTGAGGATAGTGCTTGGTCATACCAAGTATTATAGAAAATTCATCAAAGGCTATGCAAAGATCACAACACCTATGGAAAAGATGTTAAAGAAAGAAGTGAAATTCCTATGGACTGAGGAATGCCAACAAAGTTTAGACACTCTTAAAGAAAATATGGTCACAACACCCATCTTAGTATTTCCAGATTGAAACAAGCCATTTCATGTACATGTGGATGCATCTGGCATCACACTGGGGATTTTCTTAACACAGCCAGGAGAAGGGGGTATCGATCACCCGATCGCGTACTCAATCAGAAAGCTATCTACCGCAAAAAAGAACTACACCACTACAGAAAGAGAAGGATCAGATATGGTGTATGCTCTACAGAAGTTCAGGCACTACCTGTTGGGTGCCCCATTCAAGATGTTCACTGACCATTCTGATTTAAAGTATTTGGTCAATAAGCCAGTGTTAGGGGGAAGGATCTACAGATGGTTACTCCTATTTTAGGAGTATGATTTTGAAATTATTGTAAAACCAGGGAGATTAAATGCCAGACCTGATCATCTCTCGTGGATAGACTCAGGAGAAGAACCAAGTAATTTAGAGGATAATTTGCGAGATGTGCAATTTTTTTCTATTCAGATCGCAGATGAGTATTACGCAGATATTATTCACTTTCTCACTACAGGGTGGGCACCAGTTGAGTTTACTAAGAAGCAAAAGAAATAGTTAGTTGTTAAAGTAGCAGACTTCACTTTCATCACAATACATTTATACAAGTTAGGTCCAGATGAAGTCCTGCGCAGATGTGTTATGCTGCATGAGAAAGAGGCCATTATCAAGGAAGCACATTCAGGTACCATAGGAGGTCATTTCACAGGAAAACCGCCTGCTCAGAAAATTCTAGCTGCAGGATTATGGTGGCCTACTTTGCATAAAGACACTAAGGAGTTTTGCAGATGCTATGATATCTTCCAGAGGGTAGGAAAACCTTTGAGGAGAGATGAAATTCCACTGCGACCATAGATTACGCTGCGGGCATTTGACAAGTGGGCTATAGATTTCGTGGGTCCTATCAACCCACCAAGGAAAAAAACTGGTGTGAGATACATCATCACAAAAACATAATACATCACCAGATGGGCAGAGGCCAAAGCAGTAAGGAATTGTGATGCTACTACAGCTGCACAGTTCATTTTTGAAAATATCATAAGTAGATTTGGATGTCCAGCAATTTTGATGAGTGATTAAGGCACACACTTTCTGAATCGTACTATTGAGGCCTTGATGGAGGAATTTTAGATACAGCACCATAAGAGCACTCCCTACCACCCACAACCTAATGGTACGGTGGAGGATTTTAACAAGATTCTAGAAAATGATCTTACTAAGATCTGTAACAGCCAAAGAGATGATTGGGACCTCAGAGTTAATGCTGTATTATGGGCTTATAGGACTACATGCAAGAAACTTACAGGACACACACCTTTCAACTTGTTGTATGGACAAGAGGCTGTTATGCATATGGAATATATTATTCCCAGTTTAAGAATTGCTCAAATTACCAAGATGGCTGATACAGATACGATGAATGAAAGATTAGCGTAGTTGCTTACCTTAGAAGAAGATAGATTCATCGTAGGATTTCATCAAAAAGTGTAGAAGGCACAAGAAAAATCTTGGCATGACAGGCACATCAAGAGCAAGATTTTTTATATAGGAGACCTAGTGCTCCTTTATGATAGCAAGTTTGTTAAGTTTCCAGGGAAGTTCAAGACACATTGGTTGGAGCCATATCAGATTCAGCAAGTTACAGAAGGAGGTGTTGTTCAACTCAGTAAACTGAACGGGGAACTTGTTCCTACTTTGATTAATGGCAGTAGGCTTAAGCTTTATAGTGATAGCCACTCCACCTTCAAACCCTAACTCAAAGAATTAGGTAGTGCAGATGTCCAATGTAGTTGAAAGGAGGCATTGCACCCATAACTAGTCTACACCAAAAAACAAAGTTCTAAGTATGAGGAATCGCAGCAGGAAATTTTATTTGGCGCAAGTCATAGGACGCTTGCGGAATTTTTGAATGTTGTGGAGTTTCATGCCAACTTTTTGGTTCAGGATGATGCAGTGTGACATCGCAACAAGGCGATGTTCCCTGTGCCACGCAGATGATTTTAAAAGGTAAAGAGGGCTAGTCACTTCGTCTTCTAACAAGTAATTAATATAGATATGACAGGTATACGTTCCCTAGATTTGGAAACAGTACAGTGATTGTCCTAGATTTGGTAAATATTGGTCGAGACCAGTGCTTGCACACAATTTTCGAGGGATATTTGATCAGATTTTCAGCACTTAATGAGGGTCGGGATGACGGCTGTTGTCTTATCCATGCAATAAATGTCACCAATGGGTCCAGTCTAAGCGACCGTTGCTTCAGAGATTATCGCCTTCAGTACAAATACATAGATCATTCAAATAGAAGGGTTACTTTTGCAATTTCTAAGAGTTATAGAGCAATTTGTAGAGTTTTCCCTGTGCAGAGATACTTCAGTTACAGAGTGCTGGTTTTCCCCATTTTCACAGCCATTGCTAGTCCAGATTATCGCACTAGGTGGTTTCTGTCTAAGAAGGAACCTTTAGAAGACGTTGTGCGATGATTCCAGCATGGTGGCCTTGAGTCTACTATGATGACGCCACCCAGGGTTGTGAAATTAGGTGCACCACAGGTCAGGAAGACACCAAGGACGAAGAGTCAAGCTAAGATAGTAGAAGAGCCCAGCTCAAAACAAAGAAGAAGAATGATGAGAAGAAATATACCGACAAGAAGAAACATGAAAAGGGGAGTGAGGAAAAGGTGGATAAAAATAAAGAGGAAGAAAGTAAAAATGAGAAAAAGAAAGAGAAGGAAAAGGTTGATGAAGTACCACCATATCCAAGATATTTTCTCACTAGAAAATGCAGACAAAGGCTTGTTCTCGGAATGGAATTCATGGTTTGTATAGTTTTTGTATGGAAGCATCCAGACTGAATGAAATGTTTGAGAAGGCTGGAAGAAACAGATTTATATTTTCTTTGTGATACAAGTTCTAACCCAGATAAAGAGGAAAGGATATCTGTGGAATGCTTCTCAAAAGCTCAAGATCCTTAAAGGAGCTGCTGATCCATGAAAAGACCTATATGCAACTTTGGAGTATATCTTGTGTGAGGGATTCAGTGGTGATCCAGGTGAAGCGGTCATTTGAAGGTAAGCATTCGTATTCGCCCAGGGACAGTAGCAAAAGATCAATGGAGGCTGTTGATAGGGCTAGGAGTTCTCGTGATACCATGGATTTGAATCCTTATGATGAAGAAATGGATGGCAGGTCTCGCAAGCGACGAGAGCGAGAGCATGAAAATGAGGGAAGGAAAGATAAGAGATACCTATGAACTAAGTTTACAGAATATGATGCCAAATATGATAGAAATCACAAAGGAGAAAAGAGAAAATTTGACGGACAAAGATGTCGCAGGACTTAGGGAGAGATTCGCATGGACTTCGCAGGAATCCAAGGAGAAGCTACAGCAAGAGAAGCCAGCTGTTAGTGGCTCGAGGACGAGCCACAAGTAAGTGTTAGGGGACTGTTGGAGCAGGGCCCCACAGCTACAAGAAAAGATGCTATATCGAAACAAGGAAGTCAAAGGAAAGAGTACCTGAAGCAGCCGAGAAGAGAGAGCTCAACCACTGCATTTAAAGCAGTGACGATGACAGGAGGGATAAAATACCCTCATAAATGGAAAAGGATAAATGGGTTGAGGTATTAAAGACAAAGGACAAAAGGGGAGCAACCGAGGAAGCGACTCCCATACCCATGATCAACGTCGAAAATCTAGGAAGACTGCAGAAAGCTGTAGTGTGACCAGTAAGTGACAGTTCAAAGTACAGATAGGCTGACTGTCATAGTTAGGGTTTTGGGTTACTGTTGGGATAGACCCACAGTGTTGTATCATGGTGAGACCTTCAGGCCACCTATTTAAGCATGTATTTTGTATTGTGAAGGTTTAGATAGATGGTCAGTTAGACAGTTAGATAGATAGCTAGTTAGTTGTTTCTAGTTGTCATTAGTATTGTGAACCATTGAGAAAGAGTCAAGCCCTGGTTCTGTTATTAAGTCTGTAGTCATCTTACTATAACCAGCAGCTGACTCCTTGAGCATGAATGTAAAAATATGCAAGGATTGAGAGAGAGAGAGAGGAAGGATATATTGTAAGAAGAAATAATTATAGGAAGAGAAGAGATCTAAGAGAGAAGGGCTCCTAGCTGTGTGCAAGGAGTTTCCCAGAAGATCTCAAGCTGCATAAGAGGTTGTAGTGGAACTATGTTAATCTCTCAAGATATAATAAAACACAGTTCCTGTGGACGTTGCTTCCCCCCTGGGAGTGAACCACATAAAATCCATGTGTTGTGCGACTATTTCATGTGATTGTGTTCTAACTTATTTGCTATCTGTTATCTATTACATGAACTTTGCTTATCAGTTAATGAATGTATGTATGCTATCTTTCAGTGTACAGTAACATAGAAGGTTATATGTGAGTTTAATGTGTCAAGTATTCTGTATATGAGTTTATCAATGCTTGATTCATGATAGCTAACAGTTACAGTGTTAGTGACTTCTATATATTTAGTTCAGCGAGTTGAGTGTAATTGATGTTAAGTGTGTTAAATTGTAGAAGCTAAAGTGAAATTGTCTAACATCCTAATGAAGGTTAACTGAGCTATTATACCCCAAATATAAATCCTATAGACTTTGAGAGTTGATGAGAATATTGAGTCTTACTATAGAAAATATCACAGCGTAGAAAGGAAATATCGCACTATTGGAGGAGCCGCGGTGTGGGATATCGCAGGTTAGGAGTTGAGTAGAAGAGAAAGTTTGCGCATCGTCCTAGAAGCTATGATGTGATAAGAGTTAGTCCCATAACAGAGTCAGCTAAGAAGAGAGGAGCAGCCCTGTTGAGAGATCCTGCTGGTTAATTAGATTGAAAAGAACCTAGGATGATACAGAACCTGGTTGAGGAAACCTGATTCTTCAACCACCCCATCTAGGATCACTTCGGGTGAGACTTCAGGTCGTTCTACAGTCTGTCACTGAAAGGGCCAGTGAGCTAGGGGATTTGTTGGTACACTACAGTAAACCCGGGTCTACCCAGAAGAGCCAACATTCCCCCATTGGTTCAAGGTTTAAAAATCTGCCCCCCCTTATCCTTGGGAAAAATAATGCTCTTTTCATTATGGTTGCATTGACATAGCTGGTTGGAGTTTATTTTAATTAAAGATGTATATTTAAATCATGCTAAAACTAACAGGTTCCATATATCATGATATACCATCGGCAACGATTTCAATTACCGAACATAACACAACCAAATCGATGTTGGGGCTTTTGTCTTTAGCTCCACACTACGATTAATATATACATCATATACATTTAATGTAAACGGGGTCAAAATCGAGGTGTTAAATTTCCCTCCCCCTTCGATAGCACTGTCCCCAGTGCTTTACAAAATTTGAACAAAATGCTACACCGGTACCGCCTCAGTGCTCTACAGAATTCAACAAAAATGGATGTGCCAATCGCATGGCATCCTCTAGCTCCCACTTAGCCCATTCGAGTCCATAGTGCTCCCATTGCACCTTTACCTACCCTATGGCTCAGTTCTGGAGCATTGTGACCTTTCTGTTGAGGATGCCCATTGGCTCGATTTGGAACTCTCCCTCGAGTTCCACCTGAGTCACATCCCAATTAATCACATGGTTAGGATTATGTACATATTTCTTAAGCAAAGAAACATGAAAAACATTATGAGCTCTAGTGCTAGCAGGAAATGCAAGTCTATATGCAACTGGACCTATTCTTTCAAGCACTTCAAATGGCCCACAATATCTTGGTGATAGATTGGCACAATTTCCAAGCTTCAAGGAACTCTTCCTTTCCCTCATTCCGAGGTAAACATGATCCCCAACACTGAACTCCCTGTTCACCCTATGCTTATCTGCATAGATTTTTTGTCAGTCCTGTGCTACTTTCAGATTCTACCTGATCTTTATAACCTATTGCTCCATTTCCTTGAGCAATTCTGGTCCAAGCACAACCCTGTTCACTGGATTATCCCAAGTCACTAGTGTCCTACACCTTCTTCCATACAAAGATTCATACGGACTCATCCCCAAGGATGCTTGCTGTCCATTGTTATAAGAAAACTCTACCAAGTGTAAGTAATCTTCCCACTTGGTTGGTTTGTCCATCACATACATGCAAAGCATATATTCAAGCACCTGATTAACTCTCTCTGTCTACCCATCTGTCTGAGGATGGTATGCAGTGCTGAATTTTAGCTTTGTACCCAAATATGCAAACAACCCCTTCCAAAAATTGGAAGTGAACTTGACATCTCTGTCAGAGACTATTGCCTTAGGAAATCCATGTAATTTGAAAATATCCTTCATGAATATCTTTGCAATGTCATCAGTCTTATGCATAGACTTGGCTGGTATAAAATGTGATGCCTTTGTCAACCTGTCCACCACAACCATGATGGAATCATGTTGTCTCCAAGTCATCGGCAATCCTATAATAAAATCCATGGAAATAACTTCCCATTTCCATTCTGGAACTGGCAAAGGTTGTAACAAAACTGCCGGGTGTTGATGCTCAACCTTTACCTACTGAAACTTCATGCACCTTGAAATGTATTCAGTCATATCCTTTTTCATTCGAGGCCAAAAGTACTACTTTCTAGTTGTAGCAATTGTCTTCTGGTATCCTGGGTGACCAGAATATGGAGCTTGATGGATTTCATCCATAACAACTCTCCTCAACTCTGCTACATTTGGAATATAAATTCTACCTTTATAAGTAAGAATTCCATCTTCTTCCAATTTATATCCCTCATACCTCTTCTCAAGACTTTTATACTGCAATTTGTCTGTCACTAGCTCATACAATTCATCTCCAGCAGTACGATTAACAATCTACTGCCTCAAATATGATTGGAAAATACTAAAAGATGCCACATGCATTTCCTGCATCTTCTTTCTAAGTGCATCAGCTACCTTATTCTATTTTCCCTTTATCTGCTTGATTTCAAAATCAAACTCACATAAAAACTCCAGCCATATCGCTTTCCTAGCATTCGGAGTAGGCTGGTCAAATAGATACCTCAGACCACATTGGTCTATCCTGAGCTGAAATCTTCTACCCATCAAGTAATGCCTCCACATATTGAGAACATGTACTATGGCTGCAAGATCTATATCATGAGTGGCATAGTTCTTCTCATGCTCCTTTAGCTTTCTCGACTCGTAACATATCACGCAGTTGTCTTGCATAAGAAATCCTCCAAGCCCTTGTCCGCATGCATCAGTACACACCACAAAATCTTTTTCTGGATCTACAACTTTCAATACTAGTGCATTGGTGAGAAGACTCTTCAACTTTTGGAAGCTTTCTACACACCTTGATGTCCATTCAAACTTTATCCCCTTCTTTTGCAAAGAAGTGATGGCATGAGAAACTCTGGAGAATCCTTCAATGAATCTCCTATAGTATCCTGCAAGTCCCATAAAATATCTTGCATCTATCACATTTCTTGGAGTAGGCCAATTCATAATGGCCTCGATCTTATCAAGGTCCACATATATACCCTCTTCTGAGATAATGTGACCAAAATACTGAATTCTATCTCTATAGAAGTCACACTTTCTCAACTTTGCATACAGCTGATGCTCCCTGAGCAATTGCAATGTCAATCTCAAATGCTCTTCATTCTCTTCCTCATTCTTAGAATAAACAAGAATGTCATCAAGGAAAACCATAACAAACTTGTCCAAATACTTGCTGAAGACACTATTCATAAAACACATAAATGTAGTTGGTGCATTTGTGAGACCAAATGGTACCACTACAAACTCATAATGTCCATACCTTGTTCTGAAGGCTATCTTATGAATTTCTTCATCCTTGATTCTCACCTAATGATAACCAAACCTCAAGTCAATATTGGAAAATACCTTTGCTCCTCTCATTTTATCAAAGAGGTCATCAATCCTAGGCAAAGGGTATTTATTCTTCACAGTAACCTTGTTCAACTGTCTGTAATCAATACACAACCTAAGTGTACCATATTTCTTCTTTACAAAGAGAATTGGTGCTCCCCACAGAGACACACTCGACCGGATATACTTCTTTTCCAACAACTCCTGTAGTTGCATCTTCAGTTCTAGCACCTCTGGTGTACTCATCCTGTAGGGTGTATTGGACACTGGTGCTGCTCCTGGCACAAGTTCAATTGTGAAATCAATGTTCCTCTTTGGAGGAAGTCCTAGAATCTCATCAGGAAACACATCCTTGAATTCCTGTAACACCTGATAGTCTTCCAACCTAGGAGTTTCATCCTTTCTTGCCTCCAAAATATGAGCTGCATACAACTGACAACCTTCCCTACAAAACTTCTTCAACTGCATTGCTAAAACCTGCCATACTGAAATCACCTTTGGAATACCTTTCACAACCACTGGTTTCCCTTCTTCATCCATGCATTCGAAAGTCTTGTTATAACAGTCAAGCTTTACCCTATGAGCTTCTAAACAATACATTCCAATGAGAACATCATAGGAACCAAGTGGTAGACCATTCAAATCTACATACGTGACCAATCCATTCATGACCAATGGACAGTTCTCTAGCACTTCACTAACCTTTCTCTTAGTTCTAGTGGCTAGCTGAACTACCAAAGATTTTCTATGATTTACCTTCTTAAAAGCACAAATCTCCACTACTCTAGGAGTAATGTAACTGTGAGTAGAACTAGGGTCAATCAAAATAGAAATAGATTGCTCAACAATCTTACCTGCAACTTCAATCATAGTTGATTGGTGATCTTCCTGGTGGTCGTCCAGTGCTGCATAAATCCTAGGGACTGCCCTTGCTACTTGACTTATTGTTTCTACTTCTTGAATGTTGTAAGCTGGCCTTGCACTCTCATTCTCGAGTGGACAATTTCTATGCATGTGGGGTCCTCCCCATTTCCAACATTGAAGTGGTCCTCTATTCTATTGTGGATCTTTAGGATTTTCTCCTATCACTCCAACTGGCTTACTCGCAGCTTGGGATGGTTGTTTCTACTGATTCCTAAAGTTAGAAGGTTTGAAACCTTTCTTTCTTTGGTCAAACTTCTCATTCTTCTTGTCCTTCCATGCCTTATTGTAATCTGGTTTACTTTTGTTTTGCTCATAGCAATACTTAGCCTTCTTTATTGCTTCTTCAATAGTTCTAGGTTCATAAAACTCAATTCTATCTTTGTAAGATTGAGGCAATCCACTCAAAAAATGTCGTACCTTCACTTTTTCATCTTTGATGTACCTAACATACCTCAACAATTTCAAGAACTTATTCGCATACTCTTCCATGGTCTACTCTCCCAATCTTAGCTCATGGAACTCCTTAATCTTGCCATCCTAATACCTATTAGAGAGGTATTTCTGCTTGAAATACTTCTTGAATTGTTTCCACTTAAGTCTCCTTTCGCTGATCCTCTTTACTTGCTTGAAGTGTTCCCGCCAGATGGATACTCTTCCATTCAGATTGAATATGGCAACTCTTGCCTTCATGTTTTCCAAATAATCCTGAACTTGAAAGTACTTCTTTATCCCAAGAAGCCAAGCATCAACCTCTTGTCCAGTCTTTACCTCACCATCAAATGTAGGAGGTTTATCCTTCTTAAATTCATCCTGAGAGAAATCCCTATGGTGTCTCTTTCTTTTTATTTTACGAGAAGAAGATCTTGAATCCCCACTGGATTCTTCGGAGTCAGATGATCCACTAGAAGTTCTTCTCCTTCTCCTAGTACTGCTCTTACTACCTTCCGGTCTTGCTATACCCCACCCAGAGTTTATCTTTCTTTGCAAGTCTGTCAAAATCTGCAACATAGCAACATTCAATTGATGCTGCTCTTCATGGGCTTTGATCAATCTTCTCATGGTGGCTGCAACATTTGATGGTGTCTCTTGGAATTTGTCATCATTTCCATTACAGACATTTTCTCCCATGGCATCTCGCGCACGCTCGTAGGAATCCAGAGCATCATAACTATCATGGGTTCTCATAGTTGAACCACCACTTACTTACCAAGTTGTACCTCCTGGAAAACCTCTCTTGAAGGTGTTTATGATTCTGCAAACGTGTTAGTAACACAACCATTAGATGCATAACATTGATATAATTCAGAATTACTTACCTTCACCTGGAAACATCATAAAATAACAATTTTGCCCAAACACAAAATTTCCTTCATCAAGGAACGACTATCTCTGGGGGATGACGGGGGTCAAAGGGGCTTTCCCCCTTGTGGCTTTCCTGCGGCATTGTAGGGCAGGTAGAGGGAAACACCCTCATTTTTTTTTTCTTGTAAAGATTTGATTTTCATGCAATTTGATGCATAAGATTGCTGCCACTTTTCTCATTTTCATCCTTGTCAATCTACTAAAAAATCATTGAAAAATCTCACTGAAAACTGTTGAAATTCGCTAAAAATCCCACTTGGAAAACTCAAAATTTTCCTTGTTAATTGGGTCTCATCCCAACTAATTTTTCAATGTATCGGATCCGTAGTTGACTAAGCTTCTGATCTTTATCAGCAATGCCAAGAACTGTTCATCGTAGGTCAAACAGCTAATTGTTTCCACTGTTTCGGATCTTTAGATGTCTAAGCTTCTAAGCCATTTATCGATGGTCGGATCCTCTACTCATCAGAAGGATAGTTCACTAGGCTTCCGAAACGGTGGCCAACGGCGGTCACAACCGCTAGTCACTGCGGCATCGGTGACTGGATGCGCTACCCATTGGGTCAATAGTCCTTTAGACTGCCACAATGGTTGTTTACAAACATTTAACTTTTTTCGATCGGTGGTTTAGTCAACTAACATCTGTTGATCGGCGCTCCAATCATCTATCCTTCGCCGATCACCGATGGGTTCGACACTTATATAAATTTTTGAAGAAATTTCTTCTTTACATCAGCTCTTCCTTCAACTAATAATCGCTGATCCACTTCACTAGACCTCACCAGCTTCATCCTCTATTCGTCGGTGATCCCATCTTCTAGTCATCAGCAATCCCAACAGCTAAAATTTTATGATCGCTGATGATCTCGTGCCTTAGAAAAATTTCAGAAATTTTCTGCTTTGTCTTCTGCAGCATTGGCTGTCGGAACAACTATCTGCTACGACATCGGTGGTCAGGAACTCTATCCATCGGAAGGATAGTCCCTTGGGCAGATGCAATGACGGGTAGTAATCCCACTAATTCTTTCGATGTAGTTCATCGACAGTTCCATCATCTAACCATCGATGATGAAATCAACTAAATGTCGCTGATCCGACTAACTAATTTTGCTGCCACTGGGGTCTGCATCGGAGGTTCTTCAGACTAATCTGTCCACGGCATCGGGTGTGCTTCCCACTAAGTCCTCTGATGAGCTGATAGTCTTACACTTAGAAAAATTTCATGAATTTCCTTTTTCTTGTCTCTTTTCAGGCAGTCTTTCGACTAAGCATTCTACTGTATCGGAGGATGTTCCCACTTAGTCCTCCGATGAGCCGACAGCCTAAGACTTAGAAAAATTTGTGAAATTTTTCTATCATAAATTTCTGATCTTTACTGGGTAGAAAGAAACCTACCTCTGCTAGCTGATATTTCATGGCCCATTCAGGCCCATGCTGCAACTTTGGCTCTGATACCACACTGTAACACCCCCGACCCTCCAACCAATGAAGAGGATGCTACCAAACACCAAACATCCGGGAAACTAGCCCCATGAACATGAAAATACATACATATAATGCTGAAACAAAATTATTAAAAACATAAAACATACTAAGATGCATAATCATACATATATTCAGCGGAAGCAAAACAACATTCATTCATATACATGTTCATCATAATTCATTAATAGTAAACATACTATTGAAGTAGAATAGACAAGAATACTTATCTTATGAGAACTGTCCCACAACCAGCTACGTCGTTGCAACGTTCCACCCAACCATAGGCCAATGTTCTCCTTAATCCCTCAGCAATGCTGCCACCCTCGAGCTAGGAATGATTCCCCAATGAATAAGGAACTAGTAGGATTACACATAGCCAAGGATAACAAAAAAACAAGAATACACAGTTCAGCCAAGCCAACACAGTTGGGTTTATCAGGAGAACAACAGATCAGCCAAGCCAACATAGATTAGGTTTACCAGGCCATCCAAGAGTTGGGAAAGGTTAAATGCTAAGCTGGTGAGCTCATTGAAGAGCTAAGGACACCTACACCAGAACTAGATTGACTTCTAAAACACCCACACACACCCAACACAAGGAAATCAGTCTTTTCTTTGCTACATAGTCCCTCAGGATTTGACTTCCATTCCAGTGCTATTCAGGGGTGGTGGAGAAGAAAGCCATCCCTTTAGCTCTGTCTGTGTGGTTCCCAAACACACCAGGTTTGTCAAGCAAATCAGGCCCCCATCACCACTCCAATGTAGTCCAAAGACCAACCACTGTATTCATGCAGCAAAACAAGCACTTCATAGCTTGGACAGGGGAAGACAAACCCTGAGTCATTCTTGGCCATATCATGGCCAAAACGACTCCATAGCCACCTACAGCAGATACCACTTTGTAAAGGGAAACACAGTCAGCAAGACGTAAATGAGACCACAGCCCGCGATTAGTGAGGAATCCACAACACACGATCAACAATGAAGCCTCGAGAAAACTTACACAGACCGCAATGGGGAAGAAAATAGACTCCCAATCTACACATGAGGGAAAAATCAGCAACACCACATAGGTACTCACAGCAACCTCCAAAACATTTCACAGTTCCTTAATCGAAAAAGAGATAGACTCTCTGTATGAGTGGGAGGGAAAGATGCATCCACGCACCAGTAATCCAGTGAAAGAAGGGAGATAGAATCCCCACACATAGAATCACAATCCTTTTATCTTAGCTCTGCATGAGGAATACCATCCGAACCCCCTGCGCTTGAGAAGGTGAACAGAACGGACGAGAGAGTGGCGCAGTGGTGTTTATCTTACCCACGTTAAGGTGGAGAGATGGCTAATGGAGTGGGCATGTGGAAAATACTGATAGTCCTCCCACCCACCACTTCCTAGCAATAACTGCCTCCAACTAACAAAAGGATTATTAACTGGGTGGCTAACACATGGCTTTTCCCCCATTGGTTCAAGGTTTAACAATTCCCCCCTCTTATCCTTGAGAAAAATCATGCCCTTTTCATTATGGTTGCATTGACATAGTTGGTTGGGGTTTATTTTAATTAAATATGTATATTTACGTGATGCTAAAACTAATAGGTGTCGTATATCACAATATACCATCGGCAATGATTTCAATCACCAAACATAACACAACCAAATCGATGATGGGGCTTTTTCCTTTAGCTCCACACCACGATTAATATATACATCATATACATTTAATGTAGACAGGGTCAAAACCAGGGTGTTACATCTACCCTCTACAGAACCACAACCAAAATGTCAAAAAAACATCACATTAGTCAAAATCAACAAGGATTCAACACTAACAATGAGAAAAATCAAATTGGAGGCCTGGACCAACAACTAGGATATACGCAAAACTTGGCAATATTTCATGTCATTAAAAAGTCATGGAATATGCACTTAAAATAATTACCTCAAGTAATGTTTAAGAATTACCTTAGGTTTATCCTCATTAAATAAAGGGATCTTCCATATGAGTTTTCTGCCATGAGCTAGCCAAGAAGAAAGATTGCGGTCAAGCTATTCCTTCTCATTTGGTCATTGGTGTGGGGTAGGTAAAATAAATTTCTTTCAGGAAGGAAGATTCAATGTGGTACTCCATCCATGTTCAATAGTTTGGGAAGCAGAGATGCATCCAGAGCTATTATATGAATGAATGAATGTTGTTCCTTCCTGGTCAATTGGATTCACAGGGTAATCTTGGTCTATATGTCCATCTGTTATGGGGTAAACCAAATTCTCTTTATATATATTTTCTCTAGACAAGGATGTTGCTATATTTTTTGTTGTTCTTGCATCCCTAAGATATATGAGTAATAATTAAAATTTAAGGTCTATGCTTTTCAAAACCCTATACAAAATGGTTATTAGTACCCACGTAAAAAGGAAGGATTGAATCACCTTTACATTATAGGGCTCTGTCATATTAAGAATCACTTTGGCCTCCGGCCTTCATAGAATCAAAATTTATATCACATTAGTAAATAATGAATCCTAGGAGCTTCCTTGGAGTAACACAAAAGATACACTTCTTAGGGTTTAAGTGCCCTAGTTCCTTTCAAGGGATGGTTGAGTCCCTCTCTTCCCTATTTTTGAGACTCACACAAATATTTACAACCCTTACCTCCCTCACATCGAATATTTGTCTCAAAATTCATAGTTTTCTTGATTCACAACTTAGACCCTTGTTTTGAAATTCTTTAGAGGCTTCAAATTTTCTTCACTGCCACACACACAGACACACACACATATAAATTAAAAAATATTTTAATTAACAATATACAACATAACTAAAGAATCATTATGTAGGGGTGTTTCTATTATTACATACATGAGACTACATAGAGATCGAAATTACCTCACTCCTCGATGAAAAATGACAAGCTACAAAACCCTCAATTTTTTCTCCAAATTTTCTTTCCCTCCCTATTGAGTTTGTTTTAAAAAAATTATAAATATAATTATATTATTATAACATTTATATTATTATAATTTATATAATAATATTTATATATTTGAAATATTTTTAATAATATTTACGAGTTTGTTTCTTTATAATGCTTCACGATAATTAAGCTTATAGGAATTTAGATATTATCTCATATTTTGGGATTCCTTGAGTGGATGAACAAGATTAACCTTAGTGTAAAAAGTGTACAACTAGGATTCATTTCATAGTCATTGCAACTTGTTATTCTTAAATGAATCTTGATTAAAATTTAAATAAACTCCAGTTAAGCGGTGGTTAAGAAAAGGGTAACAATAATGGTTTTTTATTATTAAATAGTATTTGTTTTGTATTTATATTAATTAATTTAATGTTTTTTTGAAATTATTTTAATGTTTATCCTTTATTTAAAATCCATCCATTTCCAAAAAACTAATTGGTTTGTTGTTCCTATCGGCATTCATCAACCACTTAACTTGTGGTTGTGATAGTATATGTATGTATTAAGAAAATATTATATTAATATTTTATATATAAAATATTTAATAGTATATATTAGCATATATAAATACTATATAATTACATATTCAAATATATTATTAATGTAGGAATTTTTTAAATGGAGGATATAGGACTTTTTTATCCACGTGAACACCAAGGTGGTATTTCTAACATTCTATACATATGTGTGATGATTTGGAATACATAGAAAATATTGACAAATTAACCAGGAGGAACAAAATAGATAGATTTCAACTGATGAGATACAAAAGATTCTTACTTAATGAAACTTCAACTGAATGTCGAAAGGGTCAAACGATGATGATTTTTTCCAAATGAAATATAAACACAGTAAGTGTGCTAATTTCAACATAATGGTATAAAATTCAAGACATGGTTATTCTTGTAACGAGAAACAACCAAACTTCGAGACACAACACTAACTGAACTATCGAAATAGGCCACGAAATCCATGAGGGGGTCTATAATTTACTAAATTCTCACACTGCAGAAGTATTCAGAGAACCCTTACAAATTCATTTTCAAAACTACATATTTTTATTGTCAAAGCGACACAATTAACAATGATCAAATAAATGACCAATTCATATTCTTAATGTTATTTTTATGTGGTCACTTTTAGTTTAATTACTTTTTATATGACCATATATTTTATCTCATGACCCAACTGGTCATTTCTCTGGCAATTTTTAGTTAGCTCTCTTAAGTTTGGTCATGCCTTCAAAAAATTTCAGTGACCAAATTTTTTGGTCGGCTGGGAATTTATCTCTCATTTTCTACTAGTGAAAGTGAAAACCCAACAAACAATCCAAGGTTAAATTCAAGGTTCAAACCAAAAAAACAATCCACATGTGTAAAACAATTTCTACAATAAATGGAATTCTTTAGGAAAATCATACAACAACCAAATAGAAACACCCTTCTAATGTGCAGAGGTATCCTTAAAGAATACACTAACACCCTTAACTAGTAGAAATACCTTCACAAAAAAGACAAAACCCTCATACATAGTAGCACCAACCTCAAATAGGATGAGAGAGGTAACAACACCTATATACAAGGTCAAACAAGTCACAATGAAGGAACAACCTACAAAACAGACCCATGCTGAAGGTTACAACCTACAAGATAGGACCACGATTAAGGTACAACCCATAATATAGTCCACAGTGAAGGTAGATCCCAGAAAACAGGTCACAAAAATCCCTAGCAGGATTAACAAAGCCCACAACAAACCCTAACAGACTCAATAAAGGTCATGACAACCCCTAGTAGGATCAACAAAAGTCAAAATAGCCCTCACAACATCATTAACATGTCATGTATGATTTCATGGTAGCCTACATAGGTGTTGGAACCCTACAATAATAGACATCAAACCTTATGGTAGCTTAGACTAGTGGTGGTCCAAAATATCAAGTCCTACATTAGATCTTATCCATAGAAGAAAAGAAGCAACCTTAAAACATTGACGTCACCTTTCACATACCCCAATTTTGCAAAAAAACAATTTAATATTATTTAAGGATAGTATGTTAAATTTTATGCTAAGTTGTAATTGATGACTCAGTGGGGTCAAGGATATTTATTGTAAATTTTGAATATTTTATTTATAAAAAATAAAGGAGGAGACAACATCTTAGGAGAGCTGTTAAAAGAGTGTTTACTGGTCAAATTGGTGGAGGAGACTGGGTGGAGAGCAAACTGACATGTGTCAGCATATTCAAACCACTTCCAACTGTTGCAAGTGGAAACTTCCCTACATTTGTGGTCATGATTCCCCAAGAAAGTGGAATCAGAGTAGGTGGCTCAATTAATGAAAACTGAACCAAAAGACCTAGGCAATCTTTATAAAAATTCCCATTGAAGAGAGCTGAGGCTGCTCATTCTAGAGAAGTGATCATTCAGGTTGAATGAATGTACTTCAGATAAACTCAATGGAAGGAAAATATAGAAAGTGTTTGAGGGGATAACTACTGATTGATCTAGTTGTAGCTTTTAATATGAAGATCATACTGCTGAGAGCAGAGTGTATTACTGAGATATTGAACTAGTCAGTTCATAGAGGGTTCTATTGTTTTCATTCTCCACCAGTTCTCATCCAAAGAAAACCAGGAACAGGCTCAGGGGTCCTGGGGAAGCATTGTTTGAGTGCTCTCTAGGAGATTGGTAGGGAGGAACGACCTCCTAAAGCTCTTATTGTCTGTCCTCAACAGGTTCTATGTTATTTTATTTTACTGTGTTAGTTAAATAAATCTTAGTTTGACTGATATATGAATGTTAAAGTTTAGTTTGTGAAATGTTAGAGTTAGTATTATTATTAGATTGTTTAAGAAATGAAGTTGATTTAGAAAATAATGTGTTAGAATGAAAATAAATTTCTAGACTATGTTTTTCGACACCTGAAAACTAGGTCGTACTCTAGCATAGTTAGAATGCTTTAAGTAAATGAAATAAGTTCATAAGAGAATGACATATTAGATAGGATTCTTTATTTGTAGATAGCAGAGTGATTTATTCAATGTTTACATTATTATGAAAAGAACAGTGTTATGGTTTATTTATGTTTACTATTTTACTGAGTATAACTAAATAAAAATGTTGGGAAACAAACAGTATAACTACACTAGAGTTATAGTAAAAAAATATACTGATACAATAAAAAATAGAGAATATATAGTTAAGTATTTAAGCAAGGTATTAACCACACTTTAAATCTATTATCTTAAACTATTATTTAATATAAACCAGAATAGGATTATGTTTACAAACCCTTTTATTAATGAAAAGTAATCAAAGTTACAAAGTTAATGTTTTAATCCTTGCAAAGCTCTGAATTTTTATGAAGTTACAGAACAGTAAACAAATACAAATATAAATGTAAACAGTAAATAGAATAAAACTAAGAAATTACCTATTCAGGAAATAATTATTTACCAGACAAGCTTATAACTTGTGCAAGTTAAACCCGAGGGTCAAAACCCTAGTTCTTCTTTTATCATTTTATAAACATATTCTATAATAACAGAGTAAACAAACTAAACTAGAAGACTACAAGTTAGGCATTAGACTGGTTACAGTCTTATCTCAAGAACTTATAGTATATTTATAAACTCTTTTATTTTTAAAAAATACTTCATAAACAGACTAAATAACATCAATACTCTTGATACATCTATACAAGGGTTCTCTTCGAGTAAACCCTAGTTATTCTATCCTAACTGATAATTATAAATATATAAATTTTACTTTACGACTGAGCTACAGTATTCACAATAACCTTATTTATTTACAAGAGAATTCTTTAACTGTAAATTTATTTCACTGACAGTGAAGAAGAATAACCTAATTTACAGTAATATCATTTATAAGACAAAGTATAAATAACAGAGTATTCGAAACAGAGGTCAATTAAAAACCATGAGAACAAGAGAAACCTCCATACTTTAAGAAACAGATCATGATATTACCAAGCCATAAGGCTATAAATCCTTTTTACAGGTCAAGAAAAGCTGAATACAAGTCACGGCATATAAGCCTGAGTTACCCTGCTACATGAAAGGGTTTTAATAACAAAAACTAAGTAATAACTGAAACTAAGCATCTAAACGTTGGAGGGACTAAAGTCGTGTTTCCTTTCCAACTGTAACCCTTTTCCCTTAACCATTGCAAGCAGGGAGATGCCATGTTAAACTGGGGATTACCCATTTTGGCCATGAATACAACCAGTGTTGGAGAGGATTCTTCCAAGTCTGAAGAAAAAATGTATTGTGCAAGTAAGATCAAAGACTTTATTTTAGAAGCTATATTTTCTAATACTAAAACTGTAACTTGAATTTTATAACAATAGTATGGTAAAATATTTACCTAAAGGCAAATAAATATGGAGCCGAGGAGGAATCGAACCAGCACAACGAACAACACCTTTAAGAACAAACCCTCATGCTAACTTGTGACAGAGGTAGCGGGGTTCACATTCCAAACTTACACCGACAATGGAGCAGGTTAAAAGATATGGTGATGGAAACGTTGAGAACCAACACTCTAAACTACTGACAGAGTGAAACCTCTCTCATAGTGATACACTGCTTGCAGAAGGAAACCAAGATATGAGCTGTGTATCACTCAACTCTTATACAAGACTTGCAGCACCTCACTACACACAAATGGAGCTGTAAAATGAGAACAAGCAATCCTCTCATGGCTGCGAAGAAACTAGACACTGCAGAGCCAAACCCTCAAAGAATAATGAAGAAGCTAGGGTTATGTTGTAAGTTTTTAAATCGTCCATTGCACGCTGGAGGCTTCTCCACGTGCCTCTAAAATTTTTACTCAGTAGTGGGTGAATCACTATAGTCTCTTGCACTATCGGATAAAATATGTTATTTCCAATGATTTAATTAATAGTCACAATAATAATGTTAGTTATAAAGTCAAAATCGTATCATTATAATGATAAACAATAAAATTCAAGCGATGGTAAAGAACAAGACACATGTTTGCATCGTTATCCTTTATTTTAGGAAAGCCTTGTAATCCTTTATTGGTAAAACATTTATGAAAAGATCAATAGTA
>LPNX010676835.1:20831-61341 GCA_001517045.1 Pseudotsuga menziesii | reverse complement strand
TTCCAGTTTACTTTTTGTTTAATCGAACTGCTACTAAGGATTCCAGATTCCTTAGTAGGTGCTCATCAGCACAAGCTAGGGTGAAAACCCTAGCTACAAGATGCTTAAGAAAATCTTGGCCATGAACTCATTGAGATTGAGAGGAGGGATGAATTGTTCTTAGATATGGGAAATATGGATGAGAAAATTCCAATTGAATCAACATGCAAAGGTGTTTATCTATTCATGGATTGGGTAGATAAATATATCACTGAAATAGAGGATTAAGGATGCACTAGAATTGCTTTCATTAGTAGAGGGTTGTTTGACATGCATGCCTTAAAAGGGAAACCTCATGAGTTTCCATTATTGGTGGTAGATTCTTCACCAGAGGAGGTGGCTTATCACATTCCATATGGATCAACAAATAAAAGTCCTTATTCATCCATTGATTAGGTGGATAGAGACATAATTTAAATAAAGACTTTGGGAGGTAAACGATTTATTTATTTATTTATTTATTTCTGTAATACATTTTTTTTGTGACTGCCATTTTCATAACATATCAACAAAAGAAAATACTTATTTTGCATCCATTAGATATCTTCAATACACATGCACATGAGGTGCATTTTTATTTTCTTGTGCTTAATGAGTTTAAGGTCAAGAAAACTGGACACCAATTACTTGTTCATTGCCAAAGAGATTATGAATTTCCCTTAGAAGATTGTTGCACACTTTTGAATGGATAACATGGTGGCACTTACACTGAGCCAACCAATGTAGGAATTTTTCCATCCCTTATATTTATGTATGAGTATTGCATAGAGTTGGTTCATCGTTATTCACCGCACACGTCTATTTCAGCTACATTAGGTGGGGGTGAAAATTGGGAGAGGGAAATTTCCTTGTTGGTTGCACATGAGGAGAAGGAGGATCCCATACGTGTTTATGATGACTTGATGAAAGTACCATTACCTTCCCAACAAAAACATAAGCATCCACTTTCATTATTTGAAGCCTCTTTCATTTAATTGCACCGATTGAATGGACAAAGTGGCAGGGAGTTGATCCATTGGAGTTATACACTAGTTCCATGTTTGGGAGATCATAAGATTTCTATAGATGAGAAATAGTCATGGATGGAGAATCATAGGAACACATTTCTTCCATTTGATGCCATTAATCCACATATGTATTGGTTGGAATATTACATGTCACACATGGATTCTTATTGCAAAAAACATTATGATCATGATCAATGGAAGGTAGCTAAGAAAGAAAACTGCTAAGAGAAGTTTTTAAGAAATATATATTGCATAAGGTAGCCTCTGTGGAGAAAATACACACATTTGGATGGATTCTTGCACCCTTTGAACAATGGCATAGATTTGATCAATTGAATGTGTTAATATAGATATTTTGGTTGGAGTTTCATTACATCCCCTTGTTGGATGAGGAGACAGATATTTTTATTTCCTTATTGCATTCTCATAGATGATTTGTATATACCATTCTATTGTGATCATCTTGGTTATCCTTATTGGTTGGACAATACCTACCCTTCTTACTGTTGGACATGGTATTTTCACCCTTGTCACTTCAGCCTCATGGATTTCACATTTGATTCTTGTGAGCACTAGTCCCATAAGAACCTTCCTAGGAGATTGAATAGACTAGTTTGGATTCAAGCTTAATTTGGGGACATATATTTTATGATGGATAATCTCTCAATATTTTGTCCTAGCTCAAAGAGTGACATACTTTTCGTGATTTTTTCATTATTCATGGTGTTATTTCTATCCTTCATAGTACCTTTCATGATGGTGGCTTATGTATGATGTTGATGATGCTTAGAAGGATGCACACCAGACAATGGGATCCTGGCATTCCTTGGGGTGTCAAGTTTCTACCTTTGACACTACTACATCGATACTTGCAGTTGAAGAAATGGGATCCATTAATTCTTTTATCTGAGGACTTGTGGTGGATGTCATTCTCATCGATGGGGATGCAATGAAAGAAATGGGACCCTAGCATTTCTTTTCTTTGGAGAATCTATTTACATCCTGGCTTGATGGATCAAGTCAACCTTTCTTCACATGATTTCATATATGTGATATCATTTACCAGTTCTCCTACATGGGGGAATGACTTCTTTGGGTGAACCAATTTTGCACCACCTTGGATTGCTTCTGCTTAAGGACAAGCAGACTTGGGAGGGGAGGACTGTAATGATCCTTCATGGAAGGACATTAAGTGTTCACCATGTCAATCACCTAGGAGCTAAAAATTGAATTAATTAAATTACCTAGGGAATTTTGGTTATTAAAAAATATAGAAGCATGTATTAGGATAATTTCAAATTCTGATTATTTTATGTAATTATTTAATTAATGTGGAAAATAACGACATGTGGAAATGAGTGTCATGTTAGGAGGATGCATTAGGAAAGTAAACTTTCCTTGGATGACAAATAGAATCTGTCAAAAAAAACTCGCAAAAACAAATAATCACAAAAATATAGAAACTGACAAAAGAAAGGAAAATACAGCAGTTTCAAAAGGAGAAAATGAAGGAAAATAAGTCAGTTCAAGAGAAGGAAACTTTGGCCAAGGGAGGGCATAGTTTTTATTTTGATGAAAAGATACTTGGAAGGAAACATTTCCAATCCTAATGCGGAAACTCTCACTCAAAGGAGGGTGCAATTTCCACTTTGGCCTGAAGGGAAAAAATTAGTAAACACTACCAGAGATACTTACTTTATATTTTCCTCATGGAGGGCGCATCCATGATTAAGTTTAGGGTTTGAAAGTGGCAACTTTCTCAACAAGTGATGGACTTGTTCAACAAGTGATTCAAGATTTATTTAAGGGTGCTTCCAACTCCATTTCTCATTTTAGATTGAGAATGTTTTGATGCTATGTGAAGATAATATTTGAAACTGAGTGATGAGCCTCAGTTCCCTTGAGTGATGCACCACAAGTCTCCCTTCCCTACTTTTATCTTCTCTCCCATTCCTCATTGTAGATCATGGAGAGCCAAGAAGAAACCATTCAAGATTCAGTTTGATCTTTGATAGCAGCATTCATCCATTAATGATATTATTTTAGGTGTATCGATAGATCCTTAAGTCTCTAGTACATGAATACATATGAGGGTTCGAATCTCCAAGTCTCTCTTTGATTATAGATTCTAAATTTCCCTGTATTGATGCATCTTGTTAAATAATGCTATATAGATTATTTATGAGAGTTATTTCAACATAAATAGAATTAAATTGATTTTATAAACATTCTCTATAATTTTAATATCAATCTGAATCTATATGACTGAGTTTTACTTGGTTTTACACAACCTAGTCTAGATTTGCACCTGGAATTGACTAATTTTAGAATAAGATGCATAATTCAATATATGAGTATCCAAATACAACCATTATTTTTCTTATGTTTCCTTAATATGTTTATATAAGTCTCAAATGTCTAAAACAGAGAATTTCTAGCCTCCTTCACCTATTTGGGAAATCCTGAAGATGAAGCTAGTGAGTTGTCTTAAGAGCTAGTTTTACCATTGCGACCTTTAGAATAAATTTTAGTTGTTTATGATATGTATAAATCTGTAAATAATTATATATATATTAATTAAGGAGTTATAAAATATTCCTAATACTCCCTTATCCATTGGTTTCTTGGATACTGCTAGTAAGGGTTTTTGTTTGCACCAGTTGGGACTCCTAGAAGCCTAGAAGTAGATTTCTATGGAGATTATGTTTGAAACATAAATGGAAAAAAATATAGGCTCTTAGGAACCTGATATAACAATATCCTTCCATACCTTATTGATCCCACCTTTAAATCCCAATTACTCTATCCTCATCTTGCTAATTTTCCCACCTATCAGCTAGTTATCTTAAAGTTTGTTTTAAAGTTTATTGCAGTAGAGTTAGTGAGCCTAAATTCTAATTCACGAACATTATAGTGGAGAACCATCCTCCCTATTAATTTTTTACTCTGTGTATCATAACATTTTGTACTAGAGTGACTGGTAGACTCCTATGCTACCGATCTTCTATGTATCCATCTATGTCATCTTTCAAGGTCATTGGATAGAGAGATCCTCCATATCGATATTTGTTGAAAGTTCCTCTTGCACCCATATGTGATGTTTTCATCCTCTGTAGGCTTCCATATTCAATCTTGTATCAAAGGTTGATATCTCCATCTCTCTAGGTGATCTTCAAGCTCCTCATGTAACTGTTTGTGCTACCCCATGGGTTCCTTTGGAGTCTGTACAAATCCTTCTGCAGACATGTGGTTATCATATTGATATGCACTTATACTTATTTGGAGAAGTGTTTTTGGTCAATGGAGTATGTATCGTCATCATATACTCCCTCTTTTTGAGAGAAACCATGAACCCTGCTTTGTATTTCTTGATGTTGGAATCTTCTGCATGCTTGATCTTGTAGATCCACATGGAAGAAACAATGGAATTCCCTTCAGGTCTTGGAACTCCATCCTAGATATCATGATCAACTCGTACTCTTTGATCATAGTCTCCTTCCATTTCTTCTCAGTTGCTTCTTCATATATGTAAGGATCTGCATCAATGATGTCACACAATAGTTCTACATAACAAGAGTATGCCTGAGGATTCTTACTTTCTTTGGAAATATTGTCATAGTTTTCTTCATATTGGATGTTATTTCATGCCCAAGATTGTATTCATCTCTCATGGTGGATCTACCGCTCTCTGTGGTTTGGTCATATCACGATTCTTATATTCTTCTAAATCTCTTTCTTCCGTCTGTAATGTCCCCGGGTTTGACCCCGTTTGTATGATGTATGTATACATAGCGTGGAGCTCAAGGCCAAGGCCCCGCTAGTGTATGTTCATATTTTATTTAAAATGGCAAAGCATTGGACCTAATGTTACCCATGTGCTATTTAGCCATGGAACATTGTAAAAATGATGTAAATAAACGTCAAGCAAAAAAATACCAAAACTGACTATGGAGGCAACGAATGAGAAGGGGCCATGTGTATCCACTAGGGAGAGGTGAAGGGGTTGTGGGATTGAACCTTAAGCTGCCATATGTCATTGTGGTAACCCATTTGACTTTCCTTGTTGACATTTAATTCTGTTGTAAGGAAGTGGTTGAAGAAAACAATCCATGGCTTTAATGGAGCATGGGCAGCCCAGAAATTCATATGGCAGAGTATGGGCTCTGTTTTCTTGTACCACAAGTCACTCTACCTCTTGGGGATTGCTTCTTCCTCATCCCCATTCCATTGTGGAAGGACCCAGCATCAATTTCGATCCAAAAACGAGTTCCCAGCAGGGTGAAAAAACAGAAATCGCAACTGTGCAAAAACCCACGTTTTGAAGAGCCAAAAATGCCCAGATTTGGTATTGGACAATAAAATCCAATGGGGAATCCATAGGTATGAACCTCAGGAAGAATTTGGGAGCATTAGCTACCCCGAAACCCATGGGAAAACCCAGTTTTTGCAGCCCCGAAAATCAGTGACGGATTTGAGTTATTCGTTGACAGAATGGTGAGAAATCCAAGTGTGGATGTTGGAACAGAGATTGGGTTTGCTTGATAAACCCAGTGAAGGCTGGAATCTCAGGAAGCTAGCAGCTGGACCTTTCTATGCCCATCCTGAAGAGAACTGGAGGAAAGAGTTTCCTGAGGGACTGTGTAGCAGAGAAGGGGACCCTCCTTGTGTTGGATGTGCATGACCATTTGAGTGAACCCATGGCTGTAAGTGAGCCCATCTAGTTCCTCCTTAGTGGATACACAGCCCAGCTCGGGGGTGATCTCTCAGCTGAAATAATAGAGGCTGGACAAAGATCTATGGTTGGGTGGTACGTTGCTCTCACATAGCCAGTTGTTGGACAGTTTCATCTCAAAGATAAGTATTCTCTGTGGTTTGAATGATGTCCATCTGTGGTCTTCCCTGTGCGTTAAATTACTCATGTTACTTGGATGAAATGATTATCTTAAATTAGTTGGTATGATGCTGGTGCATAGCATGAGAATGGAGTTGATTATTATGTGATTGTTTCACTATTCTGCCCGAATGAAATAGGCTGAAGCATCCCCTCCTACTTGTATGTTAATATGGTTATTCCATTGCGTTTATGAATTGGGTTGTATTAATCCCATGATCTGTAATGTCTTAATTAATGACTGATGTTTATATGTTGAATGAATGCTTGTTTGAATGTTGTTGTTTCCGCTGTGAATGAGGATTAAATTGCATCTGTGCATGATGAATAATCCTGTGTGCATATTTTAGTTTAAATCATCTTTCAGCATTCTGCTTTGGGCAATTCTTAAGCCTATACATGTTCATGGGCGGTTATCCTGGTTGTTTGAAGCATTGGTCGTGTCCTCTTTGCCGGTCAGAGGCATGGGGACGTGACACCGTCATGGTGTCTTTGTCCTTGAGAGCTTCATGTTCCTCTTCATTTTGTTGGATTGAATATTCTATCTGAACCGTCATCACTTGTTCTTCAGAAAAAATTTCATTCTTATTTTCTTGTAGGTGATTGTATGCGCTCTTTCCTACAATGCAAATTTAGTTGCATGATTAGAAAAATTTCATAATTTTCAAAACAAATTAATAGTGAAAATCTCTAATGGATAAAGATATATGTCACACAGACATGCAACTACCTTATCCAATTCTACCACATTCATCCATATCCCGTATACATATGGTAACTTTCTAGATGCCTTCCATCTATACCATAACATTATTAGGAGTGAACACTACTCCCAATATGCCAGCAAAGAGGTTTCATTTTAGATAAGTAGCAATGGAATGTTGTATAACACCACAGACTACTTACCCATCATATGCAAGTTAGTAGTATAATTTTCATAAATGCAGACATTGCAACATGCATAATACACTTCCTAAATCTAGGAAAATATCTATGTAGACAGATGAACAATATCATTTAAGCAACTAGATACATAGGAAATGGAAATTCAAATACTTATCTTTGTTTGTTTAGTAGACTACTTCTTTATCTCTATCTCCTTGTATTAATTACTAGAGTCTCTGACAACATGCTTCTAGTTCATTGTCTTATTCTGAGGACCTGTGCGTATTTTTCCCATCATCATAAATACTAAACAACTCTTCTTACATCATAGATCACATAGAACTATGTATTGGTGTTGAATCTATTTGTAATACAAATGCATTGTTTGAGGTTTAGCTATAGAAACTTTGTTCATTCTACCTATTGTTGAGGAGGAACCATAGGTTGTGTCACGATTGGTCCTTGTGAATCCACTAAGAAATAAATGCACGGATAGACAGGTAGTTCCTCCAGAGAAAAGATTTAAAGCCACACATGATGTTAAGGCTTCTAGGTCTGGTTCAACGATCATATTGTCCAGATATATTCCACCTCAAAAATATGATGCCCCATTCATTCAAAATAATTCCAAATATCCACTGGTAAATCCATCCATTCTGCAAGGAGTTCATGTGACAACGAACATTATGGATAACTTGAAGAAATTGACCTTTTTTTATAATGACGAAGTTCCATGAAATTCACATCTCGAAGTATATGAAATCGATGCAATGGGTGGAATGAGGGCCTATTCAGTTGGTACCAATGTATTGGCCTCGTGGTTTAGATGAATTAGGAATTGTACTGCTATTGTACATGCCCCATTTTGGTCGATATACAGAAGTTGACACATGTATGAAACAATTATTGGTTTGTTTTCATGAGGGGTGTATATGGTTAAATACATGAATATTTGTTGATGTCAACCTCATAGATGCTATTACAGGATTACCTAAGGTAGAGGTTGAGTCTAACACCATTCTTCGTTGGAAAGGATAAAGACAAAAGAATTGTTTCTCAGATGAAGGAAAAGTATAATATTCCGTAGGATAAGTACGACTTTGATATAACCACCATCAATGATCAAGGTGTTAGATTCGTAGATAAATTTTTGTTGAGTAAGATGTTATGCAAAATGTGACCAAACATGTGCATTGTTGGTACCATCTCTGCAGCAGAGCAATGTGCTGCGAGAGTTCAAATGAGTTGGGTGATGTTCCTACTAAATGAGTTATTGCTGACACTATCACTAGTACAAAATGAGGAATTAGCTACTAGGTGACTAAAAATTCTAGTCACCATAGGTTTTTCAAGTGATTTACTACTAAATATGAGCAATTTTGATTGATCCAGCTATAAACAAATAAAATTAACGACTAATTTAGTCACCAGTTAACAACTATGAGTAGATAATAAGTGACAGAATTAAAAATGACTAACATAAACGACTAATTTAGTCACGGCATAAAAAATGACTATCTAGAAGAATATGAACTAGTCATTTATGTTAGTCATTTTTAATTGTGCCATGAAAAATTACAAATTTGACAATGAAGTGTAAATTAAATTTTGTAAACTATAACACCTTCTATTAGTAATATTGGTTCCATGCACCTCGATCTTTAGAGATCCACCAAAACAATTGCGTGAATTTTCTCTTGACCATCTTTATCCCTGCTACACCATTGAAGCAAACGTGACTAAGCGCGTTCCAAAGAAAAATTAGGTTCCTACGTCAATTATGAATTAGGTACTAGAACCAATACCATATCAATACCTAGCTAGAAGAACCATATTAGTCATACATCCCCTCAAGAACCGACCATTCGAATGCACCTCCTCCATGTAGACTTACCAAATGCATCCAATGCATGGCAAAAAAAGCACGTCCACTTTGTATCTGTGGGATGAAGGTATCATTTGACCCCTGCTCCCCTATTTTTTGCACTCAATACCCTAATTTTTCAGATGATAGGTCGGTTCAGGATCTCGTAGTGACCAGTTGGAGCGCTTCAAAGGTATGGTTCTTGTCGCTCCGATCATGTTCATCACTCCAATCAATAACAAGTTGTTATGGATTTTTACAAGTCTCAATGCTGTCGGAGTTATTGATTCCACTTTATATTCACAATTATCACCATCTCTAGCCTATGCGCTCATAACCATATGCATTTTGATCTTTCATCCTCGGAAAAGCATGACCACCCTCCTACAATGCCACTATTTGCAAAGGTCACTAGCTTTTGCACATCAACATTCCTCACACGCTCCAAAGGAAAACTGAAGCAGACATTAGAATAAGTGATTAAACTTTGCAAGGAGGTTTTCTTGTTGCAAATGTCATTGTAGAGCAGCGGTCGAATGATAGTTTCAATCCACATATTCAAAGTTGATGTGTTTTTTTGGCCATGCATTGGATGCATTTGGTAAGTTTACGTGGAGGCACATTCGAATGGACAGTTCTCGAGGGGATGCAGGGTCCTCATCTGTGGCTGTCACTGGTCACCGTATTGAAGAGTATTGATCATATTTTGTTACCGATCGGAGTCGATGATTTGGCCGAGAAGTGGCGACTATGACCGACTTCCGGGCCAAGTCGTCAACTCTGTAGACTACTCCATTTATAAAACTAAACAACTTATACGATAATTATTAAAAAAATATAATATATACCTAATTAACATAATTTATATAATAAGATAATAAAAATAAAACAAAAATATATATAACAAAAACAAAAAAAACCTATATAATTTATATATATAAAAAATATATATATAATTTATATAATAAAATAATAAAAATAAAACAAAAAAATATATTCTACCACCCAACTCTCCACCCACCTCTGTTAGGGCATGATGGCAGATTTTCCTGAACCCAATGGAGATTTCATCCTTTAATTCCATTAATGAATACATAGCTCATTGGTGCCAAATATCCTGTCCAAACTGTGATATCGTTGAGGAGATTCGTATGGATATTTACCACGGTTGATGGTTTACAATTTCGGTATTACCATCACTGCCAAGATAAAACAACACTGGAGAGAACCTGGAGGCTCATGAAGAGATGGGCCACAAATTCTGCAGCTCTAGAGTCAACATCTCCTTCTTTCCTTACAAAATACCTGGTAAGTTTCTTGGTTCAGTGTGAATTGATAAATTTTTCCCGATTATAATACTGAAAGTTTCTTGGTTTAGTGCGAATTGGTAATTTTTTCCTGAAGAGTAGGTAGCTAGGTTAAAATCACTAATAAGTTTATTTTTACTGGGAATTTTTATCATTTAGCCTAAGCATTGACACTAACCCTAGGCATCGAATCAACTCCCAACATCACCTTGTCTTGTGTGTTCGCTCGTCTATGCGGTAGGTTACTAGCTCGTGGGTCTCAAGCTGTGTCAATCCAACCGACCACCCGCAAATTTATCTGGAACTGGAGCCCACAACTTTTCTTTCTTAATATCCATGTCCCACCTAATACCCACCCCATTGAATCCCTCCATAGCTGTCCTAGGTCCAAGTAGAATGACATCTGTAGAGTGGACACTCCATGTTGAAAACACCATTTTTGTGAGGACGCTCTAGTACAATACATAGTTGCCACAAATATTGATTCCATGAGAGGGGAACACTCCCTATTTACTGTCCAAGTTGTGTGGTACTAGTCTGTAATTCATCTCTGCTATTCAATTTGACTGTGTGGTACTAGCTTACAGCTGAGGGGTATGCAATTTGGGAGGTGTTTGTAGACAATTTGAAGTTTGAGTAGCTTGCTTTAATGTTGTTTTCCCATATGTCAGGTCCCAGGGGTCCTAAAAAACTAAATAGCTTCTCCCACTTGAAATGCTAAAGGCAACTGAACAAGTTATGTGAGGAACACTATTAGTAGAATATCTTCTTCTGCTCCAAGAAATTCGACTGTGAGGCCATAAAAAGATACAGTTGGCAGTTGTGGCAAGTGATGAGACTATAATGCCAAGATCAGTTCGACACTGAATGATACTTGAAACATTTCAGTGCTATTAGTCATCCCAAATGAATAATCTTCTTACAATGATCTCATCAAAGCAGACATCCCTTGTAGATATTTTTCTCAATTAAAACTAACTACAATGCAAAAATGTTATGAAGCTCGACACAAAAATGTCCTTTCCTTCAAGGACATATTCCATCAGCATGATTCTCACTTTGTAAACTTATTTCTTCCATTTGGCTCTTTTGGAATATACGTATTCTTTAGGGTAAATTATGGTTCTCAGAAGACCCTGTGTTATAATAATCCTGAGTTATGTATGTTTCTTCAACCATGCTTTCAAATGTCCATTTACATTCTTCGTTGTTCAATTCAAATTCATGCCCATGGTAAACTGAGCTAGAGGAAGAAATTGCTTTGGCCCAAATAGCATAAATTTTCAATAAAACCAAGAACGTAATGCCACCCAAAAGGATTAAACTCAATACAATTGCAATAGAGATGCCATCTACTGCTCTCTTTGTTAGTTGATTCCTTCTAGATCTTGAATATTCCAATGAAACCTGTGAGCAAGGAGCCAACGGATTTCCGGAGAGTCCAGGATTTCCCACAAAAGAGATCCAATGCCATTTGGAAGCACTCAATGGAAACTATCCTTGGAGAAAATTATTGGATAATTTCAACTTATCCAAGCTTCTAAGATCCCCAATCTCATCAGGAAATTGACCGCTAAGTTGATTATTGGAGAGATTGAGAAATTCAAGCATCATTAAATCCTGAAGTGAAAAAGGAATACTTCCAGAAAAAAAATTACCACTCAAGCCTAGCATGACTTGTATATTACCAATCTTTCCAATCTCCATTGGAATTGAGCCTGTCAAAGAATTGTATGAGAGCCTCAAGTCATAAAAATTTTCACAGTTTTTGATAGAAGAAGGGGTTAGTCCAGAAAAGTTATTCTTTTGCAAATAGAGAACATTCAAGGAAACAAGGTTCCCCAGCTACCTTGGTAAACTACCCCAAAGGTTATTATTGTCAAGAGAAAGATTGAGTAAACTAGTACAATTCCCAAGCCGGGATGTAATTGTTCCATTAAATTCATTGAAGGAGAGTTTTAGCTCTCCAAGCTCGCAGAAATCACCAAACCATCCAGGGATAGGTCCAGATAAATTATTATTATTCATATCCAGATGACTTAGATGCGTGCACTTAGAAAGCTCTACAGGTAACCCACCAGTGAGATTATTCCAAGATAAGTCCAATAGATTGAGCTCCAACATCTGGCCAATCTCTTTAGGAATGTTGTTGTTCAATCCATTCCTACCTAGTTGGAGACATCTTAAACCTCAGGAATGAACCAATTGGGACGAGTTTTCCTGTGAAAAAACTATTATTTGTCAATTCCAATGTTTTGAGAAAACTTGAACTACAAAGAGGAATTATGCTTGCATTCAATTTGTTGTTCCAGAAATTGACATTAGTCAAGTTTTTCAAATGAATCAGGTCTCTAAGAAGAAGTCCTTCAAGGGAATTATTATATAGAACAATCATCTGCAAACCTTCAAGAATTCCAAAAGATTGTGGTATTGTTCGAGAGCTTATTGCAAGGAGCTTATTTTTTTTTATTTCTTCTCCAATACTTCGCTTAACTCTTTATATTAAAAAAAATATAAATATAAATTTGTTTTCATGAGTGGATTGCTTCCCCGATAGCTTCAACTCTTTACACGTTGTTTGTGTTTGTTTAGATAAATGTCCTAGTGTCTTGTAGAGAGCAGCGTCAATTGTGTGCCTTTGAGATACATGAGACCTGATGATGAGAAACCCTCAGAACAAAATCTTGTGGAAGAGGAGATACCCATCATAGATATCTCCGGTCTCTGTGACGAATGATGGAGAAATACCGTGGAGGAAATATCAGATGCTTATAGAGATTGGGGATGCTTCCAACTGATAAACCATGGAGTTTCTCCAGAGCTTCTCATTGTTGGACCTAAGGTATCGAGAGAGTTCTTTGATCTACCATTAGAGGAGAAGCAGAAGTACACAAATGATCCTCTAACTTATGTTGGATATGGCAGTCGAATTGGTGTGCAGAAAGGCGCTATTCTCGACTAGGGGGACTACTTTTTCCTCCACTTTTTTCCTCTTTCCATATGAGAGGAGCACAAATGGCCATCCAAATGAGAGGAATATAGGTGATTAAATAATAGTTAGCGTGCCCCGTTTTATTCAATGACGCAATTTCATGCTTTTATTTGGACTAATTAGTTTCATTAGCACACCTACATAGTTTGTGGTTGGATCTGGTCGATGGAAATTGAAAGATAGTTATAAAATGGAGTTGAAGCGGACAATACCCTAGGAAACTTTCACTACAATCCTCTTGAAAAACCTCTTGTATTGCCTCCTCATCTTTAATACAATAGGGAAGGTTTTCAAATTCAAATTTGGGACTATAGATGTTGACATGCACCCTACACAAAATCCATTATCCCTCTTATTCCAAGAGGATGAGCTCTCACCATTCTTGATTTGCAAATATTCGAGATGCAGCCAAATCCTCACATTAGCTCACCTAAAAAATCTTCATTGCTTCTTTGCACAGGCTGGTCTTCATATGACTTCTGTAATAGGGACATTATGTCTATGGAATTCCTTCATTCGTATCCCTATACAGCAAGCTTTGCAGGATCTATTTTTTCCAAATGTTGCTCAAAATTTGTCTGTAAAGTATGCACAATACAATGTCAAAACAGTCCGTAATGTGCTTCCTTAGTTGCTGAGGTAGGCCAAGAAGTTCACACAAATTTTCATTGCTGGAAATAATGCCTCCAAATGCATGTGAATGCACTTTGAGGTGTAATATGACCTATGCCTACTATTCTTATGGTTACATCTAGAGCTTGAATAATCTTAGTCTTTTTCCCATTTTTACCTTAGGGACATTGTGTCACATACATGGAGTGAAAATTAACATTATCTCCTTGGGAATCTCTGATTTTCCATGGATTGTATTCTAATGGTTTTGCACTGAAATAGTTTACTGCTAACATTCTACTCTGACATGATGAACTGTTATTTGTTGAGTTCATTATAGGTGAATAATTATGTTTTTTTGCAATTCTATGGGATGCATTATTAGGGAAATTACATCCTGCAAAGTGGTAAATGATGCATGGAACTTTATGTAGAGCAGTCCATTTGCTCTAGCTGATGTAGGTGGTGAACATAATGGACAACCATCAAATGGATGGAGAGGGTTGTGCAACATTGCATCATACAGGCCTTACTTCAATGTGGGCACATATGTTGTGGTCGAAAGAATTATTACTTTATTGAAAAGATTGCCCATAATTCTGATATGTAAGTTTAAAAAATGATTCTATAAGATTCTGTAGTGATGTAGATATTGTTTTGAATGATTAAAGTGTTTGCAGACCAGTTCAATTAAAATGGATTTTTATATAGTTTTATTTCTCTTATTTAAATTGTAATGATGTTTTTCCCCCATATTTGTGTATGATTTTTGGGTATTTTCATCTTAGCATAAGGAGTCATGTATTTCAAAATTCCAGGTTTAAGGAGTTTTTTTCACCAAATTCTAGGTTAGCAAAGATCATTATTTTGTATGTTTTTAATGTCAACAGCTGGAACAATATTTTGGTAGGCCAGTCTTTGCTCTTCAATACACCTAAATCAAACCTTTCGATAAACTATTTGTGAGTAGCTATCACCGATTTCATCCATTTTATAGTTTGAAAAAAAAATACATATATTCTTCAGGTTCATACAATTTAGAAAAACATACATACCCACAGCTGAAGATTAGCATGTATTTGTAACTAGTGTACCGTAGTCTTTTCCTTTCCTTGCCAGTTAAGGATATGGATAGGGCCAAAGTTCCATTATTCATTGTACCACCTACCCTGCACTATGGTTTCCTTGAAAAAAACAATTGCTTCTGCTTCTTTTGATGTTTTCTAACTAATGATCATCAATTGCTCTTCTAAATGACTATTATGCTTTCTTGTTTGGTACAATTATTGTCATTGGATCCTGGAAAAATATTTCCAAATTAAGTATTTATTTGAATTTCTCTGAGCATTTTTAAAATGGCCTCCACAAATTTTGATCAATTTTGAGAGAACTCACTCCAGAGTCTTCTTGGACAACTAACTGGCTCCAAATGAACTGACTGTGCTTGACTGCGGTTGCTGCTAAAGAATAATATTGTGGGTGTGGGTATGGTGGGGTGAGATTTTGGGTTGAAAAAATCTTTTGGTAGGCCATTCTTTGCTCTTCAATACACCAAAATCAAACCTTTCAATAAACTGTTTGTGAGTAGCTATCGTCGATTTCATCCATTTTGTAATTTGAAAAAAAATACATATATTCTCCAGGTTCATACAATTTAGAAAAACATACATACCCATAGCTGAAGATTAGCATGTATTTGTAACTAGTGTAACGTAGTATTTTCCTTTCCTTGCCAGTTAAGGATATGGATAGGGCCAAAGTTCCATTATTCATTGTACCACCTACCCTGCACTATGGTTTCCTTGAAAAAAATAGTTGCTTCTGCTTCTTTTGATGCTTTCTAACTAATAATCAGCAATTGATCTTCTAAATGACTATTATTCTTTCTTGTTTGGTATAATTATTGTCATTGGATCCTGGAAAATTATTTCCAAATTAAGTATTTATTTGAATTTCCCTGAGCCTTTTAAAATGGCCTCCACAAATTTTGATCATTTTTGAGAGAACTCACTCCGGAGTCTTCTTGAACAACTAACTGGATCCAAATGAACTGACTGTGCTTGACTGTGGTTGCTGCTAAAGAAGAAGCCTCTTCAGAATACAATCTAGCTTTCTCTATACATCTTGTTGTTTGCTCAGAAAAAATGACTATGTTCCCTCCCTCTGCTCTTGGTATTGTCTGATATTAAGAAGGAGAAGGTACAAATGGCATACTTGAACTTGGGGTCAGGGAAGAATTTGATTTTCCACTGTCATGACTATTCTAGGAAACAACCAATGAACCCTGAGATAATACCACTTGAGACATAGGAAAAGGTATAGAGCCACTGGAGGTAGGCATTGTCAACATGCTAGTTTCATCAATCTCCTCTAATACATGGCTCTTCCTCCTCTTTCTAGGTCTCTACTCAACACTCAACTATCTATCAATTCCCATGCCACCTTTTTGGGCTTCCATCTTATCATTAGTAACAACAAAAGGAATAGTAGTTCCAATCATAGTAGAAGAAACAGAAGGAACCGGACCTATAGTCATTTTATGAGGCACAAAAAGTGGTAATGAACTCCTATAATTAAGGGTTTCATGAATAGGTTTGGACACAACAAAGGGAGAAAATGACAATTCAGACTCAGATTTTGCTCGAGGAGTTACCCAGGGTAAATATGGAATACAAGAAGTCCAATAAGCTATTTTTCCATTGCATTCTTTCCATGCTTTGGGGTTAGAGAAATATGCCTTGATGGAGTGATTTTGGGAGAATCCAGGGAAAGGTTCCTTGCAACAATGGTTAATTGAACTCCCTCGTGAATGGGAGTTTGCATATTCCATACAGGAGATGGACAACTAAATGGATATGGCAAACTCATAATGGATGATGGATTGTTCATGTGCCCAACCCTCCCCATATTAGGAGAAATTTCCAATCTAATCCTTGAAGAATGACTTTTTGCAGCTGCTAAATCAGCTGACCTTGTGCCCATAACTCTTGCATCAGACAAACTTAGAGTAGGACTCACAATATTGTGGGTGTGGGTATGGTGGGGTGAGATTTTGGGTTGGAACAATCTTTTCGTAGGCTAGTCTTTGCTCTTAAATACTCCTAAATCAAACCATTCAATAAACTTTTTGTGAGCAGCTATCACCAATTTCATCCATTTTGTAGTTTGAAAAAAAAATACATATATTCTTTAGGTTCATACAATTTAGAAAAACATACATACCCACAGCTGAAGATTAGCATGTATTTGTAACTAGTGTACCGTAGTATTTTGCTTTCCTTTCCAGTTAAGGATATGGATAGGGCCAAAGTTCCATTATTCATTGTACCACCTACCCTGCAATATGGTTTCCTTCAAAAAAATAGTTGTTTCTGCTTCTTTTGATCCTTTCTAACTAAAGATCGACAATTGCTCTTCTAAATGACTATTATGCTTTCTTGTTTGGTATAATTATTGTCATTGGATCTTGGAAAATTATTTCCAAATTAAGTATTTATTTGAATTTCCATGAGCCTTTTTAAAATAGCCTCCACAAATATGATCAATTTTGAGAGAACTCACTCTAGAGTTTTCTTGAACAACTAAATGGCTCCAAATGAACTGACTGTTCTTGACTGCGGTTGTTGATAAAGAAGTAGCCTCTCAAGAATACAATATAGCATGTTCTATACAGCTTGCTATTTTCTCAGAAAAAATGACTCTGTTCCCTCCCTCTACTCTTGGTATTGTCTGATAATAAGAAGGAGAAGGTACAAATGACATACTTGAACTTGGGGTCAAAGGAAGAATTTGATTTTCCACCGTCATGACTATTCTGGGAAACAAGAAATGAACTCTGAGATAATACCACCTGAGACGTAGGCAAAGGTATAGAGCCACTGGAGGCAAGCATTGTCAACCTGCTAGTTTCATCAATATCCTCTAATACATGGCTCTTCCTCCTCGTTCTAAGTCTCTGCTCAACACTCAACTATCTATCAATTCCCATGCCACCTTTTTGGGCTTCCATCTTATCATTATTAATAACAAAAGGAATAGTAGTTCCAATCATAGTAGAAGAAACCGAAGGAACCAGAGATGTAGTCATTTTATGAGGCACAAAAAGTGGTACTAAAATCCTATCATTAAGGGTTTCATGAATAGGTTTGGACACAACAAAGAGAGAAAATGACAATTCAGACTCATATTTTGCTCGAGGAGTTACCCTGGGTAAAGATGGACTACAAGAAATCCGATAAGCTATTTTTCCCATCGCATACTTTCCAAGCTGTGGGGTTAGAGAAATATGCCTTGATGGAGTGATTTGGGGAGAATCTAGGTAAAGGTTCCTTGCAACACTGGTTAATTGAACTCCCTCATGAATTGGAGTTGGAATATTCCATACAAGAGTTGGAGAACTAAATGGATATGGTAAACTCATAATGGCTGATAGATTGTTCATGTGCCCAACCCTCCCCATATTAGGAGAAATTTCCAATCTAATCCTTGAAGAATTACTTTTTGCAACTGCTAAATCAACTGACCTCGTGCCCATAACTCTTGCATCAGACAATCAAACATTTGTGGTCATTTGTTGGACATTAATAAATTATCTTATATTTTCTCTAGACTTACTTCCTTCTACAGATCAAACATCCTTTAAATTTCATGAGCTTCTCCTCTACACACAGACTGCACTCTTGGACTCTTTTCACAACTGACATCCTCAATTTCCAAAACTATCCTCAAACACACTCTAGTGAGGGGTAAACAAAGTACTAAGGATTTCGGCCAAATTAAATAAGCATTGCTATATGATTTAGCTATAGATTGAACCCACTCTTAAAAATTCAATGAGTAAGTGTATTTTTGTAAAAAAACATTACAAAAATACAATGTGTCAAATCCCTTCCTAGTTGATGAGTCACTAGATTCTTTTAGACACATCTTTACCAAAGTGGTATACATTTTTAATCCCCACCCTATAGTTTCCTTAGGCTTAGCAATTCTCTTCCATCTCACAAAACAGTTCTTGGCATTTCCCTCCTTTCTAAGATTTCCTAAAAAGCCTACCTCAAGTTTTTATGTACAACAACACCTCGATTTCCCTACAACATGGTTTATCTTCATCGGGATGTACACCTTTCTATAATCTTCCGACTTCTAACCAAAATAGTGAGGATATAAATTCCTTGATAGTGGATGAGACTTACTAGCTAGAAGAGACAGTAAAGTTATAATGTAAATTCCTCACAACAATGCATTGTTGATGTTTTCTTAATCCCAAATATATATTTTTATTGTTGGGTGTGTTTAAAAGGGACCCTTCTAAATTATTATATTATTCAAGGTGCCTTTGCAATGATTTTACAACCATAATTCTACATGCTTTTCCATTTGAAGTACTTAATCTTGTTAGTTTTATCATTATGAAGCTATGATTTAGTGTTGCAAATTAACTAGATACTACTCATTGACAACCATAATTCTACATTATTTTCCATCTAAAGTACTTAATCTTGTTATTTTTATCATTATGAAGCTATGATTTAATGTTGCAAGCTAACTAGAAACTATGTTGGACTTCCATACTCCAAAGATTCTAGTCATCTCTCACAAAGATTAAGTGGCCCATTTTATCATAGAAAGTCTGAGTGTTCCTGACCAGTGATATTATACGTGAGAAATGCAAGCAACTTATTTAAGTTTGAAATTTAATGGATGAAACTATACTTTGGTTTGGCATGTATTCTCAGCTTTTAGGATTTTGGTTTCTATTTGTTTTGTTTTTATTTTATTTTATTTTTATAATTCTTCTTTTCTTATTTCCCAAAACGCAAGACATAAAATATCGTACAGTCACATATTTTTGGCCAAAAGGAATTCTTATTTTCCATTCCTGTACAGGAAAGAATGGCATATAGTCCTTGCTCCCAACTTCAAGGGAATCATTGTCTTTCCTAAATATTACTATTCTAGCCCTCTTGGCCTATAAGAACATTAGTTACCACCATAGGTTTTCTTCAAATGGAAATAATCACTTATCGGAATTTTAGCGAATACAAGTAGTTGAATAGTTATGGTGAAAGAAAATATTCATACAGATAAAAGATCTGCTATTCATACGTAACCAAATGTAATATCCCTCCTAGAATATTGATTAACTTTTTCTCAATGTACTGTACACTAGAGTAGTTCACTGTTTCATGTCCACACTTTTAATGTCTATTTGACTACCATTTTTTTAAATAATTTGGACCATGGACTTTCATTGGCATGACCAGGGGTGTTTGTTGATTTGTTGGCAGTTAGAGTGTGCTTGTTGATTCACTAATTTTCTCACACAGTTAGGCAAAGTTTCTTGTAGGATGCACTTCACCATTGATGGAAACCATTTTAGACAATTGGATATCTTTAATAAGATTCTTACTTAATTATTTGTTGACATATTTCATGCTTTCATTTGATATAGGGTTCATCAAATAGTGAACACTCTCAACAATCTCAAGAGGAACAATTTTTTCAAACACATAATAAATTAAATGATGTAAATCTCAATTCATTTCACATCTAGGATAGTTGACAAACTAAATTCTCAATTAGTTTAATTTTCATATCTAAATGATTCCCAAAATTAACAGCCACTTACAGGAATAATGTAGTTCACCAACCAGCAATGAGGGACAAATTTATATGACTGATAATACTGAAATGAACAGGTAAAACACTTCAAAATATGCAAACTTCTTGGCCATGGTAAATCGAAGTTGTAATCAGCAGTTGTTTATCTTGTCAAATTGTACCCAACATAAGTCAGAGAGCCACATTTTAGTAGAAGGTGCCTGGAAGTGTTTGATGCAGATCTTATCCAAGGATTCCCTCCAATGACTGATATAAGGGATTCACTATTGTAGCATACATCTATAATGCTTAACATAATGTGAGTGTATGCCTAGATTCATATAATGGAGTCCAATACTGAAACTTAGTTCATGTACACACATATGCTCGCATATTTCAAGTGAGTTTCAATTCTGGGACTGTTGATGATTATGTTCACACTTGATGGGATATACCAGAGAATACCCTACTTCCTCAACTAGTTGTAAAATTTGACACACAATGAATATAACTTCGAAAATATGAATCCTATAGCAACTCGACTTTAAAAAAATATTCAACCAGTGACCGAACACAAGTGAATTACAACATTAAATATTAAATTTAGGAGGGATAAGTTCAGACCTTCCTCACAGCAGAATGAGACCAACCAATAAACTCTGCAACTGAGCACAATTTGCACTTAAGAATGTAGTGAAAGTATGAGGATATTGGTGCATTTATTAAATGTGAATCATAAAGTGACTAATACCAACTTGTGATCACTTAAGGATAATAAAATCCTAGTTTCCTTGCATCGAAATAATTTCAGAGACCATTTATTGTGGTGAGAACATTCATAGTCAATCTGTTTTCTTTGATATGATGCAAAAATCATAAGAAATCCATCTCCTAACCTTCAAATATTGGGAAGGAATAGAGCTTTCCTTCTTCCTTTCCTGCCAACATTTAACACAGGAACCTTTCCTCATAAGGCTCAATGAATTATTCGTCCACATTTTCTTTCTTATTTTCATGTAATAAAAAATATGGCATCCCTTGAATCTAAGTGTGTTTAAAATATTTTCTCTCTTGATGAGAAGATACATCCAAGGTGGCATTGTCCAACCTCTTTTCAATCCTCGTGAATGGACACAAATCTCCTCCTCGTTTATTCCCTGCCTCCATCCAGTTCTTGCTGCTAATAGAAATTTTTTCTTCTTTCTCATTTGATGTACAATCTTCTGTTATTTTTATATTCAAATTCATAAAACCATAATGGGAAGGCTCTTCGACATTGTTCTCATCTCTTTTAAACGAGCATAACTCTGACAGTCCTTGCATTTCTGGAGAAAGAATATCTTCCTATGAAACCCTGTCCAGCTGTTTCTCCTAGCTACCACAATCACCTTCGTCCCATATAGAATCTGACATTTGAGTGTCTACTCGACCAAAAGTAATGCTTGCTTCATTCTGAGATTGAACAAAAGGATCAAAATCTCTCCTTTCAAGGGTCATTATCACCATGCTTTGATGCTTGCCTCTTTTCCCTTCTCTTCTATCTTGGGACTCAAAAAAGTTGCCAGTGCTCATCCTTTCTGTCTCCTTTTCCCACAGAGAGTTCAACAGCATTTCATCCTCAGATGTTTCTGCTCCTTTAGTTTGAAAACCCAAACCTTCATTTCCGCTACTCTTGTTTCCAGCATTTACCTGTGGTATTGAATCTTTATTTGGTGCTAGGTTATAAGGATAGGAACAGGCCCCAATCATGGAAACATACTCAACATACTTGTACTCTTTTCACAACTAACATGAACAGGTAAAACACTTCCAAATTTTCAAACTTCTTGGCCGTGGTAAATCAGAGTTGTAATCAGCAGTTGTTTATCTTGTCAAATTGTACCCAGCATAAGTCAGAGAGCCACATTTTAGCATAAGGTGCCTAGAAGTGTTTGATGCAGATCTTATCCAAGGATTTCCTCCAATGACGGATATAAGGGATTCACTGTTGTAGCGTACGTCTATAATTCTTAACAAAATGTGAGTGTATGCCTAGATTCATATAATGGATTCCAATACTGAAACTTAGTTCATGTACACACATATGCTGGAATATTTCAAGTGAGTTTCAGTTCTGGGACTGTTGGTGATTGTGTTCACACTTGATGGGATATACCAGAGAATACCCTACGTCCTCAACTAGTTGGACAATTTGAAACACATTGAATATAACTTCGAAAATATGAATCCTATAGCAACTCAACTTTCAAACAATATTCAACTAGTGACCCAACACAAGTGAATTACAACATTAAATATTAAATTTAGGAGGTATAAGTTCAGACCTTCCTCACAGGAGAATGAGACCAACCAATAAACTCTACAACTGACCACGATTTGCACCGAAGAATGTAGTGAAAGTATGAGGAGATTGGTGCATTCATTAAATGTGACTCATAAAGTGACTAATCCCAACTTGTGATCACTTAAAGATATTAAACTCCTAGTTTCCTTGCATCGAAATGAATTCAGAGACAATTTATCGTGGTGAGAACATTCCTAGTCAACTTGTTTTCTTTGATATGATGCAAAAATCATAAGAACTCCAGCTCCTAACCTTCAAATATTGGGAAGGAATAGACCTTTCCTTCTTTTTTTTCCTGCCAAACATTTAACATAGGAACCTTTCCTTCTTCCTTTCCTCATAAGGCTCAATGAATTGTTCCTCCACATTTTCTTTCTTATTTTCATGTAATAAAAAATCTGGCATCCCTTGAATTTGAGTGTGTTTAAAATATTTCGTCTTGATGAGAAGATACATCCAAGGTGGCATTGTCCAAACTCTTTTCAATCCTCATGAATGGACACAAATCTCCTCCTCGTTTATTCTCTGCCTCCATCCAGTTCTTGCTGCTAATAGACATGTTTTCTTCCTTCTCATTTGATGTACAATCTTCTGTTATTTTTATATTCAATGTCATAAAACCATAATGGGAAGCCTCTTGCACATTGTTCTCATCTCTTTTAAACGAGCATAATGCTAACAGTCCTTGCATTTCTGGAGAAAGAATATCTTCCTTTGAAACCCTGTCCAGCTACTTCTCCTGGCTACCACCATCACCTTCGTCCCATAAAGAATCTGACATTTGAGTGTCTACTTGACCAAAAGCAATGCTTACTTCATGCTGAGATTGAACAAAAGGATCAAAATCTCTCCTTTCAAGGGGTATTATCACCGTGCTTTTATGCTTGCCTCTTTCCCCTTCTCTTCTATCCCGGAACTCCAAAAAGTTGCCAATGCTCATCCTTTCTGTCTCCTCTGCCCATAGAGAGTTCAACAACATTTCATCCTCAGACTTTTTTGCTCCTTCAGTTTGAAAACCCAAACCTTCATTTCTGCTATTCTTGTTTCCAGCATTTACTTGTGGTATTTAATCTTTATTTGGTGCTAGGTTATAAGTATAGGAACATGCCCCAATCATGGGAACATACTCAACATACTTGTACTCTTTTCACAACTGACATGAATAGGTAAAGCACTTCCAAATATGCAAACTTCTTGGCCGTGGTAAATCAGAGTTGTAATCAACATTTGTTTATCTTGTCAACTTGTACCCAACATAATTCAGAGAGCCACATTTTAGCAAAAGGTGTCTGGAAGAGTTTGATGCAGATCTTATCCAAGGATTCCCTCAAATGACTAATATAAGTGATTCACTGTTGTAGCGTACGTCTATAATTCTTAACAAAATGTGAGTGTATGCCTAGATTCATATAATGGAGTCCAATACTGAAACTTAGTTCATGTACACACATATGCTGGCATATTTCAAGTGAGTTTCAGTTTTGGGGCTGTTGATGATTGTGTTCACACTTGATGGGATATACCAGAGAATACCTACGTTCTCAACTAGTTGGACAATTTGAAACAAATTGAATATAACTTGGAAAATATTAATGCTATAGCAACTCGAATTTCAAACAATATTCAACCAGTGACCCAACACAAGTGAATTACAACATTAAATATTAAATTTAGGAGGGATAAGTTCATACCTTCCTCACAGGAGAATGAGACCAACCATAAACTCTGCAACTGACCACGATTTGCACTGAAGAATGTAGTGAAAGTATGAGGAGATTGGTGCATTCATTATATGTGACTCATAAAGTGACTAATCCCAACTTGTGATCACTTAGGGATATTAAAATTCTAGTTTCCTTCCATCGAAATAATTTAAGAGACCATTTATTGTGGTGAGAACATTCCTAGTCAATCTATTTTCTTTGATATGATGCAAAAATCATAAGAACTCCAGCTCCTAACCTTCAAATATTGGGAAGGAATAGACCTTTCCTTCTTCCTTTCCTGCCAAACATTTAACACAGGAACCTTTCCTTCTTCCTTTCCTCATAAGGCTCAATGAATTGTTCCTCCACGTTTTCTTTCTTATTTTCACGTAATAAAAAATCTGGCATCCCTTGAATCTGAGTGTGTTTAAAATCGTTTCTCTCTTGATGAGAAGATACATCCAAGGTGGAATTGTCCAACCTCTTTTCAATCCTCGTGAATGGACACAAATATTCTCCTCATTTATTCCCTGCCTCCATCCAGTTCTTGCTGCTAATAGACATTTTTTCTTCCTTCTCATTTGATGTACAATATTCTGTAATTTTTATATTCAACATCATAAAACCATAATGGGAAGCCTCTTGCACATTGTTCTAATCTCTTTTAAACAAGCATAACTCTGAAAGTCCTTGCATTTATGGAGAAAGAATATCTTCCTGTGAAACCTTGTCCAACTGCTTCTCCTGGCTACCACGTCACCTTCGTCCCATACAGAATCTGACATTTGAGTGTCTACTTGACCAAAAGCAATGCTTGCTTCATGCTGAGATTGAACAAAATGATCAAAATCTCTCCTTTTAGGGGGAATTATCACTGTGCTTTGATGCTTGCCTCTTTTCCCTTCTCTTCTATCCTGGGACTCCAAAAATTTTTCAGTGCTCATCCTTTCTGTCTCCTTTTCCCATAGAGAGTTCAAGAGAATTTCATCCTCAGACTTTTTTGCTCCTTCAGTTTGAAAACCCAAACCTTCATGTCCGCTATTCTGGTTTCCAGCATTTACTTGTGGTATTGAATCTTTATTTGGTGCTAGGTTATAAGGATAAGAACATGCCCCAATCATGGGAACATACTCAACATACTTGTTTTTTGTAGGCCTGCAATCCATGACTGAGGAGGAATTGACCGCAAACAATGAACCATGTTGCTCAGAAAAATTTGACAAAATTGGCAGCTCTTTAGTGTTTTCTCTCAAATCCATCACTGACTGTTTGGAAACTTGCTGATTCTTCTTTCTTGTATTCTCAAACTCAGGTTTGTTCTCACTTGTATTCTCAAACTCATCTCCCAAAATGTCTGACGATTTTGAATGTAAAGACTCTCTCTTTGAGCCCTTTGACACACTCCACATATTAACCGCTTCTCGATCATCTGAGCTGCTTGTCAACTCACCAATGTCTGGTCCAAACAAGTTTCCTTCGGTGGTTAGATTGGCTTCATCTTTTTCTTCCAAACAAGTTTCCAAAATAGTTTTAAAAAATATTTCACATTTAGCTTTTATGATTTTTGATTTTCTATGTCCTATTTTTATAGCAGGAAAACTCAGAAGTTCTATGATGTTACAAATCCTTCACAACAACACTGGGGATTTTGTTTACCTCCACCTATGGTAGAGGTTTCCTTGCTTGGATCAAATTCTTCAAGTAAATTGAGCAAATCACTAGCTCCTGTAAGTGACTTTAGGATTTTAGTATATTGTACTTCAATCCAATTATCTTTAGCATTTGTTATTGATATCTGTGTAGATAGATTTTTCTATGCTTCCATATTAGGTTAATTTAATATATTTTGATTCAGTCCTAAATAATCATTAGTATAGAAGCTAATGTGTATTTTCTTTAGACAGCTTATGTTTTACTTCATCATTGTCAAGCAATAACAACTTCTTAAAGGGTGCTAGCTCAATGGTAGAGCGCCTGCCTAATTATAGGCAGGAGGTTGGTGGTTCGATTCCTCCGTTCCCTATCATAAATTTGTGACTACAAAAATGACTGAATTCACTTATATATGACTATTAGTAGCTAATTTCCCGTATCTTAGTCATATTTAGCTTAGTCATTAATATGTTAACATCTAGTAGTTTATTTAGTCGTATATTTGGTCATTAAGGTTGCAATCAGTGACTAAATCAGTGACTAAATCAACGACTAAATCAATGACTAACTCAGTGACTAAATCAATGACTAAATCCATGACTAAATCAATGACTAAATCATTAACTATCAATGAGTAAAACAATGACTAAATCAATGACTAAATCATTGACTATCAATGACTAAATCATTGTCTATCAATGACTAAATCAATGACTACTAAATCAAGCTATTAATGACTAGTGAAAAACGACTAGCTATAAGATAGTGGAAATTTGCTACTATTAGTCACCGACTCAAAAATAGTCGTTTATGAGCCTGATTTTAGTCATTAATTTCTCATTTTCTACTAGTGTATTGATGCACAGGAGAGAGGTACACCTTTTGCATATTATTGGTTTCTTATATTAGTTCTTTTGTTGCATGGGAAGAACCATTAAATTATCAAGGAATGGAAATGAATGTCCTATGTCGAGGGACAGATTATCAAAATATGTGGCTTGATAATAATCGACGATGAAAACATGAAAATAATATTGCATTTTATGTGTATGTCGATGCATTAAGGAATCACATTGGAAGTTAGTCAAAAACTGTTGCTGCCACTATACAATGGTACTAAAACATTATTAAGTTTATTGTAGGGGATCACCATCTCTACCTTTATCCTAGACGTGATCCTCGACAATAGTGGTTAACCACTGCATTTGAACTATCAAATGAGGAGATTGATATAATTGTTCAGTATTGGTTGGAGGAGTGGAAGCATCATGTCGTGAATGGTCTATTGTCTACTAAAACTGAGATGCGAAGGGAGGGTACATCGGGGAACCAACCAGGGGCCCATAAGAAGAAGGCACCCCACAGAATTCTCATCACGATAGTGATGAAGAATCAAGCACTAGATTGAAATATCCCGATTTGGGGCTGAAGTGGAAGGTGACTAAGTTACAGAAAAAGGGAAACAAGAAGAAAAAGGCCATTGAGGATTCCACTCCTCTATTCATGATGGTTATAACCTATTAGAATATTGAATGGCTAAATTTGTTGATGAAACACGACAAAAGATGGATAACATTCATACTCAGAATCTCTTTAAGGGAGTCATTGGCTTACTTAAAACTCTTTGTAAGGAAGTGAAGGAAGTTAGAGTCACGGTTAGTACGAGGCCAACATAGTTGCAAGAAGTTGGCCTGTAGATGGTCGTCTAGTTAAACTACAAATGTCTCGGAAACATTTTAATTTCATAAAGTTTAGGTAGTGGCCAAAGCACTTGATCTAGGCATGACGAAGATCAACAATATGCTCCAGGATATTGGTTATGTTTGGGTATGCATGTTTGTTCTACCCATGTTTATGCTGCAAAGAATTCAATAGGACACAGTTGAAGAAATCAAGGAAAGAGAGCATATGGTTTTTGATCAACTGAAGCGAAAAAAGAACACTATGTCATCACTGCAAAGTTAGTTGCAGGATAAAGAAAAGAAAGCACATAAGTGGAAACAGGACGGGAAGCAACTAGAGAAAGTTGTTTCTATTTCCTGTGAATAAGTTCCATAGGTTGGGGTTGCAACTGCAATACTTGGTAAATCATGTGTATTCAAATTGGAGGAACTTGCTAATGATTTCTTCTAGAATATTGCAGAGTTAGAGGCCAATCTTGTTTCTAGTACACCTCCTGAAGTATTGAATGGGTGACAGAAGGTGTTCAAAGAGGATATATGATAGATCTAGGAGGGTGAGGCACTTTTTGCTAAGGAATATGATTAGGTGTCCCATGCAAGGGAGGCCTTGATGGATGATGTAGAGCTATAGGAAATAAGAGATAAAATTCATGCAACATAGTCAAAGTATTGCTAGTATGCGAGACTCATTGCAAACATTGTCACCATTTGAGAAGATGAGTAAGGTTTCTACGATTAAACTATTGTATCACTAGGTCTCCAAACTCCGGACACATCAACAAAGAAGAACAAATCATGTCACAGAGCTTCAAGCTGAAGCAGAGTATGTAACTGCGACTATTCACTTGGTTCATGTGGAAAGTAAGCAATTTATAGATACAATTGTGGTGTATATATCCGAACATCTTAGTTATGAAATTCTTGCATGAGTTTCCAATTTTAAGGAGGATTTTCAACAACTGACTCAGGATGTGACAAAAATATTTCAGTATTTTCAAGCTAAGTTTAACACGAAAGAGGTTTCTGTCTAAAGTGGCTTGGGATGAACCACATGTGAGTGTTGAGGATCTATTGGAAATAGGTAAGTTAATCAAGTTTTTTTTGTAAGTTGGGAAACCTGGTTGGAGTGTGAATAGGGTTGCGATGGAGCACATGTTGAAATGACGCACTCTGACATTTTGGGCATTTTTTGGGGAAATGTAATTGTGTTAACAAATCCCGATGGTAAATTTGGTGAGTTAGTTATAAGGGTTTTCCAATTTCGGGTAGTGGGAATGGGATGTAAACGCGGCCAATAGAGCCTTTAAAAATGTGACAGGTTGGAATTTTTGGGTTTTAGTTAACTTGGGTTTTGTTTTGATCAGTTTTGTTTTTCCTTGGAGAAAAATAGGCTTTTGGTGAGAGAAAGAGTATGTAATGTCATGAAAAAGATGAATAATATTTGAGAATGTATTGTTGAGTCGCAAGATATGTGTGTCGATTGAATTTAATCGAGATTGTGGATAAATGTATGCAACATGTGTGTGCATACCAAAGTGTTCGAGATCTGAATCTTGTTAATGAACTAACTCTTTTATGGTTTTTCCTATACGGGTTCCATGTTAAAATTTATGTTTCAAACGGTGCATGATAACTGTGTGAATTCTTTGTTTTGTGTATTTTTGTGAGTTATGATAATATGCTAACTACTAATTAAGTAATTGAATCAACAACATTTTAATGGATTTTATGAACATGTTTTGAGTTTGTGCATGGGTTGTAATACTCAGCTGCGATAGTTATGTGATGATGACATCTCCGTTGATGTTTAGCATTAAGAGATACCCTTTACCACTGTGGAAACTTGATTCTTGCAGCTCCTATAGGTATCTCGGGTGAGACTTCACTTGTGTCATAGGTGTTTCCAATGGGGTTAGGCCCTGTTGGGATGATACCATTGGGATTTGTTGGTCATATCAGATGTTGAATCTATGGAAGTCGAATATAATCCAATCAATTTCCTCCAAATGGTATGTTCTAATGGCATGTTATATTGGCCTCTTAAAACTTTGTTCGATGAATTTTTGCTACTAGGAGTATTAGGATGCAAAGATGGGGGTTAAAGTGTTCCCATACCTTAGGCCTCTAGATGGTGTGGAAATATTTATGAGGTTTCCATTCAGTCAATATCATAAGAAAACTTAGATAATACATCCTTTAACCTACTGAATTAAAGAATGGTAAAAACTAAAAGATTATGGTACTTTTTATAGAAGATCTAGTTGTTCTTTTTAAAATTTTGGACATGTCTAGTTTGATGAGAAGGCCTCTTATCTTCATGGATTGTAAAGAATGAATGGATTATTGATAAATAAAGATACCATCTGCAATTAACTTAACACAATATGAAACCTCCTTGTTCTTGACAAATGATGATAGGGAGAAGGAGCATGTGACTTTTTAGAAATGGATTTGCTAATGACATTATAGATCAAACTTTGAACTAAATAGAGAGATGAGTTTGAAGTTATCCAAAAAGAAGGATTAGTTATAAGGAATATAGACAAGGAAGGAAATGTTTAGGTACTTTTAGTATTTTCTTTTATTTTTTTGGAGATCTTCTACTTCCTTCTAGATATATTCCATGATGATCTCTTAAGATAAAAGTAAAAGAAAACAATTACAGCCTAGGGATTCACTAGGCTTCATTTTGAAAACAACTTGTTTGGCTTCCTCAAGTTTAACTTCTTCCATTAAGGTGGCATTATATCCTCTGAGACAAGTTTGGGAATGAATATAAGAATCATGTCCATTTATTTGTCATTTTATTTTCCTAGGTCACTAAGAAGTTTTGTAAAAATTTAGTTATTCCTCCTTAAAATATTCAAAGTGTAGTTCTATAAAATAATAACTAAGAGTGAAAGTATGGGGTGTATAGGATATAGATGGACAAGGAAGCGAAAGGAGGTGGAGTTCTAACACAAAACAACTACACCATGTGGGGAGGGGTTAATTATTGGAGGAGGGATGAGTTCTTGTTGAGGTAGGATATGGTAGGATTAGGAAAGGAAGAAAGGTTAGGGTAGTGTTTCAATTGATGTTCCACAACATTTCTTGATATAAAGACATAGTATAGGGTGCTTCTCTCAATCAAGGCCACTTCATTTCAAAACATACTTAATATACTAAATTAAATTGAAGAATAAGTGCGTATTTAAAGTGTCAAATCCTGTGTTGAACCATGATTTTGGTAAATATTTCAATCTAATTTTCTTGCTTGCAAATTGGTGAAGCAAGAATCAATGGAACAACAAATCCTACCCAAGAGGATAGAAAAGACTATAGAGAGCTTGGTCAAAGACATCTTAAGTAGAAGTTGGATGATGCTAAGAGAAAAACTATCACAATGTTAGGGTCACATTTTCTCGGTGGTATTTTGCAAGGTTCATGCACTAATATTTAGTGATCTGAAGACACACTTTAAATTAAGGAGTGAGGTTGTGTATGCATGCATGAGTTAAGAAGGTCTCCCTTTATTTGGCCTCCCTATTTTGGAAATAAATATGTCTGTCTAGTTGAAAATGAGTGGGATGTTGATTTTTTCTGTATATTATCTCTATAAAGGATAGAGCAAGCTCCTATATTGCTTGGGAATGAGGTGAATCTTCATTAGTTCAAGAAGAGGCAAAACCATTGTGTAAAGACACGATCTAAATTCCACAACAATAAGGGATTTATTACTTGTAGAAGAAATCTCGGTGACTATAGTAAAGGATATGACTGCATAAAAACCTAGAATAAGAGATTTGTAACTTGTAGTAGAAAGCTTGTTGACTATAGTTAAAGATATGATAAGTGTTGATATAAATAGAATGGTGCTTCGAGTAAAGAGAGAAGATTTCCTTGAGATTAATAGATTTGGATGAATATGTTGAGTGCAACTTGGGACAAAATTTGTTCAAGAATATGCTTGTATCAACCGAGTGAATACTTTTTTCTTTCTTTTTAAAAGTGAAAGTAAATATCCCAAACTAAGAAAGGCCAACAACTTCCATAATCTTAAGCTTAAAATATTACACTCCGTCGGTTACAACCTAATAGTAGATGGAAGAGTTGAGAGAACTAAAGAGAATTATCCACATAATAATCATGACTCACGAGGGAGGGTCATGGAGCAAGAGGTGTTGTTTAGAATCAGTTTAGTAAATTTTTGTCAAAATTTCAAATTTTAGTACCATTATGGTACTATATTTTTCATTCTTATTTTCTCCATATTTTCTTAATGATTTAACAGTGATATCAGAGAGGTATAAGATCTATGGATTTGGTTGAGGGATTTCTTGCTAAATTGTGTGAGAAAATAGACTAGAAAATCATTACGTGAACATTCAGAATGTGTTCTGGTAAAAAGAAAGGGAAAGCGGAAAAGAGATGGTTGCATGTACGTGAAGAGAAAGAGAAGAGGAGACATTAAGTAAGAATTTCAGATCATTGTTCATGGTAATCAAATATTTGTTTCTGAGTCGACTCAGCAATTTTCCAGTCCGTTTGATGTAAAGACCTGTTGTCATTGAAGATGATGAAATTGTAGAGAATTAGTCAAAAGTTGAAGGACGACATAGAGAGCAGTGACCAAATCCACGTGCTCTTAGTAAAAAATTCCTAAAACGGTGAAATTTTAAGTTTAATCGTTCAGATAATGTTGTAGAGCTTCCAGCAAACTGGTTCACCAGAAGACAACTGTCAAAGAAATTTCAAAATTTTCACAACCAGGGAGGGTCTGCAAAAAGTAAAGCTATGAAAATGCCAATTTGCATGAGAAAAGCAAGTTGTCCATGTAAGTTCATAAAGATATTTGTTTTAAGCAAAGAAAAGTTTGCCCGAGTGGCATCTTATATATATTTCAAAGAAATATTTTTTGAAAAAAATGATAGTTTCGTATTTTGGTGAAATAAAAGATAGAATCCATTAGCATGAATAAGTCAAAGAGAAGCGTTGAAAGTATTATGTCCATCATAAGGAAGGTATCAAAACAGAAATTGCTGAGTAAAAGAGACCAAGCCATCTTGAATTTGCTGAGTAAAGTAGTCTGCCTAGCCAGATAGAAGATTGCATCCATTGACATTTGAATCAACATTGAAATTAAAACAGAAATTTCAACATTAGGAATTTTAAAGAATAATTTAACACTTATTTTCCGAACTTCTATCTTTCATATTTTTATCCTTGCATTCTGTGTTTTTACAAGTTTTTTCGTGACTATCAAATATTGTTGAATGAGATAATGATTGTAATTGGGTGCGTTTTTGGTTGAACCCAACACCCATGAAGAACCAAGAAACATTATGAACTTGCTTATGTTTAGACATGAAGTTAATGCATATACTAGATTGTTCTTGACAGGGAGATGAAAGACAAGAAAGAAAATTTGAACAAAACAAATGGGAAACAAGTATGCAACCTTGTTCTTGACTTTTGAAGACGGAGTGAACAATAAAATTTTGGAGAACCATCAATTAAGTAGAACACAAGAGATTATACTTGTTTTATTGAAAGTTTTTGGTAATTTTTAAACCATCTTTTCATGGTTCTTGGTACAAATTTTGTGATCAATAGATGTCATTCGAGCTTCTAGTTCATAAGGTTAGTGGTAAACATAAAACCATTTCATTATTTTGGTTGGTTAGTGGTAATCACAAAACCATCCTTTGATATCTTTGATAGTTTTATGGTCAACTTGAAACCATGCAACTTAGTAGAAGTCTCACTACTTCTGCTAGATTTTGTATCAGAGAGATTTTCAGCCATTAGTAGCTGACCTTTTTGAGTTTTACTCTTTGAATGGCTTGACACATTGTTAATTGTCAAGTAGTGGCACTTTTTAGGAAAGAAGGAGATGTTGAAATCTCTAATCTAAGTTTGTTATCTTACCCTAACTGTCATATAGTTAGAGGTCAGTTATACATTATGTACTATATATGTACTATTGTGGACTATTGGTTAATGGAGCAAATTTGTGATTCTTTTTCGTTAGTTATTTTTCTATGTTAATTTGCTCCATATTTTCTTGATGATTTAACAAAATAATTTTAGTAAATATTTTCCAAAATCCCAATATAAAATGCTAAATGCTAGGAAAGGGACTGTGAGTGTGATGAAATCTAGGTGAACTTGACTTATTAAGCAAGGTAAAAAATCATGACAAAGAAAATAGGTTGATCTCTGAGCTCTGGCCAATGGCTTACAATGAGTACTTGGAGAAAATAAAATATCATGGAGCATAACAAGTGGTGTATGACTGAGTGAGCAAAATAATGTGGACGTGTATATCTAATGTGGATATGGGCCTTTGAGATTATAGATAGAATCTAGATATCAGATGCAAATGATGGGTCAAACTGTTGGTGACAAGTATAGAAATTCTAAAGCCTTGATGGCATAAAGAATTTCATAAACTGGCTAAGGATCTAGGCACACAATTAACTTCACATAGAATTGTAGAGAATTAACATAAGGAGAGAAGAAGAAGAATTAATGAACATACATTAATGAATGATCAATAAATGATAGTTAATATTATTACATAGGTAATACATCCTTATAAACAAAAAAGGAGTTGCATGAATACAACTCAAGCTAGCTCATGAAGCAGGATTACTAATTATGATAAACCCCATAATTGACTAAAGCACTTTCCCAATCTACCAAGCACCAATAGCATATGTGAGTGATGATGAGTGAAGGAAAGACTTGCTAATCCTAGAATATGGAGAGAAAATAATGGAGGATGGGTTGGCAACAAAAGCTGCCAGTTTCCTAGTTGACTAGCTTTTCCTCATCCATAGAAAAGCAGGATAAAGTAGAAAAAGCAGAATAAAGCAGAAGTTACTTTAAAGTGTAGTTACCAATTTTGGATGGCCATAAAGTGGTCAAGATCAACCCAGAATTAGACATAAATCATTCCTAGGATATAGATGGCAAGTGTTGACTCTAAGGTGCAAGTGGATGGAAACTATCTAAGCTAGTGGGTAGGAAATTAATCAAATAATGATTAATTATTTTATGAGTGGGTTTATTATATTCCAACAACAAGGCCATTGATTTTGTTTGCACATCAAAAGAATACCACACAAGCCTGTACATATTTGTAAGAAGAAGGCTAGCTATCTCTTCAAGAGGAATCCAAATGGTGCTGATGAAGTCACTATGGACTAGAACTAGCATAGATTCATTTAAAAAAATATTTACCAACCGTGCAAAGAGATAAATGTAAATTGAAAGAACATGTTTTTTTTATAATTCTTTTTTATAATAGACATGTGTTAGCTCTAGTATGACCAAAAAAATTACATATCCCCTACTAAAATGTAGAATTCCCATCTTCTACACAATTATATAGACAAAATGGCATGATAATCATCCTTGAATCAGTGTAGAAACTAAAAAGCTAAACAACCTAGCAGTTCATGAGAGTTATTTCAACCCCCCAGATATGTTTCTCTCAGGGTTTCTCACACCTCCCATTAGCTTAACTCATGTTAAGTTTAGTAGCTCCCTTAATGTTTCCATCTCCATAAAATAAATAAAAAGCCATCGTCTCTGAAGAAAATTCATTGGGAACATGAATATTTTCGATGCCCAGATCTCCGAGTAGGTCTAGAGTTCCAAATTCACCCGGAACTTCCCCAACTAAAAAAAGAAGTAAGCACGAGCCCATCAAAACATAACCGAGACTCTTACAACTCGTGTCAAAATTGTAAGGAGAAGAGCCAGGAGCTAAAATCAGGGCGTGGGAATGACTCGAACCATGTACCAAAAATGATCCAATGGACCAAATCAAGGGAGTGAGCCTCCAATATGTGATATGTTTGTAGGTTATCTGGAGTGAGTTCCTAGATAGAGATCTTTAGTTCAGAAAAGGATGGTATCATTGAACTAATTATAGTTGTTAGCCGAATAGGTATTAGTTGGAGATTCAATCAATGGTTCATAATAATAATAATTTTATGAATTCTCCTATTTATTGAATCATAGACGATTTAGTAAAGAATATGATTGAATGACGGACATCATTGTTTCCGAATAGCTGGTAGTTTGAAATCCAGAACTAATCCAACCCTTTTTCATTGTCGAAATTTGATGGATGAAAATGAAAAGTCAACCCAATCAGTGGTTCTTATTTCCCTAAAATTGTAGCCCAATTAAGAATCTAACAAAAGATTTAACAAAAGTTGGGGTCCAAAAAAATCAAATAATACATTACGAGAATTTCCCTACTAAAAATTAAATAATGAAAATATGCATCAAATAAATCTTGAAAAATAAAAAATTGAGCGGAGTGTAATCAAATACCATTGAGTGAATATTGTGCTATCAAATTTGGAAATATCAGTAAAAAGATTAAAAATAGAACAAATTTTGTCATTGAAATTTTTCGCAGATAAAATGAACTAATAGTAATAAAGCAATTAAATTGAAAGTTAACTCATTAAACTTGGTACAGTAGACTAATTTAAAATAGAAAAGCAGATCTGTTGTAACAACATTTTACATATTTTTCTCTAAAACCAACTTTTTTGCTTCACATGTATATTATAAACCAAGTATATATCCATTAGAAGGCATTCCATTTAAAATTATACAGTCCAACAAAGCTTTCTAAATCAACTACTTGTATCTAACTAAAAATTTAGATATTTTCCTTTCAAAACCAACTCCTTTGCTTCACATGCATATTATAAACCAATTGTTGGAGGCATTTACCACCATGCATACTCATTTTGGTCAATTTGATCTAATTAAACCACTATCCTAAGTTTTATTGACCTAATTGCCATCAGAGGAGCACTGGATGACATCAGCATGAGCACACCCATGCCTACCTTCAGTCAAGGAGGCTAACTTAGCCTTCTCCTACATTTGGGGAGGCTAACTAGAGCACTCCAGGGGTGATCTGAGTGTCATTAATGACCCATATTGCTAATTGATGGTTACAATCAGTTAAACATAGCAGTGAAGACACCTTCCTTCATTAAATTGATTATTTAATGATTATTTAATGAATTGGAGTTAACAGGGGCACCTCCAACCAATTCTGATGGTCAGTTACACTTTAGTTAACCTCATCAGGGTTCATTGGAGTCATTGATGCACTACCACTTGTTGGTTGGCTTGCAGTGACATGTGCTTGAGCTACTTTCAGTTAGACTCAGTCATTTATTGCAATTTGACTTCAGTTAGGGCTCAGTTGAGTCAGTTAGGGTTTTGATCAGTGATTAACTTGAGTGTTGACTTTGGCTTACATTCAGTTAAGCTAGACTCACTCATTCAATTGGAATGACCTCCTTTGGAATTCAAATTACCTTGGAATTCATGCTTCTAGCATGATCATTGTATTGTATTACTCATTCTTTATTGATTATACAAAGTTGCTACTCATTTTGTAGCACCATTATGCCATTTTCATGTTTAATTGTCTGAAATCTCTTATGAGACTGTGTTTTAGTCCCTAGATTACTATGACAGATTAATATGGTATCAGAGCTCATGGTGAGACAAAGCTCAGATCTCTCAAAAACAAGGTTTTTGATAGATCTTGCATGAAAATTGAGCAATAGCTCAAAAATCTAGCACTACACTAGAAGCCAAGGCTTACCACTTAATACCCCAAGTAAGGAAATTGTTGATCAATATTGCTTTATTGACTATGCTGGGTGTGATGAAATCCTAAAATTTGCAAGCTATCCTACCTTACAGTTCCCCTTTTGTTGTGATTTGTTGTGATTTTCAAGTTTTTAACAGGTGAAAGCATCCGCTCCAGTAGATACATATGGCTTCTTCCGTAGAACTCTTGAATAGGTTCAATTTCCACTCATGGAAAGGAGACATGGAGATCCAGCTATGTGCCAGAGGACTCTATAGGGTCACTATGGACACTAAAGAAGAGATTTCTTCTGTGGCAGACAAAGCTAGATTCTTGAACAAGAAGGATGAAGCATTCAGATTCTTGTGCCTCTTTGTTTCCTGGGATCTTCTTTCCCATATTTCGGGATTGAAGAATCCAAAGGAAATATGGGACAAATTGGAAACCCTGTCTGGAAATTAGGATGATTTGAGAGTATACCAGCTAGAGAATGAGTTGATGTCTCTCCAGCCTTCCAATTTCGAGACCTTGAATGAATTTTTCACAAAGTTCAAGCACATTGTATTACTACTGAAGCAATGCAAAGTGGAGAAGGAGGATGATCAGCTCATCCTCGCCATACTCTCCAAACTTGGAGATTATTATTTAGTTTTTGTCTCTACATTCCATGTGTGGAAGTTCACAACCCTTGGATGGAAGATGCCTACACTCAATGCCTTCATTGAGTCCCTAACAAGTGAACATGATAAGCTTGTCTAGATGGGGATCATTAGATCCTCCCATGATCAAGCCCTCCATGTCATGGGGCCCAAAGATATGAAGGGTAAAGGAAAGCAACAGAAGAACCCAAAAACTAAATTTGAAGCTCCTAATCCTAAATTTGAAAACCAACATCATGATGAGTCTTCCAGCTCAAAGAAGAACAAAGGAAAATAGAATCATGGAAAGGAAAAAGTCAAGTGTTCATGTTGTGGGAAGGGCTTCCACCCTGAAAATGCTTGCATGAATAAAAAACTTGATGAAGCTACCTCTCTCCTTGAGAGAAATCACATCAATATTCCAGAAATATTTCGGAGGTGAGATTAGCAAGATCGGGAACCAAAACATGAAAGAGGTCATTCCCTCATGGAAAGCACTTTGAAGTCCAAAGATTTCTTGATATATTCTAGAGATTTGAACAACATGATGGCTGAAAGAGACTCCTGCTCATATTTGGAAACTGTCAAATCCATCCCCATCCACATGGGAGATGATTCCACCATCATTTCAGAAGGACAAGGTACAGTTGATCTTGACAATGGTTATTTTTCAAATGTTTTGTATGTATTGTCTCTGGCATCAAATATCTTGAGTGTCTATCAAATGACACATATGGGAGTTCCCAAGAGAGTATCCTTCAATCCAAATGATTTACAGATCACTGAACTTGCATCCAGGAAACTTGTTGCAAAAGGCCTTGCAAACCGTCCTGCAAAATCCTATGAGTTTTCCCACTTTGTGGCGGATGCAATGCCCACCACATTGCTAACTCATGGAAATGAAGTTAATAGACTGTGGCATGAGAGTTTTTTCCATCTCAAATTCAAATAATTGCAGTAATTATAGAAAAACTCCATGGTTGAAGGCCTCCCAGTCATCAAGGCAACCACTAGAATTTGCAAGGGCTGTGTTGTTGGAAAGCACCCTGAGCACAAGTTCGATCGGGCGAAGGCAAGCCAAGCTACATGCATCTTGGGTATGATACATTCTGATATCAAAGGTCCCATGCCTATCACATCCATGAATGGATCAAGGTATATTCTGACTTTTATTGATTATTTTTCCAGGTACACATGGGTTTTCTTTCTCAAAAAGAAGTCTGAAGTATGTGAAAAATTCACTGAACTGAAGGCCTTGATTGAGAATGCATCTGGCCTAAAGATCAAGATATTTATATTTGATAATGGTGGGGATTATGTAAGTAATTAATTTCTACACATATTCTCCCAAATTGGTATTCATTTCCAACATTCAATTCCCTACACTCCCCAACAGAACGGTGTAGCGGAAAGAAAGAATCAGTCTCTCAAGGAGATGACCACATGTATGTTGGAATCAAAGAAGTCAGATAACAATTTGTGGGATGAATCCATGCATGCTGTAGAATACATTCATAAAATATTTCCACACTCATCTATGAAATGGAATACCCCTTTTGAAGCATACTTGGGACACAATCCGGATGTGTCGAACCTGCGGGTGTTTCGGTCCACTGCATGGGCCCGAATTCCACTTGATAAAAGGAGGGATTTGCAACTGCAAAGCATAGAATGTCTATTTATTGGGTATCCTAATGAATCAAAAGGTTTCAAGCTACTAGATATAAAAAAAAATAGATCATCATTGAAAGGAGTGTCAAGTTCGATGAGCCTCTTCAGGAGGTGGAACTAGTGAAGGAGAAAACTGTTGAATTTCCTTCCTATTCTACTAAATATTTGGATGATGAAATTGGGGGTGATGAACCTGATTTGGATCCTCTGATTTCTGATATCAGTGTACAGCAAACATCAGATGCTGAATCAGAACCTGAAGTAGAAAATAATCTCCTAACATGGACCCGATAGACAATCTCCTCCGCAGGAGATAACATTGGAAATCCAGATGATCCAAGGAGAACCCTGTCTGATTTCCAAAGAGCAGGTATTGCGATCTCTTGTCCTGATTATTTTGTGTCCAAATATTGTGATTTGATGATAATTTTATACCCACATTCCTACTACCATGCTCGGAATGGTCCGAGATGGCAAGTTTCCATGGATGAAGAGATGAATTCTCTTCAAAAAAACACTGCTTGGGAGCTAGTTTTTCTTCCTCCGGGAAGAAAATTGGTTCAATGCAAGTGGGAGTTTTGGACCAAGGTTGTTGTAGATGGTAGCACCTGCAAATATAAGGAAATTCTGGTGGCGAAATTTTTCTCCCAGGTCCAAGGTGTGGACTACCATGAGACTTTTACACCGGTTGCAAAAATGGACTCCATTCGCCTAGTTTTGGCAATTTCAGCATCTAAGCACTGGGAAGTGCATCATATGGATGTTAATTCAGCCTTTATGAATGGATATATTCATGAGAAGATATAAATGAAGCAATATGAGGGCTACATCGCTGATCCATCTTTGGTTTGCAAGCTAAAGAAGTCACTATACGGGTTAAAACAGGTCCCAAGAGAGTGGTATTCCAAGATGGATGCCTTCCTTCTCTCGCAAAACTTCCAAAGGTGTATATCAGATCCAAATGTGTATATAAAAAAGTATGATGTTAGTTTGATTA
>LPNX010676835.1:0-16937 GCA_001517045.1 Pseudotsuga menziesii | reverse complement strand
AATTTGTTCCAAAATATGCTTGTATCAACCCACTCCATACTTTTTTTTCTTTTTAAAATTCAAAGTAAATATCCCAAACTATAAGAAAGGACAACAATTTCCATAATATTAAGCTTAAAATATTACAGGATGTCGGTTACAAACTAAGTGTACATGGAAGAGTTGAGAGAGCTAAAGAGAATTATCCACATAACAATCATGAGTCACGAGGGAGGGTCATGGAGCTAGAGGTGTTTTTTAGAATCATTTTAGTAAATCTTTGTCAAAATTCCAAAATGGAGCTAGAGGTGTTGTTTAGAATCATTTTAGTAAATTTTGTCAAAAATCCAAAAGGGAGGATGATGGAGCTAGAGGTATGTTAAAATATCTAATCTAAGTTTGTTATCTTACCCTAATGGTCATACCCTTAGAGGTTAGTTATACATTATGTATTATATATGCACCATTGTGTATTATATTTTTCCATTCTTATTTGCTCCATATTTTCTTGATGATTTAACAATGATATCAGAGTAGTATAAGATCGATGGCCTTGGTTGAGGGAGTTCTTTCTAAATTGTGTGAGAAAAGAGACTAGAAAATCCTTGTGTGAACATTCAAAATGTGTTCTAGTAAAAAGAAAAGGAGAGCAAAAAAGAGATCATTGCATGTACGTGAAGAGAAAGAGAAGAGGAGACATTAACTAAGAATTTGATATATTTGTTCATGGTAATCAAAGATTTTTTTCTGAGTCAAGTCATCAATTTTGTAGTCCGTTTGATGTAAAGAACTGTTGTCATTGAAGATGATGAAATCATAGAGAATTAGTCAAAAACTGAAGGATGACACAAAGAGAAGTGACCAAATCCATGCGCTTAGTAAAAAATGCATGAAAGGATGAAATTTTCAGTTTAATCGTTCATATAATGTTGTAGAGCTTCCAAGAACTGGTTCATTGGAAGACAACTGTCGAAGAAATTTCAAAATTTTCCCAACCAGCGAGGGTCTGCAAAGAGTAAAGCTATGAAAATGACAATCCCCATGAGGGAAGCAAGTTGTCCATAAAGTTGTAAGTTCATAAAGATATTTGTTTTAAACAAAGAAAAGTTTTCTCGAGTGGCATCTTATATATATTTCAAAGAAATATTTTGTGAAAAAATGATATTTTCATATTTTGGTGAAATAAAAGATAGAATCCATTAGCATGAATAAGGCAAACAGAAACGTTGAAAGTATTATGTCCATCATAAGGAAGCTATAAAAATAGAAATCGCTGAGTAAAAGAGACCAAGCCATCTTGAATTTATTGAGTAATGTACTCTGGCCAGCTAGATAGAAGATTGCATCCATTGACATTTGAATCAACATTGAAATTAAAATAGAGATTTCAGCATTCAGAATTTTAAAGAACGATTTAACACTTATTTTATGAACTTCTGTCTTTCATATTTTTATCCTTGCATTCTGTGTTTTTGCAAGTTTTTTCTTGACTATAAAATATTGTTGAATTGAGATAATGATTGTACTGTTGATGTAATTGTAACTTCAGAATGTATTCACTTGTATTTCTTATATATTGTAACCCGATGTTTATTCCGGGATGTACTTGAGTCGTGTCATGCCCCGATGTTCCTATCGTGAGATTCTATAATGTAAAAAAGTCATGTCAAGTCATTGTGGGTAACCCTCCTATTGATCAAGGGTTAAACTCCCCACAGTTCTGAGGCACTAGTGTTATTAGACTCTCCTAGAGAATTCGGCCCTAGTAGGGTTTAGTCAAGTCGGGAATTAGTATAAATAGAGATCTAGCCTCTCTATTTATCACACACTCACTCACACTCAGTTGTAGCACATAGATGAGGAAGAAGAAGACACTGGGGCTAGGAAGAAAGAGGTTACTGCTGTTGGGAGATCATATTACTATTTTGGGTTCTTACTTTTGGTGCTAATTCTATCTCTGAGGAAGTTGCAGGGTTTTCTCCATTTATGGTTTCCCCCAGTAAAGACACTGTGTTCATTGTCTCTTGTGTTTGATTGTTGTGCTTGTCATTCTCTCAGTTAAATATCCTAATGTAATGCTAGCTTAATGTTAAAAATCTAACATGGTATCAGAGCTAACCTGAGAAGAAGACACTGTGCAGCTACAGGAACTAGGGCTTCCACATATTTTCAGCAAAATAATATTGGAATAACTCTCCTCCCTAGGGCGCATCTTTCTGTGGAAATAGAATCCAATTCTGAGGTTTTTCAGTTTTGGACCCAACAATGCTGCCGAAAATTAGGGCTTTCCACAGAAGTGGAATTTTTCAGTGAGCCCAGGCCTGGATTGATCTCCTCCTCAAAATCAAAGTTTAGAGATCAAGATCAAAGCATTTGGTTGGACAGAACTCCGAAAAAGCAAAATTGTAATCTGCACCAGAACCAGCACTGCAGAATTTCAGCTCCAATTCAAGATCCGACATCTTGACCTGGTAAGATCTAAATATTTTGTATTTCCATTTGAGGTTCTCAGTTAATATGTCTCATCATACCAAGCTTGATGAAAATCTTGAGGGAACTGATAACTTTCGAGCCTGGAAGTATAGGATCTCCCTGGTCCTGGAAGAAAATGAGCTAGACTCCTACATCAATGAGGAGGTTCTAGTTCCAGAGGGAAATGAGGCTAAGGCCTTACACAAGAATAAGTTGGTTATGGAAAATAGGATTATTGCTTTTTTAATCAAGGATCACCTTATACCATAGGTTTCCTCCCTAAAGACACCTAAAGCTATGTTTGATACCCTAACAAATTTGTTTGAAGGGAAAAACATAAACCAGAAGATGACTTTGAGAAACTAAGTGAAGAATGTAAAGATCCAGAATGCAGAGACCATCCAGTCTTACTTTACAAGGGTCCATCAGATCAAGGAACAACTAGAAGTAGTAGATGAAGAAGTAGAAAATGCAAATATTGTAATGACCACCTTGAATGGTCTCCCTAGATCATGGGACTCCTTTATTCAAGCAATCTGTGCCAGAAATAAGTTATTCAAGTTTAGTAGACTATGGGAAGAATGCTCTCAAGAAGAAGCTCGAATAGCAGCTCGAGAAGAAAAGATGGGAAGTGAAGATCAAGCTCTCATGATACATTCCAAGAAAACCAGAATAAGTTCTCATCACCCCAGAGGTAAGCATTCTCATCAAAGAGATATCACTAGAAAAGAATTATCTAAATTAAGATGCTATACATGTGATGAAAGAGTACACTTTGCCAAAGATTGTCCTAGAAACAAGATTAACTCCCATAAGAAGAAGGGAAACAAGAGAAGACATCATGCTCATGCTGCAGAGGATGATGAACCTTCTACAAAGAGAACCAAATATGAAAGTGAAGATTCATCAAGTCATGAAGAATATGTTTTGATTTCCACCCTCACGGGAAACATAACCCACAGAAGCAATGATTCACTTATAGATAGTGGGGCTTCTAAACATATGACAGGATTCAAGGAATCCTTTGTAAAACTATCTGAACATGACTCACCTCACAAGGTGAAACTTGGGGATGACTACTAGTATCCAATAAAAGGTAGTGGGGAATCATCCTATAAGCTAGACTCTGGAAAGTCGATGATAATGAAAGAGGTATTGTTTGTACCAGGAATAAAGAAGAATATCCTCTCCATATTTGCATTAGATGCAAAAGGAATAAGGGTTTCATTTATAGATGGTCAAGTCATCATGTGGCCAAAGGGAAAGACTATTAATGATGCAATAGTGATTGGGGAACAAGAAGGAGGTCCATACAAATTGAAGGGCCATCCAGAACAAGCCTTGGTCCATGACACAGTAGAGCCAAATGAACTTTGGAATAGAATGCTTGCACATGTGCATTACAGAGCACTACCACTTGCAAGCAAAGTTGTTGAATGTCTTCCAGAAATTTAAGCAAAACATGACGGAGTCTACAAAGGATGTGCGAAAGGAAAGAACACAAAGAAGACATTTCCAAGTAGAAAGAACAAAGCAAAAGGAATCTTGGAAATAATCCACTCCGATGTATGCGGTCCAATGTCATCAAGTTCACTAAGCGGGTATGTATACTATGTTTCTTTTATTGATGACTTTTCTAGGAAAACATGGATTTACTTCAGCAATTTCAAGGAATTCAAAGCCTTGATCAAGAACCACACTGAAAACAAGATCAAGACATTTCGATCAGATAATGGTGGAGAATTCACATCGAATAAATTCAATGATTTATGTAAAGAATCAAGGATTAAGAGGGATTTATCCACTCCATATAATCCACAACAGAATGGGATTGTAGAAAGGAAGAATAGAACTATCATGGAAGATACAAGAGAAATGCTTCATGATCAAAATATTTCTATGCATCTATGGGCAGAAGCCTTCAGAACAATGGTGTATGTATAGAACTGTACTCCACATAGAGTGCTTGAGAACAAGACACCTGAAGAAGTATTTTCCAGCAAGAAACCAGAAGTCAGCCATATCAGAACATTCGATTGTCCAATGTACATACACATTCCAAAAGAGAGGAGGACAAAATTAGATCCTTCAGGAAAGAAGGGTATATTTGTGGGATACTCTAAAAACTCGAAGGCTTACAGAATATAATTCCTAGGATTAAAGAAGATTGACATCAGTAGGGATGTGACATTTGATGAATACACAGCTTACAACAAATCCAAAAAGACACCTGCTGAAGTTCTTGAAGAATCGGAAGCACCCAAAATTCATGACACAACCATGAATGAAGAAAGTCAAGAAGAAGATCGAGAATTTGAAGAACCTCAAAAAACTGTAGATCAACCTTAGGAGAAGAATCCTCATAAGAGGAAACCTGCTTGGGTATGAGAAGCTATCCAAGGTGTAGAAAGATATGCGGATCTAGAAGAAAATCATAGAGAAAGAAAGAGGACTAGATCCTGATCTGGATATGTAGCGTTATTATGTGATTTCATCGATAAAGAACCTTCAAATTATGAAGAAGCGGCAGAACGAAAAGAATGGAAGGATGTTATGATCGAAGAGTATCAATCGATCATGAAGAATGATGTTTGGGATGTTGTCCCAAGACCAAGAGGGAAGTCTTTCGTAACTTCCAAATGGATCTATAACATCAATCATGTTGCAGATGGTAGCATTGAAAAATATAAAGAAAGATTTGTTGCTCGTGGTTTCTCCCAGAAAGAAGGAATAGATTATGAAGAAGTTTTTTCACCTATATCCAGATACACTTCCATCAGATAAGTACTTGCTCTGGTTGCAATGATGAAATGGAAGATACACCAAATGGATTTCAAGACTACTTTCTTGAATGGTGTAGTAGAAGAGGAAGTGTATGTAGAGAAGCCACTCGGTTTTGAGAGACACGACAGGGAGTCTCATGTTTGTATATTGAAGAAATCCCTGTACGGTTTGAAACAGGAACCTAGGACATGGTACAACAGAATTGGTAGCTTTCTATCTAGTTTGGGATTTACCAAAAGTAAAGCAGATTCCAACCTTTACTACAAGGTTAAAGATGGAAACCCAGTGATGCTCCTACTATATGTAGATGATCTGTTTGTAACAGGTATGGATGGGTTGATTGCTGATACGAAGAGGAAGCTTGCTGTCGAGTTCGAAATGAAGGACTTGAGTATGATGCATTATTTTCTAGGCATGGAGGTGTGGAAAAATGCAGATGGAATCTCCCTCGGATAAGGGAGGTATGCAGTAGAGATCCTGAATAGGTTTGGGATGATGGACTGCAAGGCCATGACCACAACTATTGCATCTAACCTAAAGCTATTGAGTGATGCTTCATCATAAGCGGTTGATGCTACGATGTATCGTCATATGATTGGGTCCTTGATGTATCTGATGAACATGAGACCGTATATTTGCTTTGCTGTGAACACCTTGAGCCAGCTCCTGACAGATCTGAGACATGTTCACTTGATTGTTACAAAGCATATTCTGAGGTACCTGAGGGGTACAGTTGATTATGGGCTCAAGTATGAGGTGAATCAGAAGGGTCAAGTATGAGGTGAATCAGAAGATTAACCTGGAGGGTTATGTTGATTCAGATTGGGTAGGCAGTTCCATCAATAGGAAGAGCACTTCAAGGTGTTGCTTTAGTATGGGATTAGGTGTGATCTCTTGGTTTAGCAGGAAGAAATCATGTCTAGCACTAAGTACAGCTAGAGAAGAGTATGTTGCAGCTTGTTCAGCTAGTTGTGAGGTAGTATGGCTAAGGAAGCTACTGTCTGATTTATTTGATCTCCAGTTGGATGCTACTTGTATATATTGTGACAACCAGAGCTGTGTGAATTTGTCGGAGAACCTAGTGTTCCATGACAAGTCTAAGCATATTGAGATCAAGTATCACTATATCAGGGATATGGTGCAGAGAGGAGCAGTGAATCTCTAGTATGTTGCGATGGATGAACAGATAGCTGATGTGTTGATGAATCCATTAGCCAAAGTGAAGTTTGAGTACTTCAGGGAGAAGATTGGTGTTCTCCAGATCGAGGTTCCTTCCAAGGGGAAGTGATGAGTCCGTGAGCCATTCTGACATGGTGAGAGGATTGGTTCCTTCCATGGTCAGATGTAAGGGCTGAGCCATTCTATCATGGTGAGAGGATTGGTTCCTTCCTTGTCAGATGTGAGGGATGAGCTATTCTGATATGACTGTAGGATTAGTTCCTACATGATCAGATATAAAATCTATTGCCATTCTTGGAATGGAGGTGCTTGGTCATTTACCAGGAATACTCGGTCTAGGACTGAGGGCCATTCTAATATGACTGTGGGATGTGTTCCCACATGATCAGATATGAGTGAATGGAAATTCTGATGTGATTGAGGGATGTGTTCCCACTTGATAATATATAAAGGTTGATACCATTCTCTAGGAGAATGGAGGCACCTGGTCAGTTACCAAGAACCCTCAACCTAGGGTTGAGATCCCTTCTGACATGGTTGCAGGATGTGTTCACCCCATGGTCAGATGTTAGTGTAGAGCCCTTCTGACATGGTTGTGAGATGTGTTTCCCCCATGGTCAGATGTAAGTGAAGAGCCCTTCTGACATGGTTGCGGGATGTGTTCCCCCCATGGTTAGATGTAAGTGCAGAGCCCTTCTGACATGGTTGCGGGCTGTGTTCCCCCCATGGTCAAATGTAAGTGCAGAGCCCTTCTGACATGGTTGCAGGATGTGTTCCCCCCATGGTTAGATGTAAGTGCAGAGCCTTTCTGATAGGGTTATGGGATGTGTTCCTGCATGGTCAAATGTGAGTGCTGGGCGTGCCTTTCTGACATGGTGTTGGATGTGTTCCTCTCATGCTAAGATGTAAGTATTGCGCAGGCCATTCTGACTTGGTGTCAGATATAAGCGCTGAAGAAGACTTACATGGAGGCTAGGACTACAACCAACATGAAAAAGGGCTAGCTCTGTAGAACTTCCTGTGACAAGAAGACTCATGAGATAGCACCCGTGATGATGATCTAGTGATGATGATCCAACAGTGATGATCTAGAGCTAGAGATGATGCTCTAGTGATGATCCAAATCAAGTGATGATCTAGATCCAATGATGATAATCCAGATGGAGTGATGATCCAGACGATACAGAGAAGAATACTTATGTTGATAAATTGTGTCGAGAGAATACCTTCCTAGTTAAGAGGGAGTGTTGATGTAATTGTAACTTTGGAATGTATTCACCTATATTTCTTATATATTGTAACTCGATGTTTATTCTGGGATGTACTTGAGTCATGTCATGCCCCGATGTTCCTACCGGGAGGTTCTATAATGTAAACAAGTCATGTGAAGTCATTGTGGGTAACCCTCCTATTGATCAAGGGTTAAAGTCCTCGCATTTTCAGGGCACTAGGGTTGTTAGAATATCCTAGAGAATTTGGCCCTAGTAGGGTTTAGTCAAGTCGATAATTAGTATAAATAGAGAGCTAGCCTCTCTATTTATCACACACTCACTCACACTCAGTTGTAGTGCATAGCCAAGGAATAAGAAGACACTGGGGCTAGGAAGAAAGAGGTTACTGTTGTCGGGAGATCATCTTAAAAATCCATAGTCTTTGAAGCAAATTCAATGGGAACATGAATATTTTCCATGCCCAGATCTCCGAGTAGGTCCAAAGTTCAAAATTCACCCAGAACTTCCCCAACAAAAAAAGAAGAAAGCGTGAGCCCATAAAAACATAACCGAGACTCTTGCAACTTGTGTCAAACTCGTAAGGAGAAGAGCCAAGAGCTACAATCAGGGCGTGGGAATGACCCAAGCCATGTAAAGAAATGATTCAATGGACAAAACCAGGGGAGTGAGCCTCTAGCATGTGATCTGTTTGTAAGTTATCTGGAGTGAGTTCCTAGATAGAGATCTTCATTTCAGAAAATGATGGTATCATTGGCGTAATTATAGTTGTTAGCCGAATAGGTATTAGTTGGAGATGCAATTAGGGGTTCATAATAATAATAATGTTATGAATTCCCCTTGTTTATTGAATCATAGAGGGTTAATTAAATAATAGGATGTAACAATGGACATCATTGTAGCTCAATAGCTGGTAGTTTGAAATCCAGAACTAAGCCAACCTTTCTTCATTGTCAATATTTGATGGATGTTAATGCAAAGTCAACCCAATCGTTGGTTCTTAATGCCCTAAAATGGAAACCAAATTAATAATATGACAAAAGATTTAACAAAATTTGGGGTCCACAAAAATCAAATAATGTTTTGAGAATTTCCCTACTGAAAAGTACATAATGAAAATATGCATCAAATAAATCTTGAAAAGTAAAAAAAATAGTGAAGTGTAATCAAATACCATTGAGCGAAGGATAGTATTATCAAATTTGGAAATATCAGTAAAAAGATTAAAAATGGAACAAATTTTGTCATTGAAATTTTTCATAGATAAGAGGAACTAATAGTAATAAAGCAATTGAAGTTGAAAGTTTACTCATTAAAGTTGGCACATTAGACTAAATCAAAATAGAAAAGAGGATTTGTTGCATTAACATTTTACATATTTTTCTCTAAAAACCAAGTCCTTGGTTTCACATGTATATTATAAACCAAGTACATATCCATTAGAAGGCATTTCATTCAAAATTATATAGTCCAACAAAGCTTTCTATATTAACTACTTAGATCTAACTAAAAATTTACATATTTTTCTCTCAAAACCAACTCCTCTGCTTCACATGCATATTATATACTAATTACATATCCATCAAAAGACATTCCATCCAAAAATATACAGTCCAACAAAGCTTTCCAAAACAACAAAAAACCATAAGGTCATTACGGAGCCAAAATTAACCTCACATATGTTTTTTTTACTCTAGCTAAGGAAAGTGTTAGCTTTTCACTCATATATAGAGAGAGAAAGGAACTCGACAAAATATGCATTTGTTAAGAAAAGAGTTAGTATGCCGTTTGGAAACTGGTACAATGTAGAGGAACCGGCAAAGGAATTGTGAGGGTATTATCATCCACCATAATATTTTGTTAATTAATATGTGTAAATGTTATGTCTTTGTTTTGTGTGGTTATGGCACGGGGACTTCACTTAGTGAACATCTCACATATCACATGCGATCGTGGGATATTAAAGAATACCCTTAATTTCCAGAGATATTGACCCAAACTCTTTTTGTTGAAACCCCCTTCCAATACTTAAAACCTCCTCCCCACCCCTTTTTATACCTCAATCCTTATAAACCACCCTACCCACCCCCACCTTAAACCCCTCATCCCCCCAATACCTGCAATATATTGGTTCAATTTTTAATAATTTTAAAACCCACAATATGAACTAACATGATAGGATATTGTTCAACAAGTGAATCCCCCATGGGTTATGGGCACATATGACTACATCTAACAATATTTTGGTTATTAATATAAGATATGCTAGAGGGATAACTTATATATCAATATCGTAAAATTTGAATTTAGATTTTTGTTATAGATATGAATTTTAGTTATGGATATGGCTTGTAAGTAATGTGTAACATCTATAAATAATATATATGTTTTTTGGCATATAAAAAATGTAACTTGGTTTTGTAAAGAAATAAAGTTGTGGTTTTCAAAATAAAATTCAAGATGATATAAATTTAGAATTGATACTAGAGTATACTAATGAAGAGATTAAAATAGATAACATGGATCGATACGATATCTTTCTAAGGTGAATAGAAATTAAAAATGGATAAAGAGATGGAAACAAAGGTTTTTATTCAAATAGGATATCGCATTAACATATACAATTTTTCTTAAAACTATTCCAACAAATTTTTTTAAATAACATCTTAGTGATTTCTTGCTTTTTTCCAAGGCTTATAAGCTAAAATTAATTTTAATGAACGAAATAACCATCACCATCTTGATATAATGTTTGCAAAATGTAAAATAAAGAATAACCTCTTCCCATGGCTTATCAAGGACATAGGAGAAGAATATGGAGGTTCAACCCAAGATTACAGTATGGAGGTTCAACCCAAAATTGCCTTATTCCATATAGCAAAATGAAGGGATATAAAGACGGTTGTCGTTTAGGATAAAAAAGCACTAACCCAACTTCTACCCAAATGGGTACAAATTAACTATAACATTACAATATTTTACTAAAAAAAAATTTCAAAAAAGTTTTCTTCCACACCAATGAACTCCGAACAATTATTAAACATATCAAAAAAGTTGTAATGAAATGATATTATCTATTACTACAACAAGAAGGGATGCATAGAAGCAAGTCCCTACTAGAAGTGAAAGACTCCGAGACATGATCCACTAGTCGTCGAACCAAAACATAAGATTGTATAATTGAACATGCACTGGAAATGGAAGACTGAAAAACATATGAGACGATTACAGGATGACAATAATGTAATTTTATTTCTTTGTTTTTCTCATCTGAAAGGACCATACACACTTGGTAGAGTTATTGTTGATTTCAACATGAAACCATTAGACAACAATTAGCTAGTTTAAGGACGTCAAACAACTAACCAACTATATAACCTGCAAATTGTTTTTATTACTCTAATGCTTGGATAGTTTGAATACAAGTTTACACCAACCTGTTGGCACTTAGAGATGGATAGAGATAAGACATAGCATTCTACCAAGCCTTTCTTTAATTTGAGGCACATTATCCTTCCTATTACTGTGGGGCCAACTTCTTTAAAAAGGCTCTGAAATTTAGTTCAGAACTACTGGCATCTCTTTAAGTGGTATAATGTGAAGCATTGTTAATTTCATCTCGTCTCTCCCTAATTAGACTTGCTTTAATCCTTACAACCAATGTGGAAATGTCTCTTCAGGCCACCTCCTCATAATCCCTATTTGTAGGAGCCATCATTGTAAGTTGCTCGCTTAGGAAACGGGGGAGGATGCCAAGAGGAGGAGCATGAACCCTACCTTAGTTAGTTTCTTGTGTTTCGCTTTGTGCTTGACACTTCACAAAGGCCAAAATGTTTGGACAAATGAAATTGATAAAGCTCACATTCGTCTGCACAAATTTCAACTAATTCTTGAAATAATTTATGAAGGTTGTGCGTATAGGGAAATTTTACATTGTCAAAAATGTTAGAATGGATTATTCAAGAATTAAATTCTTCAAAAAATGTTGAAATACATTCCCAATTGAATTTTCAACTTGCGAATATAAGTGCATTAGATATATTGCGTTAATTCCCTCGACAACTTGATTGAAGACCACATGGTTCCCATTCAACTAAAGTTCTTATTGTTGAAATTTTGAGGTTAGAGGAGTTTTTAATGTAAGTTGTACAAAATTTAATGCTTGAACACATAAAATCAGATTCAGAATAGTATTTTTCTAATAAAATTTAAACTGTAATAAAACAAACATAATTTTCATCTCTTTTAACTCAACGCTCCATTAGTCACTGCGTTAAAGTTGTTCCTCGATAATCATCAAATTCCATGTACATTGACAGCATCATAAAAAAGTGTATAGTATATATCAACAGTAAAGAATCATAACCAATATTTGAATCACCCTTATACTCAGATATTTCAAATTTGATCTTGTCACCAAAGGGACAGTTAACTAGGAAAACAATTTAGGTACCTGAGAGAGATCCTAAGAGGGTCAAAGCAGAAGCATATTGACCTAGAGTTCTTAGTCAACAAGAACAGTCATACCCACTACAGTCATGCTGAGTAAGGATGCAGTCACACAATCATGCTTTCAGAGTCATGCTTGTAGGAGACACATGGTCATGTTGAGGAAGACCCACAGTCCACACTAGAAAAATAGCATCATGGTCATGATGAGGAAGACACATAGTCCACGCTAGCAAAAAGGGCTCATGGTCATGCTGTATGAAACCTACAATCCACACAAGATCACAATCACGCTGCATGAAACACATAGTCCACACAAGCTCACGATCATGATGGGTGAAACACACAGTCCACACAAGCTCACAATCACGTTGGGTGAAACACAGTCCACATAAGCTCATGATCATGTTGGGAAGACCCCACATGCACACTTGAAACAAACTCTCGTTCATTCTGGGTAGAACCCACAGATCACAGTTGAAAGGTAAAATCATGGTCATGTTCGAAAGATAACACAGTCCACACATGATGGAGAAAGTCATGTTCACACTGGGGAAACACCCTTAGTTTAAGCCCAGCTTGAGAAAGGTTATACAGTCACGATATAGCCCTATGTGAATCAAATGAAGACTCTAACACGAGGAGGAAATTAATGTCACAACTCTGGAAGATAGATCACAACCATCAACAAAAGACTGATGACCCAAGCAGAGAGAACCAGTCAGGACTCAGCCGTCATGACCCAACAAAGGATGAACTACAGTCGACGATCAACGAGAAAAAGACTCACAGCCTAGAAAGAGAATCCATAGTACAACAGAGAAAGAGTCTCATGTCCCAATAGAGAAAGAATCAACAGAGAACCCACAATCCAATAAAGAAAAAATAAACAGAGATGAAACTCACAAGAAGAGAGAACACAACCATGCTAGTGGAAGGAAACATGCTGGAAGGATATACCAGCACCAGACAAGGAATCATATACCTACATGAAAGATAAACCTACGGTCTACACAGGAAAACAATAACGTTGGAAAAACCATGGATATAGCGCGGGTAAGGTTCATGCTAGTGGGTAGAGAAGACAACAAACAAGGGTGACGCGGTGGCACAATCACCACGGTCAACATTAGTCATCAGAAGAGTCACGTGGTACAGAGGGTCATAGTCATTTCAAGAAGGAAACAATCGACCATAGGTAAGAACCCATTCATGCATAGAGGTAAGAAGAGTATAGTCAATCATGGAGCAGAGATGTATCCAGGAGGAACCTAGTCACACGCGAAGGTAAACCACGATCACGCTATGGAGCACAGTTATCACACGGAGAAGAGAAGGAAAACAATTTGATGCTTATCATGCTTACACTAAACCTTTAATTTATAAGGTTTAAACATTAAAAATGGTCCAAGTTAAAAACAAAAGGTCCAAAGGTTTAATCATAAAGTATAAAATTAACCTAAGGTCTTTATTAATAAAACCATAAAGTAAACATTTATCATAAATTCATAGAGAAAATGGTCCAGCCAAAATAATAGTGTACCAAAGAAACTTATAAGGTGAGAGTCATCATGAAAAGGTACCCACACCGTAAGAGTGCTAGGACCAAGTAAGAAAAATGACCATGAGTCAAAAAACAAAAGCACAATAAAACAACCCACAAACCCAAAATATCATGGTGAACCATATCAGGTGGACAAACATGACCAGTAATCTTTTCTCTCTCTTAAGGGTACATTGTTTTATATATTTTTGTCATCATTGTATAAGGGGAAGATTCAAACCGGATGGCAGAATCCTTTGGTCCTCAATACTGCTCCTAAGGGTTAGGTGCTAGTGACATCATCAAGGGGTGGCCAGTCCCGTGAGAAGAAACCTAGTGGTAATGATTAGGAGAGAGGACATCGTCTTCCATTCTTAAAGAATGGCTCTCAATTCTAGGCTAAGTTTCAGTGCCAAACTGAATCAAATTCTTGGTAACTGACCCAAGTGCCTCCATTCTCTCATAGAATGGCCCTTATCCCCAAGATAATTCCATAGTACCATACTAGGTTAAATTCCTAGTAACGGACCAGGTTCCTCCATTCAGTGAATGGCCCTTAGCTCTAGGTTGATACCCCCACTCCGAGACTGGGTCAATTTCCTAGTAACTAACCAGGTGCCTCCATTTTACTAGAGAATGGATCTTAGTACTAAGTTGAGCTTCAGTCCTACACTGAATCATGTTGATCAACTCGTGGACCCTGACCGGGTCCTCCATTTTCCCAGAGAATGGTCCTCAATACTAAGTTGAGCTTCAGTCCCAAACTGAAAGTTGATCAACTACCTGGAGGACCTACTTGGACATCAAGTCCCTGGTCCCAGATAAGAATGTCTCTGCATCTACCTGCAGGTTCTATTTGGACATCGTGTCCCTGGTCCCAGACCAGAATACCCTAGAGGAATATAGGGGCCCTAGCCACATCCTAGGGGCTTTGTCATGGCATCAAACTACTTGGTCTGAGACGAAGAACTCCAAGAGACTACTTAGGGCCCTAGGGTACCCTCTAGGGTCATACTATGCCCTAGTTAACTGACTAGGGTACCATTCTTCCCGAGAATGGGTCTCACAACTGCACTAACTTTAACACTTACCAATGTTTTCCACGTTTAATCCATGCATCGAATGTTCAAAGAATTGAACGTAATGCAATGAAAGGAGTCCCAAAGGGGCCACATTTGATGCCATGCATCGACTGTTCAAATGATTCAAGTTAATTCAAAAAAAGGAGTCTTGAAGAGGCCACATTTAAGCCATTCACAAATCGATTCCCATGTATTTATGTTTGCTTTACAGAGAAATCTAGTTTTGTTGGGCATCAATGGCCATTTCTCATGATGTCTAGACATGATGGTTTTTATTTACTATCCTTTCTATAGGTGGCGACATAAAATAATTTTGAAGACGGGTTGTAGCATGCTATATGTGATGTGCGATTTTTACTCCAGGGCTGATATTGAATGCAACATGAGGTTCTTGTAGTCATAGCATATGCTCTGTAGTGACGAGGGTAGGATAGGGTGGTAGAGGTAGGCTAGGATGAGGTATGTTGGAGGCTGATTTCCTTCTTAATAATTGAATTCCTAAAAGTTTCAATAAATTTCATGGTCCTCTTGAAAGATAATTGGCTCTATAGATAGTAGTTGAAAATGCACCTATAGGCTACAACTCCTTTCATGCAAATAACTTAGAGCTTGTTTTTCATCTACATTTGTAGGCTGTAGGCAACATTTACCAAAGTGATTGGATGAGTTTTGGGAGTGTTCCATGCTCTAAATTCTAATGGTGATAGACATAATGTTGAATACAAAAAATCTAAGAAGTTGTTGAAGACATTTCAATATTTCTTTGCAAAATGGCTAGAGGTGTGCTAACACCTATGACTTCCTTTGGATAACATAGATCCAAAGTGATTGGATGAGTTTTGGGAGTGTTCCATGCTCTAAATTCTAATGGCGATAGACATAATACTGAATACAAAAAATCTAAGAAGTTATTAAAGACATTTCAATAATTCTTTGCAGAATGGCTAGAGGTGTGCTAGCATCTATGACTTCCTTTGCATAACATAGGTATTTGAAACTAAAACTCTAGCTCCATTAATAAATGTATGGTTCCTATAAGTAATTAAATTCAAATCTAGTGTAGCTTTCAAAAGTTGTTGTGTGAAAATCTCTTTTAAGCATCAATAATTAAAAAAAAAGGAAATGTACTAATTAGATCTGTTATATTTTGTTTGCGAGAAGCAGGGTCATCTTTTTTTCAAATAGACACAGGGAGATAAAATGTGAAAGAACAAGGTAGTATAAAGAAAGCTTCTTAGAAGTGAAAGAGAAAAGTAGTAAGATTATTCATGTATGAAGGTTGTGTTACCTGAAGTTAGCAACGAACCAAGGTGAAAGACTTTATGTTTAAGCAATTCAAACAAGGGGAATCAATTTGGTATGCTAACAGGTTGTGAAAAATATAGTGGTCATTGTCAACTCGTCCTGTGAGCTATCCTCCTTGAACTTGACCCTCAGCCTGCAGCTACCCTCATGCATCTGAATCATCGTTATTATCTACATGTGGTCACTCCCAGCTCATCCTGTGTTATTTCCTGTTAATTCTAAAAGAGGTCAAATAAGACCATCTAAAAGAGGTCAAATAAGACCACAATTTCATTGTTTAGTGTTCCAAACTTCTATTATATTTTGATTGGATAATTAAAAATGTGTTGAACAAAAGTTAAGATAAAATATCTAAATTTAGATTGAAATATATGAAAATTAATAGCAACTACAACATTCCTAGTCATAAAGTCCATGCCAACATGAAGGCAGGGACTTCCAATAAGAAATAAACACTCTAAATTTTTTTATAAATAATATAATCTTGACCATAAATGTATGACAATTTACAGCTTTTTTTTTTCTAGAAATCCTTTGCCAATCTTTTTGCAAACATTTAAAACCTGGTAACCCCCAAAAAACAATAAACTATCTGTAAATCAAGACGCAAAAACCAATTAAACCAACTAAGAAACCAAACCCAAAAATTCTGAACAATAAATTTCTGGATGAAAGATAACCTACAGAGAAGCTACGTCTTCTTCAGTCTCATATTCTTATAGCTTGACAAAGAATGTGTTTGGAGCCATAATCATGGATTTTCAGTTTCTGTTTTAAATCAATCTTGAACAAAAATGCATTCATAATCTCCACCATGAAATATATAAGAAGAGAAGAGTAAAATTGCTAAATATCTAAATACAAATAAGCAAATAGTTCAAATTTTTCACGCGGCAATTTTCAATTTCTCTCTAA
>LPNX010676820.1:0-10154 GCA_001517045.1 Pseudotsuga menziesii | reverse complement strand
CTACCATCCTTTTGGGATGAGGAAGGACGGATGTTCTCTCAGGAGCACTATCACAGCTTGTTAGTTCAAAGCCACATGGATCATTCCAAATTTGATGATTTGGAAAAAGGCCTAACAAAGAAAGCTATTGTGGACAAATTTACGGAGGATTTCAAAATCTTACAAAAGTTCCTAATCACCAGGAGAGGATTGCCCAAAGTATCATATGAAACTTACATGGAGTTGGAAGTGTCAATTCGAGAGATGATGGAATATGACACCCCAAGCGCGGAGCAATGGAAAGCTATGGAAAGGTTCGGGAAGACAAAATACATCCTTCATTCATGAGAACAAATGTCGCACGCCAAGGAGCTGATTGGACGAGGACCTGTTACCAAGTTGATTTTAGCTTAATGATTTGTTAGGATTGAAGCTGTAGTTTATTCCTAAAAGTTAGGAATTTAGTTACAAGACTTTAATTAAGCCGATCATTCAGTTATGAATCTTCTTGGAAGATCAAATCATTTTATGTATATATTTGCATCTATTTTATGAGATGGGGGTTGGAAACTGTCTAGTTGTTAAGTGTTTTGCCAAGACATATATTTTTGAGCAAGAAATTGAATGCAAAGAGATTATTAGAGATTCCTGCGCCATTTGTATTATATTCTGTGCTTCTTTCTTTGTGATTGTTTTTCCTATGTTCACTCCATTCTGTTTTCTTCATATTTGGAACCAAGTGTTAAATGATTGGAATTCATATTCATTATGCTCTAGTCATTGTTTCAAATATTTTATAAACCTTTCTGCTAAAGTCAATATTGAATTCATATTTTGATGCTCTATATTGATGGACTGTGCTCTACTTCTTCTGCTCCAAATGGATTAAATGAATGACTGTGATCGAATGGTTATCTTGCCTCTGATGAGCTTCTGTGCATACAATTTTCTGTTATTTATTTATATGTGAATCCATGCCCAATGGTTATGTGTATTGTTTCAACCACCTCTATAATCTTTGAGTGTTGATATATAGTTCTGGCCTTGTAAAATCTGTATTCGAGAGATCCCTCTCTGGAAAGAAAAGCCAGTTTCTTTCTAAAAGTGGTTTTTGCTGTTACCTTGGGATTTACCTCTTACAACTTGGGTACATTCTGAGTGTTAACAAACTGGCGCCGTTACTGGGGAACGAAGGTGCATATCTGCCCTGGGAGAATGACAGTGTTTAAAGAAGATTTATGTGGGCAATCAAGATTAACATTAAAAAGGTTGTATATTTGCCTCGACGACTCCATTGTAAAACTTCTTCAGAACTCAAGGAGTCATTCTGGCTTCGAGAAGACACACATAAGGTAACTATGATACCGAAATCTTGAAAATTTTTGAAGACCTAGAAAAGTTATTCAAGAGAAAAAATAAAGAAAATTTAGGTTTTCCTTTGTTTGGTGCATCATCATCTCAAGATTCTCGTATTGATCCAGAATGGGAAGTTAACGGTGGGAAAAGTCTATTGAGAACCAAATCTGAGTCTGACCTTAAGAATACTGAATTCAATCCTCATAGGTTAGAATCTTATTTGTTGGATTCCCTCTGGAGAGATTTACAGCAATATACTAAAGTTGAAACATTTACCTCTCAAAATTCTCAAAGCTCTTCAGTCCTTTTGAATCCACCTAGACCACTGGTAGCCAGATTTGCTCCCTTGCATTTGCCTCCTTTACTACATGACCTTCCTCAGACTATTCCCAAAGAATTTCTTTGTTTGATGGAGAGGGTGATGTAACCGCAAAACAACATGTTTCCAAGTTTGAATATTTCATCGACTTATAAGAAGTTGATTATCTAGATGTAAAATGCGTTTGTTGGCCCAAAGTTTGTCAGGTGAGGCAAAGAAATGGTTTAAAAATTTGCCAAATGGGTCTATAGTGAATTTTCAGGATTTCCAAAATGCTTTCCTATATAGGTGGGATGATAAACAGAATCCTTTGCAGCTCCTATCTCAGTATAGCAGTCTCAAAAAGGAGGTTTTGAATCTATCCATGAGTTTTCTAGCAGGTTCATGAGGGTTTACAATTCCATTCCGGAGGACATAAAACCTTCTGTAGCTGCATCCAAATTACATTATGCTGGAGCTTTTGATAATGAATTTGCATTTTCATTAAGAGAAAGAAATCAACAACTCTTGCTGCTATGTTTACAGATGCTATAGAAGTAGAATCAAATATGATGGCAAGTGGAAAGATGAAACATAGAGATATTGATAGAAGGAAAAAAGAAGAAAATTTTCCTTCTACATCTTCTTCTACTAATGATGTCAAATTTGAAATGATGTTGAAAACCATGGAAAAGTTGATGGATAGATTAACTATGGATAATAGGGGATTCAATAGAGAACAAGCTGAACCTCAGATCAGGAATCCTAATTTTAGAAGACCGAATCCTCTGGTTCCTCCCCAAAACAGACAAAGAGATGTAAGAAATCCAAGAAATCAAGAGGAACAACAAATTCGTCCACCATTCCCAGAAAATGATGTTGCTAATGAAGAATATCCCGCTGAAAATGAGGTTCATCTTTTTGGAGAACAGGACTCAGAGATATATCTTACTGAGGAAGAGCATAACATGTTTGGACAGGGAGATGGAAGTGAAGAATTTGAAATGGAGACTGAGCAGTATCAAAGGGGTTATTTGCATGCTATGGATGATGTGCAAAGGAAAATCAGACTAAGGAACAGGGATGTCCTCATAAATAAAGGAAAGGCAAACCCAAATCAGCCTTCCACTAGTTCTTTGAATGTAGAAAAGAGAAAAGAACTGCAAAAAGAATCTCTTGTAAATAAAGATGTTGAAAATGATGTACAAAGAGATAAAGCAATAAAGCAGGCGGCTCCGGTTGATGTGGAAAAAATTGGTTCTGGTTTCAATTTACAAAATGAACTTTCAAAGCTAAAAATATCTATTCCATTTAATGAGTTATTGAGAAACACTGAATACAGAAACACTATCAAAAAAATGGTTAAAAATCAAGGAGAATGGCAATCTGGCATTTTGGAATTGAACAATGATAACCCTGCTATTCTGTTTGGGTCAAAGGTTGAAAATTTAGAAAGTGAAGAAGTCTCCCCTTTCTATTTGAGTTTAAATGTGCATGGTAAGGTGGTCCACAATGATATGCTAGACTCAAGGGCATCACACAACTTAATGCCAAAAGGAGTGGTAGAGAGTTTGGGATTAGAAGTAACAAGACCTTATAAATATTTGTACTCGTTTGATTCTAAAAGAGTAAAATGCCTTGGTTTGATTAAAGATATGTTGGTAACCATAAATAAATTGCCATATAAAACTATAGTCATGGATGTGGTCGTGGCTGATATTCCACCTAAGTTCGGGGTGCTGTTGTCAAGATATTGGACTTCCAAGTTGAAAGGTAGTTTACAGATGGATATGTCTTATGCTACAATTCTTGTTCGAGATGGGAGCAAAAGGTTATATAGTGAAAAAAGAACTCCTTATGTAGTAAGCAGTCAAGATAAACTTGAGATTCACCACATATATGCTGTTGATACTGATTTAGGGTATTCTATTTTCTTTAATGATGCTGTCCCACATGATATAGAAGAGGTATTGCAGAAGAAGTCTAAGGAGAGTAAAGAAAAGGAATCGCTAGAGCAGGATGCTTTGGAAGCGAAGCAAAAAAGGGAAGGTCAGTGGATTATGTACTTTGACAGATCTGCTGCAAAAATAGGTGCTGGAGCTGGTGTGTATATAATTTCTCCTATTCGGGATTTCAAAGCTTTCTCATATAAATTAACGTTTGAGTGCACAAACAATGTGGTAGAATATGAAGCTTTGTTACTGGGATTGCATGCTTTGAAAGATTTAGGAGCTCAAAAAATAAGAGTCTTGGGGGACTCAGAGTTGGTGATAAATCAGGTAAATGAAATTTATCAAACCAGGCATCCTCAGATGAGGGTTTATAGAAATGAGGTATGGGATATGTTGGGAAACTTCTTTACAGAGCATGCAATTCAGGTAGTTCCTAGGCATGAAAATTAAGTGGCTAATTCTTTAGCCATGGCCGCTGGAAAATTTGAAACCCCTGTTGCTGGTCAAAGGGAATACCAGGTCGAAATTGTGAATAGACCATCTATTCCTGATAATTCTAAATACTGGCAGGTGTTCAAAGATGATATGCAGATCAGAAGGTTCCTAGAGCTCTCAGGAGAATTTGTAAATACTCCCATTGACACCGAAAATGACAATGGTGGGAGCCCTCAAGATGATGAAGACCTTGAGGAAGAAGGAAATGGTACTGAAAAGTTAAAGGGAACATTAGGAGGTAAAGATATTATCCAGTTAAAAAACAATTTCATACCAAGAGGACTAATTCCTTTATAAAAACTTTTCGATCAGAATGACGTAGATAAGAATCCCAAAGTAAAGCCCGTTGAGAATGCTGTTGAAGATAATAATATTAGCACCGAAGAAAATCCTAAGATTGTGAAGTTGTCCAAGAAGTTGCTTGAGAAAGAAAAGGAAGAGTACGCGAAATTAATGAAAAAATATACGGATCTATTTGCATGGAGTTATGAAGACCTGAAGGAGTATGATACATAGTATTATACAGCATACTATTCCCATAAATCCCGGAGAGAAACCTTTCAAGCAGAAGCTCAAGAGGATAAACCCTAAGTTGCTCCCTATTATTGAGAAGGAAAATAAAAAAAATTTGATGCCAAGATCATTGTCACTCTAAGGTTTTCAAAGTGGGTTGCAAACCTTGTTCCTGTTAGGAAGAAGAATGGTGAAATAAGATTGTGTATCAATTTCCGGAACTTGAACAAAGTGTCTATGAAGGACAACTATCCTTTGCCAAAGATGGACCGTATATTGCAAAAAGTAGTTGGAGCTGAAAGAATTTCAATGTTGGATGGTTTTTCCGGCTATAATCAGATCAAAGTATTACTTGAATATCAAGAAAAAACTGCTTTCACTACACATTGGGGCACTTTTATGTATGCAAAAATGCCTTTTGGCTTAATGAATGCAGGAGCTACTTTCCAACGGGCTATGGACATTGATTTTGCAGGGGAAATTGGGAATTTTGCAGTAATCTACGTGGATGATATCACAGTCTATTCAAAATCTGACAGAGAGCATCTGCGTCATCTGGAGAAATTTTTCATGAAATGTAGGAAATTTGGCATATCATTGAACCCAAAGAAGTTCAATTTTGCATTGGAAGAAGGAAAGTTGTTGGGCCATATAATATCAAAAGATGGAATAAAAATTGATCCTGAAAGAGTGAGTGCAATTTTGAAAGTGGGTGAACCCAGGAGCAAAAAAGAGATACAATCATTCTTGGGGCAGGTAAATTTTTTGAGAAGGTTTGTGCCAAGTTTTGCTGAGATCTTAATGAATAGCACAAATATGTTGAAGAAAGGTCACGAGATAAAATGGAATGCTGAAGCTAGAAACTCCTTTTGGGAAATCAAAAAAGCAATATCAGAGGCTCCTGTGTTGGTGAGCCCAGATTTTAACAAAGACTTCTCAGTATTTTCATATGCTTCAGAATATACTATAGCAGTAGTTCTGTTACAGAAAAATGATGATAATTTGGAACAACCCATAGCATTTTTTAGCAAAATGTTGAGGGATGGAGAATTGAAATATGACATTATGGAGAAACAAGCTTATTCCTTGGTCAAAGCACTGAAGGATTTCAGAGTGTACATTCTGCATTCACATATAATTGCACATGTTCCATCTGCTGCAGTAAAGGGAATATTGACACAACCAGATCTAGAAGGTAGGAGATCAAAATGGATTGCTACATTGTTGGAGTATGATATTGAAATAAATCCCACAAAGTTGATTAAAGGACAAGGATTAGCTAAAATGATGGCCAATTCAAACTGTGAAGATTAGCAAATTAATTTATTATCTCATCAAGCTAATCAGTTAGATACATAAGTAGAAATAATGGTTGATTTTGTGGCTTCTCCATGGTATTCTGATATTGTATATGTCCTTCAAAATTTGCAAGCACCGGAGGGGCTGAGTAAGTCAAGAGCCCGATCCATAAAATTAAAAGCTGCCAAATTTTGTATTCTAAATCAATACCTCTATTGGAAAGACCCTGGTGGAGTATTGCTGAATTGTCTTTTGGAAAATGAAGCTCAGCATATGGTCAAATAATTTCATAAGGGAGATTGTGGGGGACATCATTCTTGGAAGGTGACGGCAAACAAAATTCTAAGAGCAGGTTATTATTGGCCTACATTATTCTCGGATGTGTATAAAGAAACTAGCAAGTGTCATCAGTGTCATATTTTTGACGGAAAGAGAAAGGTACTTCCTCTCCCTTTGAATCCTATAAGAGTAGAAGCTCCTTTTCAGCAGTGGGGTTTGGATTTTATTGGAGAAATAAATCTCAATTCATCAGGACAACACAAATGGATTTTGACAGCTACAGACTATTTTACAAAATGGATTGAAGCTATCCCCACTAGAAGAACCACATAGAGTGTAATCATGTATTTTCTTGAGGAAAATATATTGGCTCGATTCAGGTGCGTAGAAGAATAGTAACAGATAATGCAGCTTCGTTTAAATCCAAGAAAATGATTGATTTCTGTCACAAGTACCATATAAGCCTCAATCATTCAACTGCCTATTATCCACAGGGAAATGGGTTGGCAGAATCTTCTAATAAAAGCATAGTAAGGACCATCAAGAAGCTGTTAGAAGATAACAAAAGGTCTTGGCACACCAAGCTCAAGTATGCTCTTTGGGCTAATAGGATTAGTACCAAAAGGGCGATTGGCGTGTCTCCATTCCAACTGGTTTATGGGACTGAAGTTGTTTTTCCAGCATCATTAGGTGTCCCAGTCATGAGGTATTTCCAAGATCAGCAAGAAGAACCAAATTATATGCAAAGGAAGATAAATCAGATTATTGAGCTGGATGAGCAAAGGAATAAAGCTTATGACAGGGTGCAATCACATCAGGAGAAAATGAAGAGTACTTTGGATAGGAGAATCAAAGAAGAACAGTTTCAGATTGATGATTTGGTCCTGAAATGGGATGCTCCGAAAGAGGACAAACATGGGAAATTTGACCATATGTGGGTAGGTCCTTATGTTGTTGCTGGTTACAGAGGGCAAAACACATTTCTGCTAGAATATCCGAACAGGGTTCTTCTGGATAGTAATCCCGTCAATGGAAGGTACCTGAAACATTACCTGTCCTAAGGAGGAAGGTAAAATTTGTACTATAGCTTGTAAATACTTATTTCTCTTTAAAAAGTTAACATGAATGGTAATCCTAATGTATTTGAAGCCCACAGTGAAGGCCCTAAGGTACAGGAGGCGTTCTTTCCTTTCTCAAAACAAAAAATAATATATCTACAAAAAAAAAGATGAGTTTTCTGAAAGTTATTGTAAAAAATGAAAAAAAACAGGCACCTGGTCTACGAGTTCTTTGATACCTCGCAGGGAGGATATCATCCCTAGATGGAGCCAGCTGTTAACACCATTATTTAGCAGGGGAGCAAAAAGACCATGGTGGGGAGAAAATAATGGTCATTTGTCAAACTTTGGTTAAATTTTATAGTATGAAAGCATGGTAAAAGGTGAAAAACAATGATTTGTCAAAGGATCTAACGGTGCGAAGAGAAAAGGTGAAGATCAATGGTCTGTATTATATTCGCTCCCTAAAAGATGCAAAGAAGATAAGTATATGCAGGCATTTAACATAGTATATGGATCAACAGTTGTTGATCGAACTAGATGAGATCTACGGTCTGTATAAGCTCGGCTTTGAGAACCCGCGTGCTTGTTAAAACAACGAAGCCCGACGGAATTGAGGGCGTGTCACTTGATCCAACGGCGTAGAAATAAAGGTATATTCAATCAACGGTTGTGGATGAATCCATAGCATAAAATTGCACGACGGATAAGACCATGACGCTCAACAGAATTGGATACGTGCCACCTGATGTGACGGCGGAGAAATAAAGGTGAAAACAATCAATGGTCATAGATAAGTCCGGAGCGAGAAGGTGCACGGCAGATAAAGGTAAAGAGTGGTTGCAGAATATAAACCACTGTCCACATGGCCAATCGTGGTGAAATCCGAAGGCAAAAGTGGTTTAGAGGAAACTGCCAAAAGGACGCTCCAGAGTGGGGTCCTATAAAAGGGAAGTTGACTTGTTCCATGGTTATTTTATTGGCACCGAACGAGTGAAAAAGACCTACGGATTTGTCAACCTTCGACTATCAATTTCAAGCACACGCATCCGCAGTAAATAGGCAAGGCTTAAACGCCCATAATTTGTCCTTCTCATTGCCATTATCAATTGAATTATGGACCAACAGAAGGTATCGCAAGAGTTTGGTCGTATTATAGGTTACAGGGAATATTATTTTAGTTGATAGAGATAGAAGCATCTGTGACCCTTTTCTATCCATAGGAAGCATTTCGGTCAATAAAGAAAGGTTGTGGCATTACCATTCACAGGGAAATGATGTCCTAAATGTCTATAAATCCTTCTTGTATTATTTTCATCTTGAACAAACCCTGCATTTCCCAGAATTCGCAGAATGGTGCACGGTCAATTATTCCCCTTCTGAAAGAGTCATTGTGAGTTAGTCTAATACAGGGATACTCTGTAAAATCAATGCCAACGTCGTCCGCGAAAATTTAAACCTGCTCGACAGTTACCCTAATAACCGTGAACCTGTAAATGAGTCTATTCTTACTGAATTGTACAAAAGTTGTATCTCTGAAGTCCGTTGCCAATTTCTGTCCAGTATTTTAAAAGAGGGTCAGTCATTAGACGGTCTTTTCCTACCTTACCATGTTCATATTTTCAAAAATGAAGTTCAATTAGTGGTATCCCTAGTCTGTCAAATTTTGGGTCTTGACGATGATTATCGCGTAACTGAAGTCATCCTTGGTTTTTTGTTAAAAATGAGTTCATTTGGTTAAGAGTCTCAATCGGTTCCTGTATTTAGTCTAGATGAGTACTTGGCAGAAGCAATACACCTTCAGTTAAGTGAATTCTCGAAATTCCAGTTCTTTAAATTTCAAACTTACATGTTGAACATGTTGCTGTGTTCAAATGTCACTGAATTATAGTTTTTGAGTACCATCTTCTCTTCTGATTTTCCCAAGCAGATTAGCATGTTTGATTTTGCTAATTCAATCATGTCAGAGATATATAAAATGTTTTTTGATGAAGCATTGCCCCGTGTGTTAGAAGATATGAAATGTCTGATGCAGTCCTTGCCTGAGGATCGAGTCGGATATTGGTTCCTGCATAAAGATTATACTGCTTTGAGGATATATGGATTCACTGGGGAACCATATAAGTTACCTTCTTTCCTCACTCCCAGATTTTTTGCACTGGAGTTCATGAGGCAAAGGCTACACTAAGAGGAAGAACATTTTGGAGCCTCTAAAAGATCTTCAAATATTAAATTCCCTCTCAAGGTTGGCTCTTTTATTTTCAAAAATAAAGGTGCCTTAGTGTTTATTGAAAGGTTATTGGGAAACATGGAATTTCAAAAAGAGCCGAAGGCAAATTATGATCCTCACCACATAATTTCCCTAAGGAAGCAGGCCAACAAAAACAAACCTTTTGAACACTAGTTTATTGAAGGATTGAATGAAACAACAAATTTGTTGCAGTTTATGGAAATTCAAGGGTCCGGTGGAAATGCAAGTGCTTTACCAGTTACAGTATCACAAGTGTCAGAAGGTCCTAATGTTTTTATTAAGAGGATTCTGTCTGAGATTGAAAGCATGGAATTAGATGAAGATGGGTCACACAAAAAGGAGAAATTGTTACAAGTTGGTGGAGTTTCAAGTAAAGAAATTTCTGACGATTTTAAGAAAGTTGCTTTAGTCCCAACTAAATCTGTACAAATAAATCAATTTTCTTTCAAGGATGTAGATAGTTCAGAACCAAGCTTAATTTTTAAGTCCAAAGAGGAACTCAAGGCCAATTACATGGAGAAAAGAAAGCAGTCTCTGGAAGAGACAAGAAGTTTGCTCCCACAGGTAAGGAATTTAAGCAATCCAAAAACCTCTTTGATTTCTGCCCGAGATATAGAAAGAAACACCTTCAAATTGGCCATGGTGAATGATAAAAAGATGACAGATATGGAAGT
>LPNX010676814.1:264734-299716 GCA_001517045.1 Pseudotsuga menziesii | reverse complement strand
TTTTAGTGGGATTTTCAGGGAAATATGGTAGGTAAATGGACGAATGAGCCATGAAATGGGGTAGATGAGGTAGTTAACCATTTTTGGGTGTTAACAATGGCCATGATCAATTTTAAGAAGCGGCTAATGACATTTGAGAACCAGGATATCTGAAGCATTGCCCCTGTGGATCCTAATGAAGGAAGGTGATATATTGAACCTGTTAAAGATGAAGTTGTTAGAGGATGGGATCATGTTTACAATATCTCTAAGGATTACATCCATCCTACTGTTAACAGAGATCTGGGTTACCGCAGTGCTAGCTCGGCGTCCTCTAATTCTTATGATCCACTGGAAAATTGGAAAAACCGGATGCATGAAGTATCGCTTAGAAAATGTGGGCTGATCACACAGTCACTATGTCATGTTGTGACTAAAATCATTGAATTTCCAATCTATGAAGGACTACAGGAAGTATTTGGGTTTCTCGAGCAGTTTGAAGTGAAGGTATCTAAACCTCAGTGCTTGTTGGCATTAGGGGAAGCATTGAAGGTCACTCTAGAATGCTGGTGGGAAGTTCATAAGGAGACCATTCAAGAATGGGCACAGTGTCGATGGTTGATGACTATGCGCTTTGAAGATATGTAGGTATATCACACTAGGAGATATGATGGACAGAATAACTCGTGTATTCATCTGCGGGAATGTTTGAATCTATGGGCATCGCAGTCCAAGGATGAGTGGGTCCATGCTTTTATTCACACATTGGATGAAATGGCAAGGTCTTGGTATGTATCAGCACAACTACACAAATAAATAACTACTTGGGAGGAGCTGACTATTTGCTTTGCACATACCTTTGGATTTCCAGATGCCAATCCAGAGGTTAACAATGCACTACAGATAATTCAGGATGTAGTATTGAAAGTTGTCCCAGTTTCATATCTTGTGGACCCATATGCGCACTGCCACATACAATCAATGATTGAATGTTACAACGTCTCTGGAGAGTCAGAGGATGATGATGAGTTGTTCAATATTAATATTCCATAGACTGAAGGAATTTGAGATGTCACAGCACTGGATGTGCCAACAGATCCCATGACTCAACCACTAAAGATTAAGAAAGTTAACATTAGGATGGAAGAGAATAAAAAATTTGCAAATATTGGGGACTACTGGGACAAGGAGACCATGGCAAAATTCACAGATCTAGTGCATGAGTTTCAAGATCTGTTCCTGACAAAATTCTAAGAAATGAAGGGGATATTCGGTGACATAGGGGAAATGAAAATCTCGTTAAAACTAGATGCAAAACCAATGCGACAGAGGCCATATCACTTGAATCCACGATATAAAGAATGGGTCAAGGATGAACTTGATCAAATGCTAGATGCATGGATTATTGATCCTATTGAAGAATCATAATAGATAAGCCCTATGGTATTCCAAGACAACAAAAATGGAGAGGTACGAATCTATGTCAATTTAAGAAAGCTGAACAATGCTTGCATGCATTATCCCTTTCTAACAGTGTTCATGGATCAGGTTCTTGAGGGATTAGGCGGTTAAGAAATGTAATATTTTACCGATGGATTTTATGGTTATCACCAGATAAGAATTTCAAAGGAAGACTGCCACAAAACCACATTTGTCACCGAATGGGGTTGCTTTCAATACATAGTGATTTCCTTTGGGTTGAAGAATGCACATGCGGTATTCTCTCAAGTTGTTGTCGCTGCATTTAAATATTTTATTCAAAAATTTCTACAAGTAGATATGGATGATTGTACATTGTATGCGTTGATTAGGGATCACTTGGAAAACTTGTGCTTGATGCTGGAAAGGTGTCAATAGTATCAGATCGAATTGAATTCAAAGAAATGCATCTTATGTGCACCATTTGGGATACTATTGGGTCATATCTTTTGTAATCAGGGGCTTTTGGTTGATCTAGTGAATATTGCACTCATTTTGAGCCTACCACCACCTACAAATCTGAAGATGCTTCACACAACACTAGGACATACTGGGTACTATCGCAAGTTTATCTATGGTTAACCTACGATTACTGCCCCTATGGAGAAACTATTAAAAAAGGAAGCCGCATTCATTTGGATATAGGAGTGTCAAATTAGCTTCAACACATTGAAGGCCAAGATGGATTCAGCACCCATACTTGTGTTCCCTGATTGGAACAATGAGTTCCATGTCCATGTCAATGCCTCGTCTATTGCGCCGGGAGTGGTACTCGCATAACCAAGAGAAGGAGATCTGGATCACTCGATTTCCTTTGCTAACAGGAAGTTATCCTTTGCTGAGAAGAATTGCACAACCACAGAAAGAGAGAGGTTGTCGATGGTATATGCACTGCAGAAGTTTCATCATTATCTCTTGGGAGGTCACTTCAAAATTTTCACTGACCATTCAGCTTTGAAATATATGGTCAATAAGACTGTGCTGGGGTGGAAGATATGTCGTTGGCTACTTCTCTTTCATTAGTTTGATTTCAAAATAATCATGAAGCTAGGACACCTCAATGTTGGTCTTGATCATCTGTCCTGCATTGAAATAGGAGACGAGCCCACCAATATTGATGATGGATTGCCAAATGCACAGCTGTTTCGATTTGATATTGCAAATGACCATTATGCTTCGATCATTGAGTTCTTGGAAATCGGATTTGCGCCAGAGGAAATGTAAACCAATCAAAAGAAACAGTTGGTAGTGAAGGCTTCAGGTTTCTAGTTAATTGCTGGGCACTTATACAAGCTTGGACCTGATGAGATCCTATGACGGTGTGTTCTACCTCATGAACAAGGACAAATTCTGGTAGAAGCACATGCAGGAGTTGTGGGTGGACATTATGGAGGATGGGAAAATACACGTAAGGTTCTCCATGCTGGGCTATGGTGCCCTACTTTACACAATGATGCTACAAAATACGTGCAGAGCTACGATGTCTGTCAACGTGTCGAGAAGCCATCACGATGGGATGAAATGCCACTTGTACCACAGGTAAATTTGAAACCTTTTGATAAATGGGTTGTATAATTTGTGGGTCTCATAAACTCACAAGGGAAGAGAACAAGTGCATGATACAAATTACTGCGATTGACTATTTGACAAGGTGGGTGGAGGTCGCACCAGTTGTGGATTGCACCGCTGCAATAGCAGCAAAGTTCATATTTGAAAACATTGTGTCATGGTGTGGATGCCCTTGGATATTGATGAGTGACCAGGGTAGTCACTTTATCAACCACATAGTAAAAGCACTGACAAAAGAATTGCAGGTGCATCATCAAAATAGTACCCCATATCATCCACATCCAAATGGCACCATGGAATCCTTCAACAAAATGTTGGAAACTGCACTGACAAAGGTATGTAATATAATCATGATGACTGGGATTTAAAGATCCATGCATTTTTGTGGGCATATCACACTACTTACAAGAGGATGAAGGGGCAAACGTTTTTTAAATTAGTCTATGGGAAAGAGGCAGTCATTCCTATGGCATATGTTGTTCCTAGCCTACACATTGTAGTAGCAACTGGCATGGTGGATGAAGCAGCACTTGAGGAGTGAGAAACACAACTAGTCCAATTGGAAGAGGACCGCTTCATCACAGGATTCCAACAGCATATCAAGAAGGATCGACAGAAGGTGTGCCATGATAGCCATATAAAAAACAAACAATTTTCCCAAGGGTATTTGGTGTTGTTATATAACAGCAAGTTCATGAAGCATCCGGATAAGTTACAGATGCAATGGTTAGGCCCATATCTTGTTAATTCAATTACCTCTGAGGGTGCAGTTCAATTGCAGCAGTTAGATGGAGCGATGTTGCCAAAGATAGTGAATGGAAACCGCTTGAAGGCCTATAGGATAGGGTTGGAGTTGCACACTACACAATAAAAAAAAAGGCTAGAGAAGGGTAGAAAAAGGAACGGTGGGCCCAATAGTAGGAGTTGTATTAGGTTTGAAGGTAGTTGACTCAACAATTAATAGCCAATTATCCAGGGAAAATGGTTTTGTGAGAATAAGGTGGTGTGACAAGTAAAAGGTTTCGCATCAGTAGGAGCCTGCTCTAAGATGAGAGGGTTGCTACAAGGTGGTCTACTGGAACAAGGTTGTGTGATAGGAAAAGGTTGCACATCAGCAGGAGGATGCGCTAAGAGGATCAAGACACAACATGCAAAATGGATTTGGTTGCATGACATGAGGTCTCCATAGATAGAGAGAGTGGCTTGCATTCTACGGGAGACTTTGTGACGGTGACCAGATGTCACATCAATACTCAATAATAGCTGTCAAACATGTAAATGATGACACAGTTGACGTCACATTTAATGATAGCATATCTAAAAACCAAGGTGGTAGAATCGATGGCATATTTAGCACACACATGAATGATTCAGTCATAATGATGAACCCAAGTGAGTCATGATGGCATCTAAGCCACAGTTGGTGTTATAAGCCGAGGGATGGTAGCTGAATGAACCCCATTAGGAAGTGTTGCACTGAGAAAATTTGTAGGAGAATTGGGTTGGGTCATTGAAAGAAGCTCCACTACGTAAGACAGTGGTGGTCGAAGGGGAAATGCAGGCCTCCCTTGATACGGGGAAGCCTATGAGTGAGAATGTTCTCTCAGTAGAAATTGATGAACAAGTTGTGAGTATGCAAGTTAGTTTGGTTGATATAGAAGTCTCTAGTGAAGTCATCCTCTGCTATATTTCTCCTATTCGGACAGAGGTATCGACTAAGACACCCATGGGGAATCTGGGTTTGATCAGAGTTCTTGTCCCATTTGACTAAGTTTGCAGGAACAAGGAACTGGGTCAACTTCAGGCCACATGGGTAGAAGCGGGCTGATCCTGAATGTAAGGAAGGACCAAGTGGATAGATGCCGAGCTATAGATTTGGCTACCAGCCACTTCTTGAAGGGTGAAAGCAAATGGAAAATGATGTAGTATTCATAAAATATGAAGCATGATGGCATTACGGGTTACACAAGTCTGGAAGTTTGCTAAGGATCGTTGCAGTTGACATTGAAGGAAGCAGTTACGACCAACTACAAGTCACCATATCTAGAAAAAGTTGCACACTAGTGGATATGTGACGGTTTCTATGCTTCAAGATCACAGAAGACACCATGGCCAGCTGACATGGCTCAAGGATGAGCCACAATACAGTGTTGGGGGGCTGTTGGCAAGTTGTTGGAGATAGGTGAGTTGCACATCATCTAGGATTTTGTGCATACTCACGAGGCACCACGCAAGGAAAAGATAGCGCAACAGGCAGAAAATAGTCCACTTTTTATGTCATGTTTGTACTCATTTACCAATTCTTTGGAATATTGGTCCTTAGTGGTTAAATTAGTTAGAATTTGTTAGAAGCTAGTTAGAAGTGGACCTTGAATGTAAAGGTGCAAGCCTATATATAGAGTTAGAATTGCAAATGTAGGAAACACATATACTGATATCTGCTAACTGATATCTACGAACAGAGATCTGACGTCCATAAGCAGGGATCTGACATCTGATATCAGATATTAGAGAGAGAGATCTATCTTTTGAATCTTGTGGGTTAATCATTCTTTTGCTGTGGAGAAGTATTGTATGTTTTGGATCTATTGTTCATAATTAATATGACACAACGGATGATGCTCTAAATGGCTAGTATTTTTCATGTCTCTTTTATGTTCTTATGTGCTACGATATCAATGATGGATGTTTTATGGATCTACTTTATGAAATAATATGATATTGTTGCGATGAATAAGTAAATGATGCGATATGTTTAGATATATGGTTATACTAGTATATCTATGATGAATGATGCGATATCTGATGAATGGCTCTGCTAGATTTGATAATTATGTTGATAAATCGTGGATGCCCTGATCCACCTCCTTACTTCCAGAAACCTGGTTCTGACAACTCTCCCTCAAACATCTCGGGTGAGACTTCATCCTCTCTATGGGTGTTGTCGGACAGGGTAATGTTATTTTTTCATCATTCAAGATAGCATTATGATATTAGGATCTTTTAACTGAGAGAATAACAAGCACAACAATAAAACATAAGCACATCACAAGAGACAAGAGACACAAAGAGTTTTCCTCGGGGAAACCATAAAGGATAAAACCCCACAACTTCCTCAGAGAAAGAATCAACACAAAAGGTAAAACTGGAAAACAGTAAGATGATCTCCTGACAGCAGTAGTCTCTCTCTCTCTCATACTGAGAGAACTTATCCTTTCTCACTCATGTGCCCTAATGAGTGAGGGTGAGTGTTGCAAGTGATAAATAGAGAGGCTCTCAATCTCTATTTATATTCTTCCATTCACTTGGAACCCACTCCAACATGTTGGCCTCACTTAACAATTAGTGAATAGAGCCGACATCTCTAGGAGTTTCTAATAACCCTAGTTCCCCACCACTTGTGGGGAATTTTCCTCCTTAGACCAATAGGAGGGTAACACAATGGTGGGGACTATTGCCCCAACTTATAATGAATCACCTAGGGTTGAATTCACTAGGATTGTCTAATAACCCAAGGGCCCCACAACTGTGGGGACTTTAACCCTTGACCAATAGGAGGGTTACCCACAATGACTTGACATGAATTTCTCATTATAGAAACTTCTTGAAATAAACATTGGGGTATGACATGACTCAAGTACATTACAATACATCCCGAAATAAACATCGGGTTACAATACATAAGAAATACGGATGAATACATTCCGAATTTACAATTACATCAACACTCCCTCTTAACTAGGAAGGTATTCTTTCGACACAATTTTCAGCACTGGTCTTCTTCTCTAGATCATATACATCTTCAAGTCTTCTTAGTCTCCAAGTCATCTTAGTCTTCAAGTCATATTCATCTTCGGATCTAGATCATCTCTTGATCTGGATCATCTCTGGACATCATCACTGGATCTGGATCTTCCCTCGATCTAGATCATCTCTAGAGCATTATCTCTGGATCTAGATCTTTCGTCGCTCCGGATCATCTCTGCTGGATCATCAATATTGAATCTTCACTGGTGCTATCTCATGATTATTCTCATCATAGGAAGTTCTACAAAGCCAGCCCTTTTTCATGCTGGATGAGGCCTAGCCATCAGGTAAGTCTTCACCCAGGACTTACGTCTGATCATGTAGGAACTAACCTATAATCATATTAGAAAGGCACACCCAACACTCACATCTGACCATGTGGGAACCAATCCCAAAACCCTGTCAGAAAGGCCCAACACTCACATCTGGCATATCCGAGGAACCAATCCAACATGTATGTCCAGAAAGGATCTGCACTTACATCTAGCACATACGAGGAACCAATCCAACATGTATGTCTATAAAGGCTCTACACTTATATCTAGCACATGCGAGGAACCAATCCAACATACACATCCAGAAGGGCCCTGCACTTACATCTGACACATGCGAGGAACCAATCCAACATGCATGTTCAGAAGGGAGTGCACTCACATCTGACCTAGTAGGAACCAAATCCTACATCCTCATCAGAATGGCCCCCAGTCCCAGACTGAGCTACCTGGTAACTGACTAGGTGCCTCCATTCCCAGAATGGAAATTGCCCTTACATCTGTCCTACTCGATAGAATGGACAACACTCACATCTGACATGGGAGGAACCTAATCCTTTAGCCATGATAGAATGGTTTAGCCCTTACATCTGACCTACTCATCAGAATGGCTCTCTCAGTCTCGGACTGAGTGTTCCTGGTAACTGACCAGGTGCCTCCATTCCCAAAATGGCAATCAACACTCATATCTAACATGGAAGGAACCGATCCTCTAACCATGACAGAATGGCTCAGCCCTTACATCTGACCATGGAAGGAACCAATCCTCTCACCATGTTAGAATGGTTTGGGACTCATCACCCTCCCTTGGAGGAAACCTCGATCTGGATAACACCAAGCTTCTCCCTGAAGTACTCAAACTTCACCCTATCCAATGGATTTGTGATTACATCAGCTATTTGTTCCTCCGTCGCAACATACTGGAGCTTTACTACTCCACTCTACACCATATCCCTGATATAGTGATACTTGATCTCGATATGCTTCGACTTGTCATGGAACACTGGATTCTCTGACAACTTCACACAACTCTGGTTGTCACAATGTATACAAGTAGCATCCATCTAGAGATCAAATAAATCATACAGTAGCTTCTGTAGCCATACTACCTCACAACTAGCTGAATAAGCTGCAACATACTCTGCTTCAGCTTTACTTAGTGCTACACAGGATTTCTTCCTACTAGACCAAGAGATCACTCCTGATCCCATATTGAAGCAACACCCTAAAGTGCTCTTCCTATTGATGGCACTGCCTGCCCAATATGAATCAACATAACCCTCTAGGTTAATCTTCTGATTCGCATCGTACTTGAGCCCATAATCAGTTGTACCCCTCAGGTACCTCAGAATATGCTTTGTAGCAATCAAGTGAACATTTCTCAGATCTGTCAAGAACTAGCTCAAGGTGTTCATAGCAAAGCAAATTTCTGGTCTCGTGTTCATCAGGTACATCAATGACCCAATCATCTGACGATACATTGTAGCATCAACTGACTCTAATGAAGCATCGCTAAATAGCTTCAGGTTTGATGCCATAGGTGTGGTCATGCATTCCATCATCCTAAACCTATTCAGGATCTCTACAACATATTTCCCTTGTCCACACCTCCATGCCTAGAAAATAGTGCATCGACACATAACAGGAGCATCACTAGGCTTCTTCCTTCAACCTTGAAGCAAAGGTTGGAATCCACTTTACTCTCAATAAATCCTAGATTCATCAGTAATCTATCCATCCTATCATACCATGTCGAACCTCAGGATCTTCTATAGTCACTCCCTCTGAAGCAGAGCATCATACTCCCTTCCCTCTGTCTTTCGTACTCTATGTGCTGAAACATTCTGTAATGGAGTGACAAGTAGATTCATGTGCTACTAATCTTCTATGTATCCATCTAGGATCACTGGATACCAAGATCCTCTATCTTGAACCTTTTCAAAAGTTCTACTTGCACCCATCTGTGAGCTTGTCAACCTTGTATCAAAGTTTAATATCTTCATCAAGCTCCTCATCTATGTGTTATCTCATGGGTGTCTTCTAATCTCGTACAAGGCCTTCTTTCATTTTCACACATGATTATTCCTGTCATCTATATCTCTAGTAGCTGCAAATGTCTCTTCGTAGTCTATGCCTCGTGCTACGAATCTTGCCTTGTATCCCATGATGTTTCCATCCACTGCACTATGAACTTCTCTTCATGTATCAATACTTCATCCTAGAAATCATTCTTCTTGAACTGGTCTTCCCTTTCTTCTTGGAATATTTTGCATCAATGATGTCACTGTATTGGTCATATTATTTTCATCTTTAAACTATTGTCACTTGTTCTTCGGAACAAGTCTTCATTCTTCTTTGCTTGCAGGCAATTATGTATGTGGTCTTTCCTACAAGTCAAATGCATTTGTATGGTTAGAAACATTTCATAAGGAATATTTATACTGGCAAGTTCTTATGTATAAAATATGATCATGCAACTACTTTAGCCAATACAACATTCATCTATATCTCACTGAAAATTTCTAGATTCCTTCCATCTCTACCAGGACAACATTGAGATTGTGCACTAATCCAATATGTCAGCAAAGAGGTTTCATTCTAGATAAGTAGCAATGGAGAGTTATATAGCACCATAAGCTGCTTACCCATCACATGCATATTAGTAGTATACTGTTGTTAATTCAAACATCCTATCATGCATAATACATCAACTGAATATAAACAAATGCATAACAAAATAATATCATGAAATGATAATTGAATACTTATCCTTATTTGTTTCGTGGGTAGACTCCTTCTTGAGCCTTCAGCTTCATCATCTTTTTCATTCATAATATCATCTTTTCTTATCCAAATGATAGGATGGATAAGAGGTTCTTCAAGATTTGAGTCCTTCATATTCCTCATCGCTTGAGGGATCTTCTTTGGATGGTAAGATCTTTATCTTTAGTTGCTCCCACCTTTATTCTTCTCGAGCTTCTTCTTCCTCCCAAAGTCTGCTGAAAGTAATCACTTCCTTCTAGAAGACATTCCTTGAATGAATGAATTCTATGATCCTGGGAGACCTTTCAAGGTGGCTATCACCACTTCTACATTCTTCACTTCTTCTTTTACCACTTCAAGTTGTTCTTTGATTTGAGAGATCCTTATGACTGCATGGTCTTTGCATTCTGGATCTTCACATTCTTCAACTAGTTTCTCAAGGTCATATTCTGATTTTTGTTATTCCCTTCAAATAGATTGGTTAAGGAATCAAACCTCATCGGTGTCTTTAGGGAAGACACTTGTGGTACAAGTTGATCCGTGACTGAATCAACCATGATCTTCTTGGCCTTGACTGAGTTCTTCTTGTCTCCCTCTGGAACTGGAACCTCTCTACTCATGTAGGTGTCCAATTCATTTTCTTTAGAGAGATCATATACTTCCATGCTTGGAAGTTTTTCAACTTCACCAAGCTTATCATCAAGCTAATGTGATAGATCACTTTAAAATGAGAACCTCAAATGGAAATAGCAAAAGATTAGATCTTACCGATTTGAAGTGTCTATCCTAGTTCTGGAGCTGGCTGATCTAGGGTTTATCAAAGAAACCTTAATTTTCAAAACTTAGAATCTTTCAGATCTGATTGGATAGACATATAGATCTCTTCAAATGTACTCCTTTTCTAAAAACAGTGGAGGGAAGCTCCTGGAACAGGAAGCCCTAGTTTTCCAATTTCTTCTGCATAAATTCCTATTAATGTTTCTGCACTATCTCTGAAATTGCTGCTCCTATATGTCTAAAATTTCTCACTGAGGTAATCTCGCATGTCCTTGATCCAACACCATAGGTTTCATCAGAATTGGTTTCACCAATTGGTATTTATGAGCCTTTTCCCAAGGTGACCTATTATAGGACTGTTCAGAACAGCACAGTTGTATAGACTACCACGTGTCACTCGTTCATCTTCTGATTCTGAACTTTGGACCACAAAAATTAAAGTTCGTTCCCTTTCTGTAAAAGCTTCCATAATTCCATTTGGACCTCTATAGCCCAAGATATAGCAATGCTCCCCAGGTGTCCTGTTTAGGGATGAATTCTAGAAAATGCTAAAACCCTAACTTGGAGGGATCATATCTCTGAGAATACACCGAATATGAGGCGTATTTTTGGATACAATATTCATCAGTATTTTATAGTCTTCCCCAGAAAGTTTCAGCTCTTGAACCTTCTCCAATCTTAGGATATAGCAAATGTACCAAAACTTAGCAGTTTTAGTATTTAGGTTTTTTCTAGCTCGGGGTCAAACTAGGGTTTGACTTTCCTGGAGTTTTACCCAACCAAATTTATTGATCCAGGTCTCTAAACTTAGGTTTTGATGAGGATAAAAATCCTATTCTGGGCTTACTCAAAAGTTCCTCTTTTGTAGAAAGCCCTAATTTTCGCATAAAAAACTGAAAATGCTCGGAATCGAATTTCGCTTCGACAGAAAGATGCGCCTTTCAATGGAGAGTTATCCTAGCATACTTTTGATGATGGATTATGGAGAGAGACCCAAAAAGAAAGAATATCTAGATTCTGTAGCTGCACAATGTCTTATTCTCAGGTTAGCTTTGATACCATGTTAGTTTTTCATCATTCAAGATAGCATTATGATTTTAGGATCTTTTAACTGAGAGAATAACAAGCACATCAATAAAACATAAGCACATCACAAGAGACAAGAAACACAAAGAGTTTTCCTTCAGGAAACCATAAAGGAGAAAACCTTGCAAATTCCTCAAAGATAGAATCAGCACAAAAGGTAAAATAAAAAAACAGTAAGATGATCTCCCGATAGCAGCAGTCTCTCTCTCTCATACTGAGAGAAATTCTCCTTTCTCACTCATGCGCCCTAATGAGTGAGTGTGAGTGTTGCAAGTGATAAATAGAGAGGATCTCACTCTCTATTTATATTCTTCTGTTCAATTGGAACCCAATCCAACATGTCGGCCTCACTTAACAATTACTTACTAGAGATGACATCTCTAGGAGTGTCTAATAACCCTAGTGCCCCACCACTTGTGGGGACTTTGCCTCCTCAGACCAATAGGAGGGTAACACAATGGTGGGGACTATTTCCCTGACTTACAATGACTCACCTAGGGTTGAATTTACTAGGATAGTCTAATAACCCAAGGGCCACACAACTATGGGGAATTTAACCCTTGACCAATAGGAGGGTTACCCACAATGACTTGACATGACTTTGTCATTATAGAAATTTCCTGGAATAAACATCGAGGTATGACATGACTCAAGTACATTACAATACATCCCGAAATAAACATTGGGTTACAATACATAAGAAATATGGATGAATACATTCCAAAGTTACAATTACATCAACAAGTAAAACCTGTTTGGGCTGGTGCTCAGGGGGATCACGCTAGTTGGGCGTCGAAAGAGTGAGAACCCCTATCGACGAGGATTTGTTGGTGGGTTTTGGCCAACAATGATGTTTAACTGGGTAAAATTGATGGATGAGTAAATATGAATGGTATATGGAATTGAAATATGAACCATATATGTTTATATAAGATCCAAATATGTGTAAAAGAAGTCAAAATATGAATAGTGTCATGGCTAACCAACCAGTGAAAACTAGACAAAACTTGAAACCAACAAAAGAAAGTGACACTACATAGGAATCCATGGAGGAATCAACTAGTGAACTTGGGGTTTCTATAGTCTTATGAGTATTAGAAGGATGTTTAAAAGGTATGGATTATGTAATAAAATACATATCATCCTGAAAACTGAGTTCTAAATCATATTGATAATAATTTAAATGGAGTGAGGAAGAACTGGATAAAGACAATTTAGAATCTAATGAAAAAACAAAAGTATTGGGATATGGACGTAGTGGAATGATAGGTGATTTATCCAAGGAAGAAATTGAAATTTATGATTCTTATATATCGGAAAATGAATCTATATCATAGAATTGAGAAAAAAATTTAACTCTGGCACTCAAAGCATAATTTTTATTACCTTGGTATTGTTCATTGTGACAGTGTTTTGAGGATTCAGCAAGATTCTCTAGTTTATCTAGCACATCAATGTTATGCTTCTCAAGCAACTGAATCGTGATGTCCATTTTCTTCTTGAAACAATTCTTCTTAGAATTATATCTTTTTTTGCAATAAGAACACTTGGATGAGCTCCCTTTTTTTATCATGTAAAATGGAACTTCTCTGTCTGAGTACTGACACCCAATGTGTCGGAACACAAAAGGACAAACTGGATTGAAGTAACCAAAACACTATAGACAAGCATGAACTTTGATACATCATCACCTTACCAACTGAATATTTTTTTTTTTGGATATTAGGGTTGAATACGCGACTATTTGCATAAAAACCTAAGTATCATACGTGAGTATGTGCATTGCAACTCGTGTATACATTTTTAGGGATTGCAGCCATGGGTTTCCTTAAAGAAATTCATTTATCATACATAAATTTCTAGTATCAATAGTCGCATATGCCTTAATTCATAGTTAAAAACTATAAACACAATTAGTCGAGGGTAGTTGGGCCCTTAATCATAACTATCCCAATGTCCTCAACCACGTCAACCTATGAAAGCTCTCTCTTTCCTCATGTATAAATAGCGGATAGGGGTTGAGGCTAATCAATCATACTTAGTGGAGAAAAGTTATGCTGGTGGTTTTCCTTCAAGTATCTTGGAGCAATAGAACTCAGTGTCCTTGGTTTGTAGAGGAGCACTTCTCTCAGATGTTGGGTTGTAATCTCATCTCATTTGTTTATCAATAAAGAAATTTCTTATTTCAATATTGTGTCTTTGCACTCTCGTATATTGTGATATGAATATGTTATTTCATTAACCATTGATATAATATATAAGATATTGCAGGAAGATTTTGTTCTTTGTAGGTGATTGGAGATACCCTGGAAGCTATTGAAGCAAGTTGAAGAGAAGAATAAAAGCTAGGATTGACCGTCATAAATAAGGTATGTCTAGTTTTCTTCCTATTTCTATTTCAAATTCTGAAATGGCTGGTTGTCTGCAAGTTAATTTAGTAAGCTAGTAACCCTAGAGGCCCTAGGTTATAAGGGTGTGTTTTCCTGAACAATAGAACTGGCGACTCCACTGGGGATTCCAACTTGTTTTGGGTTCTCTCTTTAGGCTTCTTGACCAGGTTTTGCTATGTTTGATTTTGTTTGTGACTTGTTTTAATTTTATCTTTGATTTCCAGTATTGCATGTTCAAGGTCTTTCTGTCAGTGCTTTTCTTTTTTGAAAAAAAAATTGGCAGCATATGCAGGTTGTCGTGGTGACATTCATGTATTCCACTTTGTATACACATGTTTCCTTCTTTATATTCATGTATCATACGTGGGTTTCCTTTATAACAGTCATGTATTCCTATAGGTTTCTTTGACTTTATAGGGTTATTGATTGTCCCTGTCTTTATGATCTCTCAGATGTTTACGAAGGCTTTGTTTTTGACATGATACTATATTCTTAGGTCTGTACATTTCATAGTTTACTTGAATTGTCAAGTCCTTGAGAGTTTTTTTGTTTGAATTTCTTCATTGGTGAAGGTATTAGGTCCTCCTACTTGGATTTTGTATTTGAGTGCTTATGGTTTGGGTCATTATCAGTACTTTGAAACACTGTATGCTTTGTACTCCTGTTAGTGGTCTGAGTAAGTCATTCTTACCATTTTGTATCTATTAGTATTTGATTTGATAGTTCCACCAAGTCTAGGTTTTGTGCCATTTCTTCCTGTTTGGGTGAAGTGTGTTACTATAGGGTCTTCTTGCATCATTTGTTGCTATATGCTTAGATTATTCAAACTTACTCAAGTTTGCATTTATTTGCATTATAATTTTTGAAATTTTTTGAAAAGAAAAGACAAAAACATTTTTATAATGTTTGCATTAGGTTACATTTAGTTGTTCTTTTCATTATTTTTCAATAATTTTTTTTTTTTTTTAAGTCTTGTAGTTTCTCATGCTTTGTTTAAAAATTCATTAGCTTTCATTTTACAAGAAAAAGAAAACAAAAATTGGCATAGTAGTGCCAACTTGCTTTGAAATTATCTTTTACATCATTTTTTATTTCTTTCTACTGACTCTATAACATCATACAGTCTCATCCCGCTACCTTTGACTAATACATCCCATTAAAAAGAACGATTAATTAAAATTTTACTAGTAAGTTTCTTTTTTTAGGCTCATACATCAACTAGTTCAGGCTAGGCTTGTGGATTAGGGATTTTTTAACTGTCCATAAGCATTTGATTTTAAATGTAGTAGGCCTTTCACTAGGTAAATCCTCCTCCACATGAGACCATCTAGAAATCTCCTCTCACACAGGAGTTAATCATGAGGCCACGTAAGGACCTAGTTGAGGAGATAACCCTCTGATTCCTTGTTTGAGCGTATATCAAGATTTTTATGTGTTTGGGGATTTAGTCAATACCACCTATTGGGCCCTATGTAGTGTCAGTGTTGATAGGGTTTTGGTATTTGCTACCATACCCATGCATAAGGATCAAGCTTGCAGTTGTTCCTCCAGACTCTCGGTGTATTTGTGGTATCCTTTAGTCTCTTAACACCAGAGATCATACACAAGTGATACAAGAAGGCTATTTCTGGTATACCTTGGACAGACTTGGAAGGTAACCCTAATAGATAGTGTGTAAGAGAGGTTGACTGATTCTAGCACTTGTGCCCAAGAACGTCTTCATGGGATGCCAAGTAACCATCTATCAGTCTTCATTGGTTGGACCTGGGCCCTAATCATCCCAGACTTTCCTTTGGAAGGAATATCTTATATTTGTTGTGTCTGTGTGACTTTAAGACATTTTTAGTGAGTGATGTTTGGTTTGTCTGTGTTTATTTTGCTTTTAGGTGTGTGTGAGTCAAATTTTTAGATGTGGAGGACCAACCTCTTCATATGTCAAGAAGGTTGTAAAACCTTCCTCCATCTGATACAGTGGAGCTTCCACCACCCCCTCAAAGGAGGAGACTAGATACTAACGATTCTTTTGAACCAGTAGGAGTTAGCGAAGTTCCAGGTGAACTCGATATTAGGACTAACTAGAAAGAAACAATTGCAGTAGAGATTGAAGACTTGCAGGCTGACGAGTTTGCAAGTAATTTTAACCCACATCTAACTGACTTAAATGTTCATGTAATTGTCTAAGTTCTTCCCTTTAATTCACATGTTATGGGTGTTCATATGAGCAAAATTATAGCTATCTCTAGAGAGGGTATTTCTGTTAGAGACATTTACCGCCATACACACTCTTTTTGGTCAAATTGGCCTAGTTAAACCACTATCCTAAGTATAATTGACATTAATTGACATCATCCAGTCACACCCACTCCAACCTACAGTCAAGGAGGCTACTGGAGCACTCCGAGGTGATATGAGTGATAATAATGCACCTAATTGCTAATTGGTGGTTACAATCAGTTCAACCAATCAGTTAAGGTGCCTCCTCTCATTAAATATATTAGTTAATGATTATTTACTATTATTTAATGATCTAGAGTCAACAGGGGTGCCTCCACCAACTTTTGATGATCAGTTCAGCTTCAGTTAACCTCATCGGGGTTCATTAAAGTCATTAAAGCAATAGCACTTGATGGTTGGCTTGCTATGACATGTGTTTGATCTCTTTCAGTTGAGATTCAATCATTTATTGCACTCCAACTTCAGTTAGGGTTTGGTGAGTCAATTAGGGTTTTGGTCAAGTGGTTAACTGAGTGTGAACCAATGGCTTACAGTCAGTTAAGATAGACTCGCTCATTGAAATCGAATGACCTATTTAGGTATTCAAATTCCTCGTTGATTCAAGCTATTGCTTGACACTATTATTGTAATTATTCATTGTTTATTGAATATACAGAGAGGAAACCATTCCGGTTCTGATTAACACCATTTCTGAGTTATTTGTTGATTATTTCTTGATGAGATTGATTATTTGTTCCTATATCAATGTGCAATATTAATATGGTATCATAGCTTATGATGGGACAAAGATCTATCTCTCAAAAACAAGCTTTTTGACAGATTTCTCCATGAAAAGTGTGCAATAGCTCAAAAATTCAGCACTACACTAGAAGCCAAGGCTTACCACTCAATACCCCAAGTAAAGAACTTGTTGATCAAGCTTGCTTGATTGACTATGTTGGGTGTGATCAAATTCTAGAATGTGCAGGCTGCCCGACCTTATTTTTCTCTTTCTGTTTTGATTTTCAGGTTTCTACAGGTGAAGCATTTGCTCTAGCACATCCAGATGGCCTCCTTAGTAGATCTCTTGACTCCATACAATTTCCACTCATGGAAAAGTGATATGGAGATTCAGATGCACTCCAAAGGACCTTTTAGAGTCACCATGGACACTGATGTTGAGCCTGGATCCGCCAAAGAAAAATAAAGATTCTTGAACAAGAAGGATGAAGCCTTCGGTTTCTTATGCCTCTCTATTTCCCAAGACCTTCTCTTCCATCTTACGGATTTGAAGACACCAAAATAAATATCGGACAAATTGGAATCTCTATACAGAAAGCATGATGAATTGACGGTTTACTAGTTCAAAAATGAACGCATGTCTCTCCAACCTTCCACTTTCGAGACTCTGAATGATTTCTTTACAAAGTTCAACATACTGTTTTACTCTTGAAGAAATGCAACGTGGAGAAGGAGGATGATCAGCTCATCCTTTCCATACTCTCCAAAATTGGGGCTGATTATTCAGTTTTTGTTTCTACATTCTGTGCAGGGAAGCTCACAACCCCTGGATGGAATATGCCTACACTCAATTCCTTCATTGAGTCCCTAACAAATGAACATGACAAGCTTGTCCAGATGGGGATCATCTGATCTTCCCATGATCAAGCCCTCCATGTATTGGGGCCCAAAAATATGAAGGATAAAGGAAAGCAGTAGAAAAATTAGAAAACTAAATTTGATGCTCCCAATCCTAGAGTTGAAAACCAGCAGCATGATGAATCTTCAGGCTCAAGCAAGAACAAAGGAAAAGGGCACAATGGGAAAGAAAAATTCAAGTGTTCTTACCACAGGAAGGGTTTTCACCCTGAACATGCCTACATGAAGAAAAATCTTGATGAAGCAACCTCTCTCCTTGAGAGGAATCACATCAATGTTCCGGAGAGATTTTGGAGGAGAGATCACCAAGATCGAGAACCACAGCATGAGAAAGGTCATGCCCTCATGTCAAGCACTTCGAAGTGCAAAACACTGCTGATTGAATCTGGAGCTTTGAATCACATGATGGTTGAAAAATACTCTTTTTCATCCTTGGAGATCAGCAAATCCATCCCCATCCACATGGGAGATGACTCCACCATCATTTCCAAAGGACAAGGTACTGTAGATCTTGAAAATGGTTTTTTCTCTAATGTTTTGTATGTACCGTCTCTAGCAGCAAATATTCTTAGTGTCTATCAGATGACACATACAGGAATTCCTAAGAGAGTCTCTTTCAGCCCAAATGATGTTGATATAACAGAAATTGCATCCAGGAAACTCATTGCAAAAGGCCTTGCAAATCATCATGCAAAAGCCTATGAGTTCTCTCACTTTGTTGCGGATGCGAAGTACACTGCTCTGCTAACTCATGGAAATGAGGTTAGTAGGATATGGCATGAGATGTTTGGCCATATTAATTTGAAATATTTGCAGCAATTACAAAAAAACTCCATGGTTTAAGGCCTCCCGGTCATCAAGGCAACCACGGGAATTTGCAAGGGCTGTGTGATTGGAAAACACCCTGAGCACAAGTTCGATCGGGGGAAGGCAAACCAAGCTATAGGCATATTGGGGCTGATACATTATGATATCAGTAGTATGATGACTATCACATATATGAATGGATCAAGTTACCTACTTACTTTTATTGATGATTTTTCAAGGTATACATGGGTTTTCTTTCTCAAAAAGAAATTAGAAGTATGTGAAAATTTTTATGAATTGAAGGCCTTGATCGAAAATGCCTCTGGGCTTAAGATAAATATATTTATATATGATAATGGAGGGGAGTATGTTAGTAATGATTTTTTTTGCATATGCTCTCAAATTGGTATTCAGGTCCAACATTCAATTCCCTACACTCCCCAGCAGAACGGAGTAGCGGGAAGGAAGAACCGATCTCTCAAGGAGATGACCAGTTGTATGTTGGATTCAAAGAAGCTTGCTGCAAATTTGTGGGATGAAGCCATGCATGCTGTATAATACATTCATAAAAGGGTTCCACACTCATCCATTAAATTAAATGCTCCTTTTGAAGCATACTTCGGACACAAGCTGAATGTGTCGAACCTACGGGTGTCTGGGTCCACTGCATGGGCCTGGATTCTGCTTGATAAAAGAAGGGATTTGAAACCACAAAGCATAGAATGTCTATTTATTAGGTATCCTGATCAATATAAATGATTCAAGATACTAGATATCAATACCAAACACTTCATCATCGAGATAAGTGTCAAGTTCAATGAGCCTCTTCAGGAGATAGAACTAGTGAAGGAGAAAACTGTTGAATTTCCTTCCTATTCTACTAAATATTTGGATGATGAAATTGGGGGTGATGACCCTCATTTGGATCCTTTGATTTATGATATAAGTGTGCAGAAATAATCATATTCTGAATAAGAACCTGAAGTGCAAAATCATCTTCCTACATGGGCCCAATAGACACTCTCCTCCACAGGAGACAACATTGGAAATCGGGATGATCCAAGGAGAACCCGGTCTGATTTCCAAAGAGAAGGTATTGTGCTCTCTTGTTCTGATAATTTTATGTCTAAAAATTGCTATTTGATGATTATTTCAGATCCAAAATCCTACTACCATGCTTTGAATGATCCGATATGGCAAGTTGCCATGGATGAAGAGATGGAATTCTCTTCAGAAAAACACTACTTGGGAACTAGTTTCTCTTCCTCAAAGAAGGAAATTGGTTCAATGCAAGTGGGTATTTCAGAAAAAGGTTGCTACTGATGGAATAATATACAAATATAAGGAAAGGCTGGTAGAAAAATGTTTCTCTCAAATCTAAGGACTGGACTACCATGAGACCTTTCCACCGGTTGCAAAAATGGACTCCATCTGCCTTGTTTTGGGAATTTCAGCATCCAAGCATTGGGAGGTGCATCACATGGATGTTAAGTCATCCTTTATACATGGATATCTTCATGAGGATATATACATGAATCATCCTGAGGGATACATCACTCATCCATCTTTGTTTTGCAAGATAAATAAGTCACTATATGGGTTAAAACAGGCCCCAAGAGAGTGGTATTCCAAGATGGATGCCTTTCTTCTCTCGCAAAACTTTTAGAGATGTAGATCAGATCCAAATGTGTATTTGCCACAGCATGATGGTCATATAATTATCATTGTTTTATATTTTTATGACTTACTGATCACATGTAGCACAGTTGCCTCCATTTCAGCCATCAAAACTGCTCTCCATAATGCCTTTGAAATGAGTGATTTGGGGCTTCTAAAACAATTTTTGGGGCTCCAAATCGAGAAAAATTATGATGGGATTATGGTCACTCAGTAAAAATACACTTCAGACCTATTAGTCAAGTTTAACATGGCTGAATGTAGGCCTTCAACCTTCCATTTCCTTTCAGGGATCAGCCTTGAAGAAGGAAAACACACACCTCCCATGGACTGCACTATGTATCAACAGCTGATTGCTAGCTTGTTGTACTTGACACATTCTAGGCCTGATATTTGTTATTCCATGAATTATATATCAATATACATGCATCAGCCTCATGATCTTCATTGGAAGGAAGCCAAGAGGATCCTCCAGTATATTCAGGGAACTAGGACCTACGACATTCACTATGCTGTAGACTTCGAGCTAGAGCTAGTTAGATACACAGATTCCGATTGGGCGGGTGATTCTATTGATCAAAATTTAACTTCCAGATATGTATTCATGTTTGGTGGTGGCCCCATTTTATAGTCAAGCGAAAAGAAGGATGCCATAGCACTATCTTCAGCAGAGGCCAAGTATTGAAGAGAGGTGAATGCTTGCATCCAAGCAGTTTGGTTGCAAGGCATTCTTTCAGAGTTTGATCTTGGTAGTACTTTGTCCATTGTACTCTTTTTTGAAAAACAAAGTGCTATTAAGATATCCATGGATCTATTTTCTAGGCAAAGGACCAAGCATGTAGAGATTCGCATGCACTACATTAGGGAGCTAGTGCATGACAGGACCATCATTATGCAATACTACCCGACTAATGAGTAGATTGCAGACATCTTCACCAAGATATTTTTAGAAAAGAAGTTCACTTACCTCCGTTCACAGTTGGGGGTGAGTTCATTAGGGTGATTCATAATACTTTTAGTGTTTAGCTTGAGGGGGGGTTTTTCCCACTGCATTTTCCCTCTTTACCTCACTTAGTTTGTTTTGAGCATTGTTTCGGTTTCAAAATTATATAGGGTGACCTATGGCCTTAGTTTCCGAGGCCCTAGAATTTTTATGCCTTTTTGTTTTCTAACTCCTCCTGAGTATAGCTTAAGGGGGGGTGTTGGAGACATTTACCACCATACACACTCTTTTTGGTCAAATTGAGCTAGTTAAACCAATATCCTAAGTATAATTGACATTAATTGACATTAGTGGAGAATTAATTGACATCATCCAATCACACCCACACCTACCTACAGTCAAGGAGGATAACTAGAGCACTCCGGGGGTGATCTGAGTGATATTAATGCACCTAATTGCTAACTGGTGGTTACAATCAGTTTAACTAATCAGTTAAGGCACCTCCTCTCATTTGATATATTATTTAATGATTATTTATTATTATTTAATGATATGGAGTCAATAGGGGTGCCTCCACCAACTCCTGATGATCAGTTTAGCTTCAGTTAACCTCATCGAGGTTCATTGAATTCATTGAAGCACTAGCACTTGATGGTTGTCTTGCTATGACATGTGTTCGATCTCTTTCCGTTGAGATTCAGTCATTTATTGCACTCTAACTTCAGTTAGGGTTTGGTGAGTCAATTAGGATTTTGGTCAAGTGGTTAACTGAGTGTGAACCAATGGCTTACAGTTAGTTAAGCTAGACTCAATCATTAAATTTGAATGACCTCCTTAGGTATTCGAAATCCTCATTGATTCAATCTATTGCTTGACATTGTTATTGTAACTATTCATTGTTTCTTGAATATACAAAGAGGAAACCATTCCGGTTCCGATTAACACCATTTCTAAGTTATTTGTTGATTATTTCTTGATGAGATTGATTATTTGTTCCTAGATCAATGTGCAAGATTAATAATTTATACCCCAACATCATCCAGTTTTGCTGGTGGAGTGCCACCTCCCCTGGTTGATACTTCAAGACCAAGTGCATCTACTGCACCCTTGTCACCAAGTAGTCTGGTGGTTAAACCACTGACTTCCTCTAATGAAGTAGATCCTTCTAGTGGGTTTGTCACTGGGATTCCCAATTGTTGTTGTTGCAACCACCAAGCCATAATTTTGAGATTTTGGGCCCCCCTTTAAATTTTTAGTTTTTAAGCTTCATTGTTAATTTTTTCTCTCTAAAGAGTTTTTATGAATTAGTTGATTTTTGCACTATTTTGAAAGTACTCTATTTCAAGTTTTGAAACACATATTTATTATCCGACACATTGGGTGAACTCATCGATTTGAGCCAATGCATTGGAGAAGTTTATCTTTTTCTCACATTTATTTCCTATTGTTTTTACTTGCGAAAATCATTTTTGAGTTTGCTGATACATCGGCGACACTCAGGTATTTGAACCGATCCTCTCAGTTGGGATTTACCTTTCTTGCCAATAGTTTGTTTATAGCTTTTGCTGAAGCTTTGTCGGGTCATCTCATTAAATTTTTCCAATGTGTGAGGCCATTTTAAATATTCGAGCCAACGACATCGAGGGGTTTATTTTTATTTTCCGCCAGTCGCACGTAGAAAACTTTATGTAAGTTTTTCGATGGGTCTGTTGGGGGATTTTTTCTCCAATGGCATCGACAGGACTTAGCTTCGTCAGCCGATGCGTTTGATCGTGCTCGTCATTTGAAACTGATTACCTTTGGATTTTTTCAGCTAATAGAGTCTAGGGAGGTTTTTGATTGAGTTGCCACAATGGAAATAAGATGAACTCTGGTTGTGGAGCTGATACCATCACAGGGCAACTTGATTTTTGTATTCGGAAAGCTTTTAAAGGGCATGTTGATAAGTTTATTATCGGCAAGAAAGTTAATTGTGATCTGGTTATGTCAGATCCGCTCCTGAGGTTCACTTGATGCTGTCGATGCCGTTGTTTGGTTTTTTGATGATCTTTTTCGATAGAGTTTTAACCTTGGTGCTAAAACAACATTTACCCATTATCGTGAGAATTTAATGTGGTTTATGGCATTTTTTATATAAACCTCAGAAGGGTTGTTTTATGGTCATTTCCATTTACCGTTTTGATCATTTTTTTCACCACCATTGGAGCACTTGATTTTCTTTTTCGTTGGAGCCTACCAAACTGTTGAGATCCAATAGGTTTTTCACTGACTACGTGATTTTTTGTCACCAACCACCAAGTCAAACTTGCTGGGTAGGATTCAAGACCCATCATTATTGTTGTTTTTTCTAATTTTTAACTGGGTATCTGTTAGGGTTTGTCTTACAGATTGTTTTCCTGGGGTCTCAGGGTTTGTAGTCTTATCTGGACTTATAAGAAAGCTAGTTTCCAAGTTTGAAAACCTAATGAGGTTTCTTTCCTATGGTTTGTCTCATGACGTGAGCCCTTGCCCTCGATTGTTATCATCATGACCATGGGGAATCCTAAGCTCCTTCCTTACTTCACCTTACTGGCCTTGGATGCTCAGTATGTGAGCATTGAGATGTCAGGTCTGTCTATTAGTGAGGAAACCAATAGAGAGTTTCACCAAATGAGTCTCCATTGTTTTAGGTTACTATGTAGCGAAGGGTTGGGGTTTCACTATTGGGAAATGTGGGGTGTGGAGAGTTTTCTCAGTTTGGTGTTAGGGTTCAAGCTCGATCACATTGCCAATTCCATTAATCCTCCATGGGGTTCTTCTTGTTTTCCATGAGTAGAACCCTTGGCACGATGTTGTAGATTAAAGTGTGGATAATGGTCAGTAAGAAATACATGGGTGATTCATTGTTTTTTGAAGCCTGGAGTCTAAAACCCTTGCATGATGAAGTTTGCTGAAATTTTCAAAGATGATTTGGTAAAGGCCTTTTGTTAAGTTTACTTAGGCTTGTTCATCATTCTACCTTTTCAATATTGGTAGTACATCTTTGTATATTTATTGGTAATGCATGTGAGCTACTAGATCATGATATATTTTAAGACAGTCTTTTGTATGGTTGTATTTCAACTTCCACATTTATACAACTCCATGCCCAAGAAAGGGAAGAAGAAGGCTCAAACCACCGAAGGTGATCCTGAGGTAGAAATTATATCCAAAGTGGAAATAATCTACGAAGACACAAAGTGTCAAAGTCCCAAAATTTCTGAAAAATTTAAAATTTTGAAAATACAGATAATATTCAATAATGCAGTCAGCTAATTGTTTTAATTAGTTATATGTTAATGATTTCATAATATGAATTATCTACTTGATTATGTTTATCTTATAGAATAATTCTTTTTCAGTTTAATGACTTATTTTTCTTTGCGACCATAAGGTGGAACTATCTTGGTATTTTGGGGCTTACTTAGCTTTGAGCTAACGCAGAAAGTTTACCTGCTCTTACAGATTTACAGGTAAGAAAGATCCGATGTTGCTTGTCAATAATCATAAAGCATACAGATATATGTTCATTGCAAAAATAATAGCTCAGTAAAAGAATATAAATGCTATTCAATTTTGAATGCTTTTATGAGGTAAAACCATTAAGTCGTTATTCTTTTTAAAGACGCCATGGAAACTAGATTCAGTCCTATCAGTATTGGTGACAGTTGCTTTCTCTCTCTAGTTGTAATTTATATTTTTTATTGTGTACTAATCTCTTTGATGTTTATCAATGTTTACCATGGTCGTCATGTGTGTAAACGCCTTAAATCTTTCTTTACACGTAGACTAAAGATGGCAGGGTTTTTACGTTAAGGGTCTATCTTAAATTGTGAATATATACCATTTACGTCATGATAAATTTTGGTTACTTCTTGTGATATGAAAGTAATGTGCAAATAGTTAAAGAGTTTTTGTACTATTGTTCCATCTTCCAAAGCTTGAAGCTTAAAGGAATTATATCATTATTACATACTGCTTTCAAAAAGGATTAAGTTGGTGTCGATGAACTAAGTTCTTTTACACCTAACTTACTTGGTGGATTTTGTCCAGTTATTGTTATTAATTCATCAAAGTTCCAATGAAAAGCCCGATAATTTCTTTAGGGCTTAACCTTCTCATTGCAAACCTTAATAGTTTAATAGTTAAATACTCAAAGGTATAATGAGAATAAACTAGTAAGAAGGATATCTTATCTTACATAGGTTTTTAAGAATTTTTTTATGTTGAATAATAACTGGCATAACTCTTGCTAAAATACAATCGTTTAGTTGAACGAATACTTGCTTGCAAGAAGAGTATTTACCATTAATTTATTTTATGAATTTCTTTTATAACATATTAAAATGACATAACCTTCAATAGATTGTTGGAATGAATGAATATCATGTTTGTATAAAAGATGGGTCATAGCATTGACTACACCCTTGATAAGTTTAAGACCTAACAATAATACTAATGTTCTGTTGTTTACACTCCAGCATGCAAGCTAGGTTGACTTCGGGGTATCGAACCTTATAGAAACTTCAAATCCCCATGTGATTGGAATAATAATTCTTTTGTTGATTTCACGCCGTGACTATATAGTTTGACCCACTGCATGCAAATAATTTTGATTGAGTACGTGGAATATTCATAGCCAAGTGTTATGAAGTTAAAAAGGAACTCACGAACCCTAACTTGTTATCCCCTCCTTTGATTTTGGCCTTCGGCCGCTCTGCTACTGAGTTTTTGAATGCACTTTCACTCTGCAATTCATCGCTGGTAGTCTCCCAACTTGCTTATTTGTCTCCTACACGTTGTGGGCTCGCCCTGAACGCTCAATAGAGAAGAGTTGTAAACAATTTGATTGCTGTTGGAACTGGGTTTATTGTTTCCCTCTAGGGTTTATCCTTCACTGCTTGCTCCTTTCCGTAATCTTCAAACTGTTAAAGTCTTATTCACCCGTGGCCCAGTAGTGAGAGCCGTGGTCTTACATCTCGAGAGTTGTTGGGTCGTAGGGTTTCGAAGCAAGGTGGAATTTTGGTTGAGACACAGTTACGGCCCAAGCGTATATAATTGCTTGGCTCATCACTTCATCTCCTAGCTATCGCTGGTCATTGCTGTGTTAGTAATCTCCAATTTTCCTATGGCAGATGAAGGTTTTGTTCCTCCTCACATTGGTAGCTGCACTACTGCTTGTGGGTAGTTACGTTTCAGTGAAGTTTTAGGTAAGCATTTTTAATGGTAACTTTATTTCTTTACAGCTCTATTTCATTACATGTTTTCTCATATTAATGTAAGATTTTAACGATATCATGTTTGATGTTACACAGGTGTCAGCTTGTCCTTCCACATGGTTGGTGCAAGCCTGGGACAATCGCTTGCTCATGGGTAAAACTTGGATATCCCATGGAATTTTGTCCTTGTTTAGTCCCTTATGGGACATTTGATGGTTGTTCGTCGTGGCCTGCAAAGCCCTCGTGTTTTTGGTTTACTTGGGTTAACCTGGTTCGCTATTTTTGTTAGAGAAAACCCTTGCTTTATGCGGGGCTTCCGGCTTAGGCAGTGACTGTAAATTTTGATTTTTGTTCTATTTTTTGTGTATAAAATCTATAAATGAAGGAAGGATGGTAAAGCCTTAATCTGTTAACTCTTAATGCCGAGAGGCATTATAAGGAGCTTAAACTCTTTCGTTTGATACCTCTATTGTAAATTTGATATAGTTGGGTTTTACCCTAACTTGGCGATATGAAGATGTATTTACTGTTTTTCTTTAAATTATCTTTTATTTATAATATAATACTGTAATTTATTTTTGTTATTACTTATATTATATGCTGGGTTATTGAGCTCGGTGAATCGAGCATGTCTATATTCTGTTAGTTTACTTTCCTGCAAGCTATTACCTTTGAGTTGCTTTGTAATTTATGTTAATATTACCTGTTTAGGATGACTGTGTATTATTTTATAATGACTTACCTAATTCTCTCTCTTCTAATAAGGTTGTAAATATTGTTTTATATTGGTTAGCTTTCAGAAAGAAAACAAGTAAATTAATGTTTTTGAGTTGTACTTATGTAACTGATAGTTACATCTTTAAAGTACAAAATTTGTATTTACTTGATATTTATTATAATGAGATAATAATGTTATTTTACCTGCAAGTAAATATTGCTCCTATAATTATATATATTATCGTTATATTTAGTCTATTTATGAAGTATATATATGGGAAAATATTTTATTGTTGTATTCTTATGCTCTCTATACTAAATAATTTAAAAAGAAGTTCCTTCTGTATTCTATGCTACCCTATTTATATTATAACATTATTATTTACAAATTAAGAGAAATAACAAACTAACTATGTTCTTTCCTCTAAAATATATTGTAGTGTTTGTTTAAATTCTATAAAAGACAGGTTAGTAGCTGTAGAACTTGTTTAAGTTCAGCTAGATAAAAATGAAAGAATTATTTACATTACTAGCCATAAATAAAATCTTAAACCAACTAGTTTTATCTTTTGAAATAAATCCAGGTTTATCTATCCTTACTCACAGTTTGGTTGCTATAAATACATTATTTATTTATCCTAAACAGGAAAAGAAATAAATTGTAGAGTTTGAAAGGCATTTTTATTTAACCTAACACTACACATTTTAACTATTATATTCTTTTCCTTTGTTTTCAAAATAAATATGAAGATTACTGAAATGAATGCTATATAGAGAACTGTTTTATCTACCAAAACATACTACTGCTAGTATAATGATATAGCTTCCTTTCCTTTTCTAATAATATGACATTTACAGTATAGGTCTAACACTACTCTATGTATAGATTAGTAATTCTTCTGATAACGAATATCTAAATGAAAGAAAACATTCTAATATTCAAGCTAACATCTCATTTTAAATTTACATTATACTTCATTTATTTAAATACACCTCTTGTGCTAGAGTACGATCTGAATTACTCCAGATGGGGAAAAACACAGGAAGGATTTATTTTTCATCAAGAATCAATTACTAAACAAACTAAGATATTCTAACCTCTAAATTTACATTATAACCTACAATTGCATCATTCATTCACACACAGATAATAACACAGAAATTAATAAATAGCAGAACATGTTCTTAAAGCTGGTCGACAACGGCAATAGGAGGTCGTTCCTCCCTACCAACTCTTGGAGAGCACTCAAACAACGACTCCTCAAGACCCCCGAGCTTGCTCTGGTCTCCCTGGCTGGAACTAGGTGAAGCAATTAAACAAGTACTAGTCCTGAGACTCAATACTAATACTAAACTTGTCAGTAAATTCTCTCAGCTAAGAAGTTGTATTAGATCAAGTTCCTGCAGTTTATCCTTCAAAATACCTTCCTTACAATTTCCCTTTTTCCCAATGAATTCCTTGAAGTGCATTCCACCTGAATGATTCTTCTCCTGGAAAATATATGAGCAGCCTCAGCTCTCTACACTGGGCATTTTTAAAATATTGCCTAGGTCTTTTTGGGTTAGTTGTCATTAATTGAGCCACCTGCTCTGATCCCACTTTCTTGGGGGATCATGACCCCAAATGTAGGGAATTTTCCACCTGCAACATAGGAAGTGTTTGAGGATGCTGCCACTTGTCTTTTGCTCTCCACCTAGTTCCTTCCACCAGTTTGACTAGTAACACTCTTATTAACAACTCTCCCAAGCTATTGTCTCCATTTTTTATTTATTAAAAATAAAATATTCAGAATTACATTCCACATATTTTGACTCTGCTAAGTCATCAGTTTCAACTTAGCATAAAATTTAACATAATGTCTTAGGAATCAATTTAAAACAAATAACATTATTTTACAAAATTGGGGTATGTGACACAAAGACTATTACAAGGGTTGAGCCAGAATTCAAATGGGGCCAAATTTATCAGATGATTAAGGACAAGAATGTTCTAGATGTAGGTTTAGAGGACCTACCCTTATATGCAAATATCAAAACATCTGGCATTACAAAAGTTGCTACAGACCCTAATCTATATCCATGTTCTGAATTTATTGGTTGGATCCTATCTCAGATGGATGCATCCACCTTGGTTCTGAACAACACATAAAATAAGGATTTTTCTTCTTTCAGCCCTGCATACATTGCTAAATCCTACAAGTTACCAACAACCCAGGTTTTCATGACGAACAAATGGATAAAGGATATGAATATGGACGTATTTGAATATGATAAGAAGATGGTGGTGACTGGGAATCAGTTTCTCCATAAAGCTTCTGGAGAATATAAGACCGCTAATCTACGCACCCCTTACCATCTCATAGCATTGATGTTGAACTCTATTTTTTTCCGAGCAAATGAGAAGCTATATAAAATAAGCTGGATTCCCATCATATATTATGTATCCATGCAAGGTATGATATTCAACTAGGCAGACATCATTGCGAGTAGCCTGTCATCTTTCATAGCTACAGCCTTGGGGGGTCTAACCCAAAGAAAATATGAATTCTACATGATCTCTTTCCTAATTGATTGCATCTTATGCACTCATCCTTCCCAAATTTGAACTATGAATGGGATCCAACCAGCACCCCTATGTTCTTCGCATACCCACTTTTTTGGGCACACAAATATTTGAGTTTCTACCAAGCTATAGGCAAATATTTTTCGATACCATTATATGGATTGTTTTTTTGGAAGAGTGTAACTACATGTCTGAGAAAGCATTGAAGGTTGTATGTTAATATGGGGAGTTCTTCTTCTCCAAGGAAGGTTTGTACTTAAGGATGTATGGAGGATCCAGAGTGCCTTCCTTGCTACCAAAGTACACCACCGATTATGTTATTCACAAAGAGGCAGTGAGGCAACGGTACATAGATGGCATCAAAAACTTATGGTTTGACAGTAAGAAGTCCATCTATACACTGCTACCATTTTTCATTGGTAGTTATAAGTTGGCTAAGGTAAAGAGTTCTCCGGAGTTGTTAAAAAACTGGAAAATTTCCATTTTGGAGAGAAGATCTTTCACAAAAATGATGCATGGGCAAAGTGTCAAAATACTGTGCATCAGTAGGGGTGCATTTTGAATACGCCCATCATTTTTATAAGGAGGAAGTGGTATATATAAATGCAAGTAACATGAATCCTTGAACAAAAGATTCAAGAAAAATATCACAATCACAGGAGGAAAAGGAAGTAGCACTCACACCTCCGAACAAAAGACATAAGATAAAGAGGTTTCCAAGGAAAAATATGAGGAAGCCCGAAGGTTATTCAAGGAAGAAAAGAAGTTGATAGCTGAGGAAGAACAAATGGAAAAAGATGAAGAAGTAATAAGGTAGAAGAAATAGAGGCTCAACACAAATTGCTAGAGGAATAGCTCAGGGTAGCCAAAGAAAAGTAGATTTACATTACTCCATTCCGTATTCAAGCTTGCTTGATGCAAAAGAAGATACACCAAGTTCATCTAAAATTGGTCGAAGAACTATATAGAATCAAGCAAATAGAGGTCAGGATAAAGGAAATAACAGATACATCATTAGAATTCGAGAAAGGAGTATTGGAGGTTGTAGAATTGATTTGAGGTCAATTAACTTGGAAGGAAACCAACACAGTTTTTCCAAACCACTTGCCCCAAAAAATAGCAGCAAGGTTGAAAATGGAGTTTTCAATATTAGATCTCAACAGCAAATCCATAGTGAGATTGTAAACCGCAATCGAGAAGACTATGGAGAGGTGTAGGGAGTTTTAGACAAAGATGAGTGCCACACATAACAGATGCCAAGCTTCGACAGCCATGTGAATTCAGGAATACCCAAAAAAAGAGCAACATTTGAAGAATATGAAAGACAAGTTGCAAGGGGATGAGTAAAGTCTTGAAAAGGTTGAAAGCATTAATGAGGAAGTCATTGGAACTTGGGTTGCATAGGCCTCAGTGCATAAATATCTATTAGATGAATGGTTAATACAGACCAGAACAAGGGTAAAGGAAATCGAATCTCAGCTCGCCAAGCACGAATTGACTGCATGCATATTAGAGCTAGTGGACTACCGAGTCATAGCTACTAAAGCCCGTGCATGGCAGGGATGATTTTAGGGGCGAATTTTAGCCCAGTGGGATATTTTTCCATGTTTTTCTCCCAAAAAACATTTGCCATTTTGCATTTTTTGAAGCCCTGTTTCACCCAATTTTGATCGGGTAAAATTTTTTCACCCCAACAATCACCAATTTATTATATAAACAATATAAAATCCTTGGAAATTAAAATATTTTTTGAAAAATATCGCAAATCATTTTATAGTTGGTGTTTTAAGAATTGGTAATATTCGCCAACATTTATACACTTTTAAATAAGTATGGTTCCTTAAAATCATCCCTGGTGTATGGGGCATCTTCATTAAATCATCAGTTGGGCCCTCTTAAATTTTTTTTATTCACATGCGCCATTTAATATGTAATATTTTCTATTTATTCCAATCTTCCTAGTGAGCACAGTAGAGGAAAAGTTTTTGTAATAGAAGAATTAGGGAAGCCCAAGAGGCTGGGGTATCTGAAATGTCATTTTGTAAAAGTATAAGTAGAAGTAGAGCAGAAGAGATAGGGGACTTTTTCTAGCACACATATGCTTAAGCATTTTGTAATGAGAACTACTTATTTTTATAATAAAGAGGACCAATATTTCGCTAGAGGAAGGAGTCTATGATATTCAAGATGGTTATGTGGATTGTTCAATGTGAACTAATGTTTTGGCTTGCTACATAATTGTGAGATCGTTCCGACCTATTGAATTATTTCTGCAAGTTTATGAATGGTTTCCTTTTCTATTTCGAATCTTGTGCAATAAATGAGTAATAAATGTTTTAACTTCACAGAGCTATCTTTGTGTTAAATTTCTGTTGTATTTATGTATGAAGAATTTAATGGCTATTTGTAGGATTCTATGTGCAAACAATATAGTATATAACTCATTTCAATGTAAACTTTTGTCCCTGAGGATAGTTAGAAGTAGTGTAGAGTAGATTAGTTGTTATTTTCTTTCATAGAGTGACTGTGAAGTAGGAGTGGTAAGACGAAGGGAATACTTGCGCATCTCTAGTGAGGCTCTTACCCACTATCACTTGCATTTAGTATAGGCACTTGCATTTCATTATAAAACATAAAATCACATAAACGGTGGACCGGGTCACAACCGGTAAAATAGATTTAAACATTCTTGTAATTATATAGTAGTTGAGCCGCTAACCGAACAGATTCCCCATTCCAAAGGATAAATGATATAATTGGAAATGGTTGTTGGAGAGAATCCCTATTGTCGGTACCTAGAATTTTCCAGGCATCAACCGTTTTGGAGCTAGAAGGAGGGCCTCCAGTGCATTCCTAGTAGAGAAAATCCATTTATTAGAAACTATTCCATAAGTGATAGCTCTGAGACTAGGTTTCCTGAAGACTTCATTTCTGAAGAATGAATAAACCCTAAATTAGAAGCTACAGAAAGAATCTACCTTGTTCCTTTTGAAGTAGTCAATCACTTGAAAAGAGACACAAGGAATTATGTGAAGAAGATTTGAGGATTACAGATGATTCCTGAATTACCAAGAAGGTGAGCTCCCAGCAGAGTACCCAGTAACACGGAAGATTCAATTTTTGTGGGAAATTTGGAAGAATTGTTGAATTTATCCTTACAAGAGATTGTTCAACCCCTTAATTAGTTGGGACCAAATTCCCCAGTTTTCAGTCACCTTTGCAGTCATAGATTCAGTCTCTAATGCAATCTCCTCCCATAATCATGGTTGGGAATGCACCCCCAAATGCCAATCAACCTAATCCACCTCCAGCTTAGAGAGATAGAACTCCATTCAACTTGACTGCTCCTTTGCAAGCTTTGCCTCAGAATGTTGATAAGTCATTTCCTAGTTTTGATTCGGGGGAAGGAATTTCTGTGGATAATCACTTGCAGAGTTGTTTCTTGGCTCTAGAGCTTTAACAATAGAGAATGAAGATGTAGTGTGTATACTATTTCCACATAGTTTCAAAGCTAAAGCATCAGTATGGTATTTTGGTTTACCAGCAAATTCTATAAAGAATTGGGATAGTTTTGAAAGATTGTTTAAAGGCAAGTTTGGTAGCCAAAGAACCACTTCCTCTCTCATGAAAGAATTGCTTGATCTAAGGATGGACAAGAAAGAGAAAGTGTAGGAATATTTTAGTCAGAGGTTTGTTTCCCATTTAAATAATTTCATTGCTGCCATAAAACCTGCTGAAGAAACATTAATGGAATATTATACTTCAGGACTTTCCCCTAACATAGCAATGTTTGTTAAGAGGTCGGTAAATCCTTCTTTGGTAGAAACTTATGAAGAATCCAAAAAAGTAGAGGCTGAACTTGAAAGTATAAACAAACAGACTACAAAATCAGATACAAGGACTTTTAGCAGTAAGAAACCTTTGCTGCTGATGAGACCTAAAGAGAAACATTCAAGTGAATTAGAAAATGTGTTTAAAATGGTACAAAATCTATCAAACAATATTTTTGATTTAGAAAAGGATAAAGAAGCCAGTTCATCCAAAAAATAGTTTAAACCATTTTTCAAGAAAAGAGAGGAAGGTGCCACATCTCAACCCCCTGTATATAGTTATTTTGTTTTAAACTTTAATGAGGTAGGAATGGATAATTTATGTACTTTTCATCAAGAGCCTCATTCTAAAAAAAAAATTGTCCACAAAGGATAAATTCAATGACTGGTTATGAATCAAATACTAGATGCTCAAATAACAGAGCTCGAAGTGAAAGAAGAAAAAACAAACGAACGGAAAGTAGCACATCAAACAATAATGGTATTGTGGGACTGTGCACCTAAGTTGGGGTTGGAAGAGGAGGAACCTATGGAGTAAATTCATCTTTCAGTAGTTAAAGTCACAAAAAGAATAAAAGGACCAATAATGGATGAAATTTTATTACTGCCCAATATTAGGAACATTCAAGAAAGTATGAAGAAGATCAACAGCAATACCCAAAAATCGCCCAAGTCTGATTTGTTCAGCTCTAAGGAGAAGGTTACTGTTACGAAGAGAAATTCCTATGGATTGGGGTACCACAATAGACAGCTTTGTAAATTTGACCATATAGATCTGTAGACAAACACACAACTCACAAAGAAGATCTTACAATTTACTCNCCCAATTAGGTCAAGTTTACCCAATGGTGCTAATGACTATAAATAGACTGGATGGACTCCCAATTTAGACATGACTCCCGATTTAGACATATGACCAAATTCAGACAAGGGAGGATTAATAATCCTAACACCCCCCCTGAATGCTAACTTGGACAAACTGTGGGCCCTGGTAACTAAGACCATAGGTCACCCATTGCATCAAGTAAAATAAAGTAACTGCTCAATACAAGAAGCTAGGGAAAAAACCACATGGGAAAAAATCCCTCCTTCTAGCTAAGTAGGTAGAATCAGGTCTCAAGTTTGAAAAACTTGAAAATATGTTGCTGCAATCTTCATCTCTATGAGGTAGTGAAGCAGCATGCATGGTGTGCTATGCACAGGTATTCTGCGG
>LPNX010676814.1:215949-264694 GCA_001517045.1 Pseudotsuga menziesii | reverse complement strand
ACTTTGTCTAAATCACTATCGGAGGACCCAGTAGTTAACTGTCCTTGTCTAAATCATAACCAGAGTTCATCGGAGCTTTAAAACACAACCAAGTGTTACATTTAGTGTTGAANTGTAACTTTTGTCTCTTGCTGAATGAAGAGGTGTATGATCATATCCATTCTTCTGAATGCAGTAAGACTGAGCCCTTGCCATATTGCATCTTACAGGAACTCTATTACATCTCTCTGAAGGAGGAAAAATAGTATGGCATAGCGCAAGAGTCTTTCTTTTCTGAGTGTCAGGTGAGTTTCCAGTCATCTTCCTAGATTCCAGTTTGGAAGTAGGGACTGAATCTAGATTTTATTCACCCTGAATCTCAATGTCATAAACTGATATAGATGGACCTGCAATACTAGTAGAAGCTGTAAAAGATGTAGATGCAATGGTTTTACCTTCCCTTGCAGGTGGCTGCTGAGAGTGCACTGGTTCTGAAGGAGGCATGAAATGTGAGAACTCATATGCTCTTGAAGCATGATTCGCAATACCCTTTGCTATGATGCTCCCAATAGAGATATATGTGATCTCCATTGAGTCAGAACCAAATATCGCTCGCTTTGGAGATCCAGTATGGGTCATCTGATAGATAGATAATAGGTTTGAAGCCAGGGAGGGAACACAACACATCTTTGAACCTTCCATGTTCAAGTTGGATAGAGCCCTTCCCTTTGGTTTGGACTTTACTGTTATTGCCCATCTGAATACTAGGACCATCAAAGGACTGAAAAGAAGAGAATGATTCTATGGATGCAGCCATATGGTTGGAAGCTCTAGAATTAATGAGGAAGGCAGGTGTTGATGTGCAGCAAGCTTTCAATGCATGTCCTTTCCTTTGGTATTCTTCTTCTTCTTTTTCAGAGTCTTCCTTCATTGCGCTAGCAGGTACATAAATGTTGTGCCTTTTCAAAAGAAGAGCCATTTCATCAAGTTGTCTTCTCATACAAGAGATTTCTGAATGGAAGCCCCTTCCACAGTAAGGGCAGAGGACCTTGCCTTTGCCATTCTTCTTGCTTCTCTTCAAACCTGAAGGTTCTTTTGACTGTTCAGACTCATCTCTTTGCTTCCCTCTGTCATTCACTACCTTATCTCCTCTTAAAACAAGAGCTAGATCTTTGGGAGATCGAATGATCCCCATTTGGATCAATTTATCATTCTCAAAAATAAGAGATTGAATGAAAGCATTAAGAGTGGGCATCTTCCAATTTGGAGTAGTGAGCCTTACTGTTTGGAAGGTGGATACAAAGATTGAGTAGTCTGAATTGATCTTTGTGAGAATAGCAAGGATGAGCTGATCTTCATCCTTCTTCACTTTGCATTGCTTCAACTAATATATCAGGTTCTTGAAATTTGAGAAGAATTCATTTAGAGATTCAAAATTTGATGGATTGAGAGTAATCAGGTCATTTTCTAGCTGATGGATCCTCATCTCATCATGCTTATCAAACAAGGAAGCAAGCTTGTCCCAAACCTCCTTGGGAGTGTCCTAGTATTGGATGTGAAATTGAAGATCCCTAGAGACTGAGAATTGCATGAGTCCAATGGCTTCATCAAGCCTGTTCATGTACTTAGCTTTGTCTTTATCTGATTCTGGCTCTTCCTCTGTTTATTCTATGAGTCTAAAGAGATGCTTGGTGCAGAGCAATACTTTCACGTCATCCTTCCACTGGTGATAGTTGAAGGGAGTGAGAGGCTCTATTTGATGAGCCATTTCGAAGTAATAGGAAGAACTGAGCTGCTGTAGCAAATGCAATGAGAAGTAGAGGCTTCTTGTAGCGAATGCTATAAGAAAAGATGATAACCTGTCACACAATCAAACAAACAAAATGATCTGGTTGGAGACCTGAGGAGGAGAGGAGTCTTGTCCACCAAGGCTTTGATACCATGTAAATTTGAGCATATAGATCTGTAGACAAACACACAACTCACAAAGAAGATCTTAAAATTTACTCAGCAATTGAAGAATGAAACAGTGCAAAAGGCTTGCAGCTATGAATGCTTTCATTAATAAAAAGTAATCTGAATGATAATTACAATAATGTAAAATGGATTTAATAGCCACAAGCAATTTGAATCCACATGAGGAAGTTCAAATTGATTAGACTCTACTTGACTGTGGGTAACCAACACTTTATTTAAATCACTATCGGAGGACCCAGTAGTTAATTGTCCTTGTCTAAATCATAACCGGAGTTCATCGGAGCTTTAAAACACAACCAAGTGTTACATTTAGTGTTGACTAATGGTTAACTGACTGTGGTAGGTGAGAAATGGGCCCCACATGTGTGCAATCAATTAAACCTAGCGCTAACTGAATGTAGAGGGATAGAACTGAATGTAACTGACTCCTAACTTGGCTTGACTAGTCATTAACTGAAGTGAACTGACCTTGGTTGGTTTCGACACTCCCAGTTGCTTCCTAAATTGTAGGGATTGATCTAGGAGACTCCTAAACTTATGCAATCAAGTGCAATAAGTGGCAGTGAGCCTCAATTAGTGTTCCCCACACTTTGGTAACTGAAACATGTGCCCCAATTAGGTCAAGTTTACCCAATGGTGCTAATGACTATAAATAGACTGGATGGACTCCCAATTTAGACATGACTCTCGATTTAGACATATGACCAAATTCAGACAAGGGGGGATTAATAATCCTAACAATCTTAACTCCAAAAATCAGTCTTTTCTAATATGCAATAGAAAGTAAATGTCTAACACTAAAGGATCAGACCTCGTACCTTATTCTGGACGGTTGAAGTAGATCCCCGTTGAGCTTTCCAACTTCAGCTTGAATTGATAAATTACTTCCTCAACAATAAGTAAACAATACAAGCATACTCTATATCATGGTGTTAGATCTATTCTAGCATATATAATCACCAATGTATAAGCATTTGAAATAATCCCATGGATAAAATATTCATTCAAACACACATTATTGGATAGGAAAAGATATTTGTATTAATATAAATCAGATATTACAATAGATACAACCTCTATCGGCACGTCTGTGAATTGGAGAAACTGAATCCCCCACTTGGGCCTCCACCACCTCAATCCTCCATCTCTCGATAGAAATCTCACAAGCAAAAGGCAAGCTTGGGAAGAACACAAAAGTGCTCCAAGGGACAAAGGGATGCAGACTCAAGCATAAGTTCTGGCAACAATGGGCTATAGTTTTTTTGCTCTCAATTCTCTCATATGCCTTCAATGTACCATAGAGTTCCTTATATAGTTTTTCAAAGGGTTAATGAAAGGTCGAATCCGAGCAATCTCAAGGCATAGGGAAGGACAGAAGTCAAGTGAGTCAGATCCATGTCAAGGAAAACTACAAAAGGATTTGGATTTTGTACACATCCCGATGTACGCGGTTTTAGGGGTCAAACCCACGTATATACGCGATTAAGGGTTTAAAATTCGCGTGTATCATTTTTCACATGTTTTTAGGGTTGGACAAGGAAACATCAAAGGACAAAAAATTGTGCACGGGGTCTAAGGAGTTTGTAGCGGGATAGGGAAGGCCATACAAAGTGTGATTCACCTGGAGTGGTAAAATCAGCTATAACAGATGCCCCCTAATGTGTGAGGTCAGAGGGGTCATACAATGGCTGAAATACATTATAAGTTCATCCCAGAAGTGGGGTGATGAAGAATCCCAAATGGAAGACCAGCCACCCAATCAGCATAGTACAATGATACAACTCTGCACATAACTACAAATACATATAGCAGTCCTAGATACATAAGAGTACAATGGCCATGAATAGGCATGATACAAGATATCACATACGTGGTCATCACCATGTACAATATACATAGATCAGAATCTCCATGATGAAGATATACAAAGGACCATGATCTCCATAATGGATGAAGATATATAATAGATCAAAATCTCCATAATGGCTGGAAATGTCTGACATATACCAGAATCAAGTCACAAGAGCTGAAATCTCATGAACACTGGCACAATCAAGGAGGTAGCATATAAGATATGCCACCAATCTACAAGGTCTTCTACACACACCTCTACGAGTACATGTCCTACTATGTGAATAGAGGTGTCAAGGTCAAACATAGTAGTCCATCATCTGATTACTGGTCATTGATGTATACTGTTAACAGATGCAAGATCACCCATTGATAATGAAAATAGGAATCAAGGTACTAGAGTGCAAACTAACAAGTGTGAATAAATGTGTTGAGGTTGAACACTTGAGGGTATCCATCGATCAGGGGACATTGATGTATTCCCAAAGACTGTCGATGGCGAGAGAACCTGCCACTAATGATTACAAGTCTCAAGGCACTCAAACTGACTCTAGATTCCAATCCCAGAATAAATGATCTGAAGTCGATGGGATGAAATCCACTGGAAGGAGTGTATTAAGGCATCCCCCATCATCCAACACGAGGTACTCATCCAAGCTGTATAATGTGGAAGGAATCGATCATAAGGTGCATGAACTAGTAACTGTACTGGGAATGGCCGACATGCAAAGTCAAGATAACTGAGGAATGGTCGACTCAGGCTTCAAATTCCTTCGAACAAGAGCATAACGACATATGGTGACTGAATAAAGGCAGCATAGACTCGATATACAAACTAGGACATCTTTATGACACAGGAGGCATAGACAGAGGCTCCATGGGGACTGGAAGCTTAACTAGTTGGTGGAGATAAAATTAGATAAACGAGTACAACTCCTAAAGTCAAACTATAAACCCAAAAAATGGATGTGATATATAGTTCTCTGTTTGAAGGCGACACGACTCGACAGCTTCCAAAGATAACATCTTTCCTTGTCCGGCTTTTTGGTTTTTTTATTTTTTTGGACTTTTTCAATTATTTAAAAAGCTTGAAAAAGAATAAAATTGCTTTATAGTTACAGACTAGGAGGAGATGAGTGTCATAAGGGAAAAAAAACTAGTTCCAAGCAGTGGAACATACCTATGCTCAATGCAAGGATACATGTGTAGGATATCGACACTCGAGGGAAAATCCCCTCCCGGTAAAAAGGGAAACAAGCTGCGAAGGATATAAAAAATGGCTCTACATGGCTAGACATGGGACAAGATTTGGCTATATGTCTGAAACACAATGTCAGGGAAGTCGGCTTAAAGCTCAATAAGGCAAGCAAAGCTCATGATAATGCATTCACAACTTGACATGAGGGTCCTCGGTGAAATAGGCCAGCAAAAGATTAAGAGGAGTATGAGGCTCTTGCGAAATGTCATGGCAGTACTATACAACAGACTCCCACACCCTAAAGGAGAAAACATCAGCATGGGAACCAAATGCAAATAAGGCACTAACTCGGGTACCCATGTAACATGAAGCTCTACCACTCATATCATTCCACTTCTAAAATAGCAAGAAGGTTCCGTGACAAAATAGAGTGGGTTCATACCTAAGTTCATGATGAAATGGTCATAAGGTCATGCAAAATGCAAACGGTGATGAAACCTAACCTATATGCCAATTTAGACATAATTCCTAAGATCGACATGAATGGGTCAATCCAACGGCTAAAACGGCACTGAAAAAGGTCCTCTACATCATGAATTCCTGTCAAAAACGGTCCAAAATGGTTAGAAATTGTGGAAACTATAGGAAAGGGGGTAAAAATTTTCAAATATTTGAAAATTTTCTATAAATAGTAAACAATTCAAAATATTATAAAACATTTGAAACTTTTACCCATTTGAGCTCAGATTTTCAACAACGAATTCCAGGAGATCCAGCAGCCAGAATCCACCACCGTTTCTTCTAGGTATTTACCCATGCTCTTCTCTTTCATTTTGATGCAATTTTTATCAAATTCCATGGTCAATTCAGTTTTCTAGGCCAAACTAAAATGGGCGCTACGTCCCACACGGAAATCGAGGGTTTTTCCACATATAGGGCTAGATATACACGGAAAATTCCCCCAAAGCTACGTACATACGCGGCTGTTTTGAAAACGGTCACGTATGAGGCCACACATAAGGTTTTTTCAATAATCTAATGGGAAAATTTGCAATTTCATGTGCAGGATGGTCCTAGAGTGGAGAGACCGTGAACATGATGAGGTATAGGAGGCAGTAAGGGCCGATCTAATGGCTCAACAAGCTCTACGTGCATGCGGACTCTATAAGTTTTGGTGTCTTGGTGGCTTGAGAGCCAAACCAAGATTATTGCAGATGCTAGTGGATTACTGGGATCCAGACTCTGAGTCCTTCTAGATAGATGGGATGTCCCTCACTATAGAGGTGGAGGACATATACTTCATTACCGGGATTTCTAGATGAGGGGAAGTGGTGAACCTTTGTTCTCATGGTGGTCCAGGAGGTGGCCTGACTATTGATGAGTATATTGCGGCGTACTACTATCCAGATACAGAGAAGGTGGGGAATCAGGTCCCTACCAACTCTATACAGGTGCTAGGCCTAAAGGCCATACTATTGACATTGGGCAGGATAGTAGGCTTGGCATCACTCCACCAGGCCTCGCGGCCTCTGATGTTCTATGCAGTGGAGTCCATGAGACCCACGATTTATGACTAGAGCACTACACTACTGAGCAACGTGAAGCATCATCTCAATGAGTTTAATGCAAACAGAGTACAGAACTTTGGGTTCAACAGTATATTGAGAACATTTTTTTTTTAGTGTGTTCTAGGATTGAGCCCCATAGTGAATGTTCCTCTTCACGGGGTTTGAGATCCGGCCCAATGGCATTGGGCAGATGCGATGCATAGATTGGGGGGAGGTAGGCTGGCCAACCCCTATCCAGCTAACTTCTTTCTATGGTGGCAATGACAGATAGTTGCCATTGATGACTACCCCTATGCGGGGATAGATTTCTAGGGAGACACGAACATGTCGCTACCACCAAGATCAGCATATGGCGATAAAGGTAACGAATCTCGACCCTCTCTCTTTTTTTAAATTTTTTTGAGTTATTTAATTTTTTTGTGTTTTCTGATTGTATGGAATCAAAAGACATATTTTTGCATGACAATACATAGTGACATCTACCATTTGTGTGCAGATGTGGGACCATAGCAGCTAGAAGGCTTCCCTCATCACAGACAGAGGGGAAGAGGAGATGATATCACGAGTGTGGATGCGAAGCGGATGCTCCAAAGCATTCATACCAATTCTGTTATGGAGAGAAATTCCTATGGCTTGGGGTACCGCAATAGACAGCTTGACTCTAGAAATCAATATTTTCCAATATGCAATAGAAAGTAAATTTCTAACACTAAAGGATCAGACCTCGTACCTTATTCCGGATGGTTGAAGTAGATCCCCGTTGATCTTTCCAACTTCATCTTGAATTGATAAATTACTTCCTCAACAACAAGTAAACAATACAAGCATACTATATATCATGGTGTTAGATCTATTCTAGCATATATAATCAACAATGTATAAGCATTTGAGATAATCCCATGGATAACATATTCATTCAAACACACATTATTGGATAGGAAAAGATATTTCTATTAATATAAATCAGAGATTACAATAGATACAACCTCTGTCAGCACGTCTGTGAATCGGAGAAACTGAATCCCCCACTTGGGCCTCCACCACCTCAATCCTCCATCTCTCGATAGAAAGCTCACAAGCGAAAGGAAAGCTTGGGAAGAACACAAAAGTGCTCCAAGGGACAAAGGGATGCAAACTCAAGCATAAGTTCTGGCAACAATGGACTATAGTTTATTTGCTCTCAATTCTCTCATATTCCTTCAATGTACCATAGATTTCCTTATATATCTTTTCAAAGGGGTAATGAAAGGTCGAATTCGAGTGATCTCAAGGCATAGAAAAGGCCAGGAATCAAGTGAGTCGGATCCATGTCAAGGAAAACTCCAAAAGGATTTGGATTTTTTACACATCCTAATGTACGCGGTTTTAGGAGTAAAACCTGCGTATATACGCGATTAAGGGTTTAAAAGTCGCGTGTATCATTTTTCACATGTTTTTAGGGATGGTCAAGGAAACATCAAAAGACAAAAAATGGTCCACGGGGTCTAAGGAGTCTACAGTGGGACAGGGGAAGGCCATACAAAGTGTGATTCACCTGGAGTGGTAAAATCAGCTATAGAAGTTACAATAGTAATTAAGCATGTGAATGCTATGGAAAATAGAGCAGAAAGTAACAAGAAAAGTTCAACAAAATGTGATATGGGATACAACATAGTAGAGGATATCAAGAAAACCAAAGCGAATATTTCTTTATTTGAGATGTGCAACTTAAATCAACAAAGAAGAAAGCTCCTAGAAGCCTTTGACCCACAACCCAGTAGATCCTAGGATTAGATTGAATCAGATAAAGAAGTAAATGAAGCTACTATTGGGGGAAAGTCTAAATCTCAAACCTTTCCATTTTTACTATCCTTTGAGATTTTCAACCACAATGTGCATAATTGTTTGGTAGATTCTGGAGCTTCCTCTAATGTCATGCCTCTTTCATTTTGTAGAAAGATAAATGGTCAAACCACACCTTTTTAATGTAAAATCATACCTTTGGATAGAACAATAGTCAAGGTGGTAGGAGAAATGAAGAATGTATTGATTCGATTATCTACAGATGAAAGGGTCTACCAATTTATAGATATCAGGATAGTGGATATACCAAAAGCATATGGTTTGATCTTGAGCAGGGAATGGTCTACGAAAATCAATAGGTACTTTGCAACAGATTGGTCACACTTGTTTTTTCCCTATAAGGACTGTCAGAATCAGATCACAATGATGAGGAAGCCACATAAGAAGCATAATGTGACGCAATTGGAAGGAAAAAACAAGCTTGCAAATTTCTCACATTCAATTTTGGGTAACTGTTTCATAGAGCTTGAACCTGGAAACTATCAAGTGGAAGAATCTAGCAGTGAGTTAGATACATAGTCCAAGATCCTTCAATTTTCATAGACTGACAATATTGATTGTAACATAGTTAATTTGGTTTCTAATTGAGAGAGTAACACTAGTTATGTAGAGTTAAAAGATAAATTTTGGTCGTTATATTTTGACGGTTCTAAAACTCAAGAGGGATAAGGAGTTGGGTGTGTCCTGATTGATCCAGAAAAGAATAAACATTTTCTCTCTTGTAGATTAGAGTTTTAATGTACTAATAACATGGCAGAATATGAAGCTTTAATCCAGGGCTTGAAAAATTCCATTGAATTCAAAGTAAGGGATCTAAAAGTTTTTGGGGATTCTGAAATAATTGTCAAACAAGATTGAAACACAATTAATTGTCTGTCACCACATTTAAAAGGTTACCAAAATGAAGTTTGGGAACTTATAACAAATTTTATTGCTTTTAATATCAATTCAATTCCTAGACTGCAAAATGCAGCAGCTGATTTGTTAGCTACTTATGCTGCAAGATTAGCTCCTGCTAATAATAAATGCTCAATTGAATTGATTTTCAAGCCCTCTGTACTAGACAATGTCACCAATTTGAGGGTATTCGATGATGATCAACAAATTTTGGAGTTCTTAATAAATGATAAGATTTTCAAAGAATCAATGATTGATGACGAAGAACATCAATCCAATATTCAAAGTGGGAACTTCATACCTAAAGGGGTAAGAACATTGGAAGGGATGCTTGATTTGAATAGCAAGTTCAAAAATCCTGCCAATGCCAAAACCAAGATTTCAACTATGCAGTATGAGATGATCAATCTTGGGATAGAGGCAGAACCAAACCATGTGAACTTGGGAAAATGTTGTTCACTGGGTGAGAGAAACAAATTGATCAGTTTGTTTCAACAATATAAGGATGTTTGTTCTTGGACATATAAGGATTTGAAGACTTAAGATACTCACATCATCCAACATGTTATTTCTATCAAAGCAGGTGTGAAACCATTTTAATAGCCACTGAGGAAGATGCATCCCAAGATGGAACCCCTGATCCAAAATGAAGTGAAGAAGTTACTTGATGCGAAGATCATCTTCAAACTTAGGCACTCAGAGTGGGTGGAAAATCTGGTACCAGTAAGAAAAAAATATGGTGAAATAAGACTATGTGTAGACTTCAGGAATTTGAACCATTCTTCAAACAAGGATAATTATCCAGTCCCACCAATGGAGCAAATCTTACATATAGTTTCAGGTTTTGATTTTTTTTCCTTATTGGACGGGTTTTTAGACTACAACCAAGTATTGGTAGCAGAACAAGATAGGCTGAAGACCACATTTTGGACAAAGTGGGGGAATTTTGCTTATAGAATAATTCCTTTTGGTCTCATCAATGCTGGAGAAACCTTCCAAATGGAAATGGATATAGCTTTATGGGATTTAATTGGCCACAGTGTGGTAGTTTACCTAGATGACGTAACAGTTTTCTCCAAGAAGAGAGAAGAGCATATGTTTCATCTAAAACAAATTTTTGACCGCTGTCGAAAATATGGTATCTCTTTGAATCCTAAGAAATGTGTTTTTGCAGTGTTAGAAGGAACGCTATTGGGTCACATCATTTCTAAAAATGGAATCTCCATAGACCCGGAGAGGATAGAAGCTATAGCATAGATTCCCTTACCCCACAATAAAAAAGGCATGCAATCTTTCACAGGGACTATAAATTTTGTGCGAAGGTTTGTTTCTAACTTTGCACAAATAGTCAAGCCTTTGCAACATATGTTCAAGCAAAGTGTACAGTTTAAATGGATTGATATAGAAAAATGTGCATTTAACAATATCGAAGCTGCAATAGCCCACACACCTTCACTTAAAATTCATGATTTTGAAAAGGATTTTATCTTATATACTTTTGCTTCTGATAATGCACTAGCAGCAGCACTTACATAAAAGGAAGAAAGGGGAGATGAATACCCCATATCATTTATGAGCACTGGGTTGCAAGGTGCTGAATTTAATTACCCTATTATTGATAAACAGGCATATTCAGTCTTTAAAGCAGTAAAACAATTCAAGTTTTATATTCTTAAAAATAAAACCAAAGTGTTCCTCACCCGGTGGTTAGAACCCTTTTCGTGTAGAAAGAATTGGGAGAAGCAAGAGGAAATTGGGTCACAGCTTTACAAGAATATGATTTGGAATTTAATATAGACACTATTATCAAGGGGAAAGGTCTTTGCAAGTTAATGGTTGAAAGTCAAAACAATGAATAGGATGATTGGGGAAATGAAGCTGAATTGCATATGATTGATGTGTGTCATATTTTTACAGCTCTGGAGTCTTGGTACATAGATCTGATACATTATCTCCAACAAGGGTATTTACCAGAACACTAGAATTCTAAATAGAGAAGAGCACTTCGTTTGAATTCGACATCTTATCAAATAATTGATGGAGTTCTTTTTAGAAAGAAATATGATGGAGTATCTCTGAGATTTCTAGAACAAGAAGATGCATTGAAACTTGTTAAAGAATTACATGATGGTACTGCTGGAGGACATTTTTTAGGAGATCCTACTGCACACAAGATTCTAACAATTGGATACTACTAGACAACCTTGTTTAAGGATGCTCATGCTTATGTTCGAAAGTGTGACACATGCCAGAGAAGTGGTGGGAGACAAGTGAAGGAAGTTGGGTCGTTGCAACTAGTTATTGTTTCGGAGCCATTTGAATAATGGGGAATTGATATCATTGGAGAAATCAATCCAAATTCAGCATTGCAACATAAATACATCCTCACAGCAAGTGATTACTTCACAAGATGGGTGGAAGTAATTCCATTATGAAAAGTGAATGAAGATGCAGTCATATACTTCTTACAAGAGAATATTATGATGAGGATTGGGGTTCTAATTTCCGTGGTTTTTGATAATGAGTCTTACTTTTCATTGATTAATATTACTGAATTTTCTAATGAGAAAGGAATGAAATTGCATTATTCTGCTAATTATTATCCACAAGGTAATTGATTATCTAAATCGACTAATAAGAACCTTATTAGGATTTTAAAGAAGACTCTCAAAGAAAATCAGAGAATTTAGCATGTAGCTCTTCCAAATGAACTATCGAATGATAGGGTCACACCCAAGAATTCCTTAGGCATGTCACCTTATACTCTAGTTTATGGAAAATAAGTTATTCTACCACCGAACATTTTTTTGTCCTCTTCTCTGTTAGCCCAAGCATCAAGAGGGTTTGGTAGTGAGATTTTACAAGCCTGAATTAATACCTTGTTGAAGCTAGAAGAGTCCAGGCTCAAGTCTAAAGAGAGGTTTAAACACTAGCAGGAAATTGTTAAGAGATGGTTTGACCAAAAAAAATACGGGAAAGGGATATTTGAAGTAGGAGATTTGGTTCTCAAGTGGGATCGCCTGCATGATGAAAAGGGCAAGCATACTAAGTTTCAACATCTATGGATTGTCCCATTTTAAATTTCTAAAAAGTTAGGCCCCTGAACATATAAGTTACAGGATTTACAGGGGTGGGAATAGAATATTCCTGTCAATGGTTTGGTTTTCAAACCTTTACCTAATGCCTTAGAGGTCTTTTGTAGACAAATAAACCTTGCTTTTGTTTTGATTTATTTTAGTTATGTTTTCTTTCTTTCTGTTGATTTACTTTCTTTGTATTTGATTTATTTCAGTTTCTCTTTTCTTTATTTTGGCTTTTATTTCAAAATAATCCAACTTAGCTTTTGGTGCTTGGGGGGCATTGGAATTTGGACAAACTGCCAATATTTTTTTTTTAATCCAAGAACTGCTCATTGGAATTTATCTATGTCAATGTTTTTATCAAAACAAAATTCTTTAATTTGATAGACGGTTGAGGGGAAGTTATTTTAGGAACAAATTGAAGTCCTATATTAAACTCTATTAAATAACTGAGGTAGCTAGGAGAGGTATAGAATACTATTTTGGGGCTCGACGCACTTCACATTAATATCTTCCCTAGGAAGTTTGCAGCAAAGGACCCATGGAAAGGAAGCAGGACAGAAAGGTGTACGGTATTCAAAATAATCGCATGTCACAAATAAAATCCAAAAGGATTAAATAGAAAGAGTCATAGTCTGAAAGAGAAAATATATAAAAAAGATATACTTAAACATAATAAAAAATGGTTGGATTGCTCAAAGGTTCTTCTCCTTCCATGAGCTGAAACAAATTCTCACTCACACAAAAGGACACCATGGATGGATGAACCTAACTCAAATCTCAAATGCAAAAGAAACAATCTGGGAAGACTCAAAAGACAAAAGTATTAAGCATCAAAAGAATGAAAAATGCAATGGGAATGAGGAACAAATGAATACATTTGTCCAAATTCTATTACAATCCTGTGGTGTCTCAGTCGAAAGAAACCAAACGTAGAGGTAAATGAATCTCACATTTTGGCCTCAAAAGAGTTATTGAGACTTTGAAAAACTGGTTACCATACCCAAAGGGACTACAATCAATGAGATGTTCTAAATCTTACACTCTTTGAAAAGGTATGGATTTTTTAAATAATTTTTGAAAGATAGCTTCTAATGAAATAATTGAATGCCATAAAGCAGTGTTGTCTTTTAAAAGATGGTTTTTCCATAGATCTGTGTTCACCATCCAGTCACCAATTGTCGCTGCTGCAACCACCACCCAAAAATTTTGTGATTTTGGGGCCCCCATTTATATTTTTAAATTTTAAGCTTCTTTGTTAAATTTTGCTCTTTGAAGAGTTTTTATAACTTAGTCGATTTTTGCATTGTTTTGAAATTCCTCTATTTGAATTTTTGAAACTCAGATTTCTTATCCGACACATCAAGTGAACTCATCAAGTCAACCCAATGCATAAGAGAAGTTCATCTTTTTCACCTGTTTATTGTTGTAGCTGGGTTTTCACCCTAGCTACGTGCAAATGCACCTCCCTTCCATCAAAGGGACAAAAGGGTAGAGTTCACAAAGGAATGGCTAGCTACAAACAAACTATTAGTAAAAGAAGTAAACAAATACAAACAATATATAAAACTAAATAAACAACAATGAGACAGTTATACCTTCTGATTTCCTTGAAAGTGGGTCACCATGCCCGAACTCAAAATGATACCGCCTCTCCATAGGTTTTGGTAGTATGGAGGAAGAATCAACGCACAAAAATGGGAGGAGTTGAGGCGATGGAATTATTGGCAATGCGAGTATTTTGAGAATGATGGCTTCTCAACATACTCAAGGAAATATAATAATGGTAGGAAGGAATTAGTGAATCTTGTGATGGAGACCTCCACCCAATTTTATAGTTTCTCTTGTCATTTTCTCACTTTTAGGGTTTTGGAACCCTATTTAGGGTTTTTATCCCTTTCTAAGTTTTTAAATCCCCTTTGTGGGTGTTTAGCTCTTTTGAGGGTTTTTAAGCCCTTTTTTGGGTTTTTTAAGCCCTTTTGAGAGTGTTAGTAGGCCCTTTTTTATCTTTTTTGAGATTTTTGAGAGAGCATAAGGTTAAAACATAGTTATGGAGGTCAAAAATGAGGGGAAAAGGATAGGAAAAATATGTATGTATATGGTTTAGGCTATGTAGAGCTAGTTGAGAAATGTTTTGCGTTAACAAATTTCCCCCTGATGTGTGAGGGAAGGAGCTTATTGTATGGCCGACGAACATCATAGAATCATTGGGGTAGTGGAGAGACCTATGAAGAAGTGGTGGTTCCTTGTTAGAGACACTATGGCTTTTGGTTTTTGTATTAATGGTGGTTCCCAACAATGGGTGAGATACAAAGAATATGTGACATGTATATGGATGAGGCGGGCATACCCATGCTCGTAACAATGTCAAAAGAATAAATAATGGGATCAAGGCTCCAAAATATAGGAGTAGATCATATGCAACTTTTGTTACATAATGGTGGCCTCAATGAGAGGCTAAATACGATGCTGATATGAAGAACTGATACATAGGACCCATGGTATTCTCATGGAATGTGATATCTTCCCAACTGATGCTCTATTGGATCTAGAAGTTTACATAACTGTAGGGACTGACTGGTTGAGAGTTAGAGTCTCTGTTGGTACAATATGCCGCATCAATTATCAATCTATATAGAAGCACTGCTTTGGGGCTTCCGAACATTATTTCTAATGCAACCAGGAAATCACAAAATGAACCTATCTAGGTCCCTCAATAGACTCACCAATGTGCTAGATTCAGGTGACAACTAGGGTCTTTGACCAAGTACTACACAGACCAATACCCTGTATGAATCTCAATGGTGCGATGATGTAGCTGAAGTCGAGCATGTGAGACACAACCATCCCGAGAGGCACTAATGACTCCCATTAGAGGAAATTTCAATTTAAAATGGGCCTTCCAAAAATAATACAAATTCCATGTCATCGTGTATTAGACAATAAAAATACTCTAAAATTCAAAAAGGGAGCACCTCTTAAACAAATTTTTAATATAAATTTGGGGATAGGTATCATAAGAAAAACTACTTTTTTGTTCTTATTTTCGACATATCTCCCTATGTTTTTAATCAAATTTCGATCGGGAGACCTTGTTGGATGTGGAGTTATATTTTTCATCCAATGAGTACCCACTTGGAATACTTTTGATGGGCCCCACTACCCCAAAAACAAGAAATACCTGAAAAAATGTGGTGATGGCATCATCATCACGTTTTTTTAGGTATTTCTTGTTTTTGAGGTAGCGAGGCCCATCAAAAGTATGTCGAGTGGGTACTCATTGGATGTGGAATTTAATTCCACATCCAACGAGCTCCACCGATTGAAATTTGAGTAAAAACATAGGGAGATATGTTGAAAATAGGAACAAAAAAGTAGTTTCTTCTTTTCTTCCTCCAACATTAATAAATATTATTTTATTATTTTAACTATTATTTTGTTAATTTTCCTTAGGACGCCCATTTTGAGTTGAAATTTTCTCTAATGTCTCAAAGTGGTCCAAGGAACTCATCAATAAGGTTAATGAAAGCAAGATACGAGGACCTCTGGGTCTTTCCTCTGGAATAGATGTGTTGTCGTTGATAGAGGGAAACCTGCAACTGACCAAGGCAATAGTGTTTCCTTGACCAGAAGCATGAGGGGGATAGCCAAATATGTGTGACAATATGGGGATTGACATTATGAGTAGGTGAGCAGGGGCAAGGAATCATAGGAGACTCAAACTTCCTCTGTTCAAAGTAATGACGGCAGGGCTGACCTAGCCGCAAATGAAACAGACTTATGGGAGAGGGATCATAGCTATTATACCGGGAATGTAACTATAGATAGGAAATATTGAGGGAGGTGACTTGGACTATTGATATCTAAGGGATCCAAGGAAGAATCATCACATAATACTTTGAACAAAGGCGACCCAATGGGGGAATGATGTCGAACTATAATATATGGGGTGGTGCCGAAAGGCACCATTATGACACGATCTTGTGGATTTTTAGCGAGCCCGATAAAGTAAGTGCTCGATGGTGTTTTAATTTTTAGAGAGTATGAAAACATGGAGAAGACTCCATTGGGGCCTCTTTTTCGTTGATATTTTCCTTTGTCCGAAAAAGGATAAAAGTGTACATAGGAGAGCTCGCCCACCCTTTTGGGGGGATAGGATACTTCTTTACCATTGGTAGTCCAAGCAGGACGGAAAATGTTAAACTTACACTGAATGAATGGTCATTCACATACTTTTACGAGCATGAATGAAATAAAGTTTGCTCGGTAATATTTTCTTGATGAGAAGGCTAGAAAAGAGCTAAAAGACAACCCATGATGAGATTTTTAGTAAAGTTTGGTCCCAATGCCTTAGAAAGCATAAAAGTATGCAAAGGGAAACATTCCTATCCTGAGTGTACCAAGGGGGTTCTTTTCATATGATAGTGTACATAGTCTAAAAAGGGAGATAAACGAGGCTATAAAGACAACCTTTCAAATACTTTAACGAGTGTGAAAGGAAGCAAGTGTGCTCAATGATATTTTCATTCTTTTAAGAGTCAGAAAAGAGCTTAACAGAAACTCCATAATGGTCAATCAAGCAAGGGGGAAGTGTTTGATAGATGGTTGATGGACATAAATGCAGAAAAATAATGGTGCCCTCTTGCAGGACGATGGATGGTGGTCGAAAGATGGCCAATTGTGCAATATGGATGGAGAGGATGGATCGTGAACATGCCAATACATACAAAGGGGGATTTGCGCAATGGCACACCAATCGAGGTGACTTCCAGGAAATGGTACAAAAAATCATAGTGAGATCACAAGACAATGGTCTTGTCAAAATATAGAGGACAGAAAACCGAACCCGATGGTGCAAATGACATCTAGAATGGACTCTAGATGACTCTGACTAAAATCTAGTGATGCTACCCCTGGTGCAATGGTGCATGGGGGAAAAATAGACCGAATGGAGGCCTACAGGTATGGATCTAGCTCAATGTACAATGTGTGATTAACATGGTGGTACGCAAATCGACGTGACTTTGGGAAATGGCCCAAAGAAAGTAGGGAGGGAGGTAGTTTAGAAGGTTGTTTCTCATCCCGGGAGCTTTTCACACAATGGTGGAAGCTTCCTATCCTTGTATAGGATGATCCATACGTGGGAATGGAATATCAAGGAGATACAGAGAGGCCTTGACCTCCAAGATAGGTCTTGGGACTTGATGGTATGCTAGTAGGGTGGTAGCTAGATCATATGTTTGACATATTGTGTGCATGTTCAGATGTGGGACCGCCCCCTCCAGTGTGCTACTAGCAGTTCAAGGGCAGGTATTGTATCTACCTGCTCACATGCAAATGATGCGATGAATTTCTATAATGGAGGCACTATGACTAGACATGGAACAACTACTAGAAGGGGATTACCAACTCGTAGAAAAAATGATGCAAAACAAAAAAACAAAAAATAAAACTATGCTATAAGGTTTAGGCATGGTGAGTGACTTCAGGCATAGAATATCTTGAGGTAGAGCCCATTATGGGGATCCTTCAAGAGGTGGCTGTCAGATTCAGCAAGGATGTATGCCCCCTTACTGAGACATTGATGGACGATGTATGGGCCATATGACGTGGCATCAGACTTCCCTTTTCCTATCTTATCATTGGCTTGGTCATGGATGAGGACTAGGTCCCCTTCACTAAAGGTGTGTGGGTGTACATGGGATTCACGATGGGATTTCGACCAAGCCTTGGCTACTTCAATCATTTAGAGAGTAGCACAACGGTCCTCATTGGTCTGTTTTAGCATAACTAGGAATTCTTCTAATGGTGAAGTATCAGGTAGAAGTTCATCGACAAGGTGGGGTGACGGAGTTGGGCCTTCAATGGGAAGAAACAATTCCACATCATAGAATAAGTGAAATGGGGTGAAACCAGTGGCAGTTTCAGAGATCTATTCGTCGTCGCGAAAGTGGTTCCAGGATAGATCAGGTGGATCTTCCATGGTCAATGACAGGAAAGGACTACTGGAAGTATAGATCAAAGGTGTGTTTGTTCTCGATCCAAAATGGTGTGTGAATACCTGAGAGTAAAGGTGTCCTAGCATATGCAATGAAACACCAATAAGAAAGAGGAAGGGAATCATGTGAATCAGGAATGAACCCCAATAGTTCCCTAGTGACTAAGGTTGAGGTTGCGATATGGTCGGAATGGTACTAGATGTGATAGTACACAAATCTACTATTTTAGTCGGCGTAGATGGAGGTGGTAAGGTTAGGAATGTGTCCGTCATAGGGCTGTTGGGAAATAAGTTGGGCCAACAACAAATAAGGAAATAATGGAGACATTTTCGATGGCAGTGTCAATGGTAGGGATGGCATGGTTCAATGTGGTCAGCCCTACGAATCATAGAAAGTCAATTGGTCAACCATCACAATATTCCCATCATGAGGAAAAATCATAAGGCGAAAGACGGTGGATTCCATAGCTCTCATGGCATACATGTAACTACGTTTGAGAAGGAGGTTATAGTCAATTTGGGTGTTAACAACCTCTATGTCGATCAAAAACATTTTTACCGACTAATGAAATAGAAACATTCGTGAGAATTCCCTGGGATTTGGGGGAGCAACCATCATAAGCACGAAGGGAAGCAGTGGATGGTTGGAGGGTGGGGGATCTAAGCTTCTACTAGACAAACTGTAATATCCTTGGTATTATATTCATATCAGAATATTAACTTTCTGTAAATTAGCTAGCCCACATGGGTGTGGCTCATTGGCGGTTCTGTTGTAATGAAGTTGTTTGTAAATTGGAGATCTTGAGATCGATTCTGTTAGAATAATCAACCCATAGTTAGCTACCTTAGACATTAATTAATCCAATTTTTGTCTTATTTGCCTAGTTTCCATATTCCACCTTATGCAAGTTGTCCTCCACACATCCAAAGTGGTCAAACTTGCTAAATTTGAGCCATGGAGTGCTTGGGAAATTGCTTGGAATCAAATCTACTTTATTCCTGGCCTTCCTAGTGAATGTCTACTTTTTATGCTTTATTTCCTGCTTTTTCTGAGTTTTAAGGAAATTGGAAAAGTTTGACTAGGTGAAGTTAACTGGTTTTTTGTCCTCATCATCCTCCACTCTTTTCTCCTAAGAAAAGAATGTATGAGTTTTCCTTCCATCATCTATTATCTTTCCTAATTGATTTTTCCAATTCATGAGCTCCTAGACAGATTTGGAAACTGCTTTATGCACCTATGGGGGATTTGCTTAGATTTAGTAATCCTGCTTTTGACCAAATTTGAATGGAATCCTTATGCATTCAAATCTCTCATGTAATTATTTATTGTGGAAGCCTATGACTTCACAGGGTTGGCTATTTTACACTTATTCAATACAGATTAGTGTTCAGCTCTATATTCAGTCTCCTTTGTGTGTAATTTGCATGTGTAATTGGCAATTTTTGTGAGTGTAATTTTTCTAACACCTGGGTTCAATTCCCACATGGTATCAAAGCCTTTGTATATTGATTTCTCTCCTTCCAATTTGTTATTATAGGCTTTAATTCATTGACTGGGAGCATTCTGCTAACTGAAGGGATAATTTCTGAGCTATGGATCAATCTCAGAAGATCATCTTGACTCCATTTAACTTCTTTGAATGGAAAGTAGAGATGGAGAAAATATTTATGGTATGAATCCTTTCAAATCATGGAGTGGTCACAAGCCAAATGTGACCCATTTCAGGATTTTTAGCTCAAGGGCTTGGGATAGAATTCCAACAGAAAAGAGGAAGGCTTTGCAGACCCAAAGCCAAGAGTGTCTATTTCTTGGGTACTCTAAAGATTCAAAAGGGCACAATATGATCAATTTGAGCACAAACAAAGCCTTCACTGAAAGGAGTGTTCAGTTCCAAGAAGACCCTTTAGTAGCAGTGGAAGTTGGAGAATCCTCTTCACCACCACAACCATTGAATGTAAGTGAAGAGATAGTTGAACTTGATGATTCTGATATGTCTGATAATGGTGATTTAATTGCAGATCCTAATATTCCTACAAGACCAAAATGGGCAGCAAATACCATTCATGCATCTGGAGAACTAGCTGGAAATCCTAATGATCCTAGGAGGACTAGATCTCAGTTTGAGAGTGCTCTGTGCATGAAAGATCCTATGTTTGCAGAGAAATTCTATCTGATGGTTGAATCAGACCCACAGACATATGAAGATGTAGCACATGATCCAATATGGCAAAAATCCATGAAAGAAGAGTTCATCTCACTCCAGAAGAACAACACTTGGGAGCTCGTTGATCTTCCCCTAGGGAGGAAGCTAGTTCAGTGTAAGTGGGTTTACAAAACCAAATCTACTGCTGAGGGTTCACCTTTGAAATACAAGGCCAGATTGGTAGCCAAGGGATACTCATAGGTACATGGCATAGATTACAATGAGACCTTTGCACCAGTGGCAAAGATGGACTCCATTAGGCTAGCCTTAACCATTGCAGCTTCGAAGCAATGGGAGGTACAACACATGGATGTGAAGTGTGCTTTCCTGAATGGAGATCTCATTGAAGAGATTTAGATGTAGCATTCTCAAGGATTTTCTACTAATCCATCTCTTGTGTGCAGGCTAAAGAAGTCATTGTATGGGCTTAAGCAAGCCCCTAGGGCTTGGTATGCCAAGATTGATAGCTTTCTGCTATCACTGAATTTTGTTCAATGCAAGTCAGATCCAAATGTCTATTTGAAGCTAATTCATGGTTCATTAATGATAATTTTTTTTTATGTTGATGACCTTCTCATTACAGGAAGCTCAAAGGATGAAATTGCCTCCTTGAAGGATGCAATGAACCATGCATTCTCCATGACTGATTTGGGGTTATTGAGCCAATTCTTGGGGCTCGAGATTGCTCAAACCAAATATGGAATAAAAGTACATCAGTCCAAGTATGACTTGGATTTTCTGAACAAATTCAACATGAAGGATTTCAAGCCAAGCAAGACTCCTTTCCTTTCAGGATTTAAGCTTCACGAAGCTGATTCTTCACCTATGGTAAACAATACACTGTATAGGAAATTGATTATATTTTTGCTGTATCTTACACATACTAGAACTGATATTTCTTATGCATTAAGTGTGGATTCAAGATACATGGATCAGACTCATGAGATCCATTGGAGAGCAGCCAAAAGGATCCTTAACTTTGTTCAAGGAACAAGGACTCATGGGATCTTTTACAAAGCTAAATCTGATCTTGATTTGATTGGGTTTACTAATAGTGATTGGGCATGTGACAAAATAGATTGAAAGTCAACATCAGGATATGTGTTCATGCTTGTTGAAGGACCAGTAAGCTGGTCAAGCAAGAAACAGAGTGCCATTGCACTCTCATCTACAAAAGCAAAGTACAGAGGAGTTGTAAATGCAGCAACTCAATGTTTATGGTTGCAGGGTTTGCTTGGTGAGTGTGGCTTCAAATCAGAATACTCAACTACTATCTACTGTGATAATCAGAGTACCATTTGAATCTTCAATGATCCATTTTAGAGACAGAGAACCAAACACATTGAGATCCATATGCACTACATCAGACAGCTTGTGCATGATGGCACCATTCACCTACTCTTCTATTCATCTTCAAAACAAGTAGCAGATATCTTCACCAAAGTTTTTTGTGAGAAGACATTCAATAATCTCAAATCACTGCTGGGGATTTCTGATCATGCTGTGAAGCATGATTGATGACAAGATTTTCAAATCTTGTTTTACTGTCCATGTTTAAGGGAGGATTTTTCCAATTGGGTTTTTGCCTCTTTCCTTGTTTAAATAGACATGCAGTATGTAAAGGGTGACTAAGCCTTGTTTCTAGGCTCTATAATTTTCTGATATTTTACTCATAATTTAGGCTTAATGGGGGGTGTTAGAATAATCAACCCTTATTTAGCTACCTTAGACATTAATTAATCCATTTTTTTTCTTATTTGCCTAGTTTCCATATTCCACCTTATGCAAGTTGTCCTCCACACATCCAAAGTGGTCAAACTTGCTAAATTTGAGTCATGGAGTGCTTGGGAAACCACTTGGAATCAAATTTGCTTTATTCCTGGCTTTCCTAGTGCATGTCTATTTTTTTTGCTTTATTGCCTGCTTTTTCTGAGTTTTAAGGCAATTGGGAAAGTTTGACTAGGTGAAGTTAACTTGTTTTTTGTCCTCATCATCCTCCACTCTTTTCTCATAAGAAAATCATGTATGAGTTGTCCTTCCATCATCTATTATCTTGCCTAATTGATTTTTCCAATTCGTGAGCTCCTAGACAAATTTGGAAACTGCTTTATGCACCTATGGGGGATTTGCTTAGATTTAGTAAGCCTACTTTTAACCAAATTTGGATGTCATCCTTATGCATTCAAATCTCTCATGTAATTATTTATTGTGGTATCCTATGACTTCACAGGGTTGGCTATTTTACACTTATTCAATACATATTAGTGTTCAGCTCCATATTTAGTCTCCTTTGTGTGTAATTTGCATGTGTAATTCACAATTTTTGTGAGTGTAATTTCTCTAACACCTGGGTTCAATTTCCACAAATCCCACCTAAGTTTAACCGTGTACCATGTCTTGCGGTGGGTGTGGGGTACCTAGGTTTATAGTGGTAGCGGGAATGGATCCCTAGACCCCGTGTCATATGAGTACTAGCCCAGCCACAATTGTCGATTCCCCTAGTCAAAAAAAAAAAAAACTTTCTGCAAATTAGCTTATTGTTTTAAAATAAAACTTGCAAACAACCAATCGAATTTTGGAAGAGAAGAAGATAAGGGAAAAATGACTAATACTTTTGGTCACAGGGAAGTGGGAAAAGGGAAGAAATCTAGGAAATAATATGACTGATATAGTTTCTTCCATAACACATTTATATCAAGGACCATTGAGGTTTCGGAGTCCACTCCGTGAAAACCTACTTCCATGCTACTGGGTCACCTAAATGTGAAACTAGGAAGCACTTTTCTCATATCCAAAACCATAGGATTTGGAGAAATAATTTGGATTGGTAATACATTTGTGAGACCTTTATATAAATGTATATTCAGGTTAAACAATTCTGGATAGTCACAATGCATATTTAGGGTGGAACTATGAAAACTAGTTACCGGGACTAGGTAATTAAATGGAGAATGGATATGGGTGTTTCTGAAATTATAGAGGTTAAATATAATTTAATAAAAGTAATTCAAAATTAATATATCATTCCATAAAGTTACAAATATATCTGAGCAAGTATTATAGTATAACTAATAAAATGACAACTCAAGACTGCTCAACTAGCTCAACTTTTGGACTCCCAAATGATACTCAAATGCAATAGAATTTATGAAATAGAGGTTGGATCATACCATGTGATATATTATATAACTCCAAGAACTATAATGCCTTCATTTGGAATTTTACACAATGACTTATGAATCATTCATTGAAAGCTAGTCAAATTCTAGCTAAATCTAGAAGGGATGCATAAATTGGAGAAGAAATCAGAATTCTGGAATTTTTGTTGAAGTGAATGATACCATAAAATTACATACTCTGTTATTAAATCATAAATATTCCAATATTCCTCTCAAGGGATGATGGAAGAATCTCTCCTCTTGCATATAGCAAACTAGTTGTAGAATAGAAGGAGGGAGGATTTGATCTCTGAACTTGGTGATGATGATTCTGAAATTTATATTCAACCTGATAAGATTTAATAATTTTTATTACATCAGAAACATTCTTAAATAACTCTCTAAGCATCATGGAAAAATCTATCTTCTTCTACACCAAAAACTAGCTCTAGAAATCCACAGGAAGCTTGGAGATTCGATCTCTAGAGTGGATGATGATTTTTCTGATGATGATATACTGATCTTGAAATTCGACTTTATCAGATACGGGACTTGCAATAAAAATAAATTACAATGGATGAATGCCATTATCTTCTCACAGAAATTTGGGACACATCTGCCATGCTCAACTAGGGGCACATCTTCCAATTCTCAAATGCACAAATGCATTCATAAAATTTCTCAAACTAGCAAAAGATGTGAAAAGGAGTTGGAATAATTATTTTATAGAATTAATTTTGACCTATTGAGCAAGTTACTTGGCTTGGTGACCTGTGAGAATAGGTTAGCCATGAGTGGACATACTTTCCTTGCTTTGATTTGCTTTGGCTTTCCTTCTTTTTCCTCTTTTTTTGACTTTCCTTCTTTTCCGAACTTTCCTCCTTTTCATACTTTCCTACTTTTCCTATTGTGTCCTACTTTCTAGATTTATGCTGCTTTTCCTGAAATATTCCTCTTTTCTCATTTTTGGCATCATTCATGGACTCTAGTTCTTACTTGACTTCTACTACAAGTAATTCCTCCAACCTTATCCACTAATTCGAATTAGTGGGCCAATTTCTCCATTTATTCAACATAACAAATAAAAATATTAATTGCACCAATAATATTAAATGCTCCATAATTATTTATTCCAAGTGGGTAGAAACTATGGATAAATTTAAATGCACACTCCTAATTAATTAATTGCCTCATCTTAACCTCTCATAAATTCTTTAATTCAATATGTCACTAGGATCCATGGGGTTCAATATGCTTCATGGTGCTATCAAAATGAGAACATGATAGTCCTCCCTTCCCAAGATTGCTTGTCCTCAAGCAAAGTATCCCAAGAGGTCCATCCTGCTTTTGCTACACTACTCTGATCATAATCCTCTCTCTAAGAAAATATTCACTACATCTGTAACTGAACATGCCTACTCTTATTCAAGTGAAGCAACTGGAAAGTGTGTTAAGATCCCATAAGAATATCATAAATGAAAATATACCACTACTATGTAAACTATAATTCCATCCAAGGGGGTGTTCCCTATGTGGGAAACTGAAACCAAGTGCAACATAGATGAATTGGTTCAAAAGAGTGTTGGATTGCTTCATCATGCTAGCATGCAAACAACTTCTCCAAGGACAAACAATGCCAGGATCCCATTGCTTGTATGGCACCCCCATGGATTGAAATACCATCCAACAAATGATATGTTAAGAAAAAGAGTGCATGGATCCCACTGTTCATGCTGCATCTCCCCAAACATTAGTAACAAGAAAAAATCAGCATCATATGAAATTTTCAGAAAGATGGAAACATCATACCAACATATTGGAAAATCATACTTTCCAATGCAAACTTGAAGTTTTTAGGTCCCCTCAATCAGTATATGCAACTCTCCAATGTAGGGATGAATCAAATAAAGACTATACATCCCCAAATATTCCTCCAAAAAGTGAGGCCACAATTCCACCAGTCTTTCCATTCCAACTGAAAAGTTCTCACAAGGAACAAGTGTGTTATCCATGAAACTAAAGGGACAAGGGTGAGGATACCATGTCCTAAAATGTTGATCCAAAAGAGAGTAAGTTGTATCAAAATCAGTCATGTTCATGTTTCCCTCAAATAATGAGGTATCATGGTCTCTATGGAACTCAATAGGTGCTCCCCTCTTCATCCAATGGCTCAACTCTCTGCCATTGATCCAAGGGTAAAAAACTCCATCAATTGACCCACATACTGAAGGTAAGTGTAGATCTTGTTCCTTCTTGTCAAAAGTGGCTGCACACACATGCCTTCTCTACTGCTTGTAAATCATAGAAAAATCAGCAATATTAAAAACAATTTTCTTGCAACAAGACATAAAACATTTACCTTCCATATTTTCCTCTTCAGTGATTCCTCTACCCAACCATCCAGTGGATGAATTAGAGATATTGCTTGCTTATTTATATGATCTTTAATCATACATATCTTCTGCAATAGGATCTATCTCCCATGGGGAAAAATCATGATCCCCCTGTTGTACATGTGACACAAACCAGAAAAAATTCTTCAGCCATTGTTCATTCCCCATCGATGTTGTTGAATCTAGGACATGTGGGAAAGAACTGTGAACCTTCTTTGCATGTTTGCAACCTTTAGTAATCAGAATTATGGCTTCAATTTTTTCATTATAGGCTGGCCCAAATTGGGTGCTCTCAACCCACTCTTCCATGGGAGAGTGATTGTCTTCAAGGAACAACTCAAGTTTCCTTGGAAAGAAATCATATTCTTGGTTCTCATCAAATCGTTCTGCACACTCTTCAAGCGAATCCTGAATAGAATTCTCTTCATGGTCCACCCACTCATGTGGTTCCTCCATGGAATTTTTTATGCCATCTACCCAAAAGGAATGACTCTCAAGAAAGATTGAGGATTTAGTCAATTCTTTCCACTCTTGTTGGAATTGTTCTATCTTCATTTATGATTCTAAGAGGGCACTTTGAGTGTATCTCAGAGAATATTGGGTGGACAACAAATCACATTTGAGCTTGTAGTTATCTTCTTCATATATGAAAATACTTTCTTCATCATGGACTGATGCTTCCTGCAATAACTCAAGAATCTCAAACATGTCATTTATTTGAAAGAAATTGTGAGAAATTACCTTTGATTGTGAACATTGCTTTCTGGATATTCTCCATGGATTCAAAGGAATATTGGCCTTCCCTTAAAGCAGCTTCCAAACACATATTTAACACTGAAGCATGAGTTTCATGGAGAATTTTCAGGGCCTCTTTGATCTTCTGTTCATCCATCTTCAATGACCCTGCAAGAAGATGAGGTTCTTGTAGATGTTCCTCCTCTTCATTTTCCATCACCAGATCAATCTCATGCAGTGCACTCAAGGTTTATAAATCTGATCCATCTGTTGTTTCTGTAATATATTCATATTTTAAGTCCTTAAAAACATAATTTGGGCTGCAACTTAAGTGCTCATTCATCCTTGGTGCACCAGAAAGATATTCTCTCGAAGTCCATCCTTAATACTGCATTCATTTTTTACACTAGAATTCTGAACCTCGTCACTAGGGGGCTCAACCATTCTAAATTTTTCACTGGATGTGGCATCCATAACAGATTTATACAATGACACATAAAAATAATAATTTACTAACTCTCCATGTGTCATGTTCTCCTCCTTATGTGGTGTAATTATGATGTCTTGTTCACCCACCCATTTCTCTGCTTCACACCCTAGAGGTGTGGCCTTGATTTCTTCTTCTGTATGTAGCTCCTGATGGGATTCTAAATCTGATTTGTAATCATATTTTGGTTCTAATCCGAAATATGTGATCAATGATCTGTAGATTACCCACCAAGAAGCTTGAAGTGAATTCCTCTTCAACTTCTCCTCTTAGGAAACCACCTTGTGGTGATTTTCACTTTAGCTCGTGGATATTTTCTTTTTCTTGATCACTTGAAGAACTAAGTGAATCATGTCCCTTTTCTATGATTGAGAATTTTTTGGTCCCTCATCCTCCTCTTCATATTTCCTATCCATAATATTTAGACCAACATGCCCTTCTTCTTTTTCCTCATCAATACTTCCATTAGAAGCACTACATGTTTCTTCCACTGTAAGGTTCATGACCTTCTTTTTCGAAGGAAGTTTTGTCACTGGATCTTACTTCTCCAAGAAACTTGATGAAAATTTACTGTTTGGAATAGTACTCATGTTACCACTTTTGTAAGATCTGCTAGGAGAACACCCAAAAAATATCATAATGCTTTGACCAACATATGTCTTTGCTGCATCTTCCTTTTTGGCTTCTCTTTCTTCTTCCTTACTCACATAGTTGGAACAACTTGGTTCCTATATGGATGATTTGTTGCACTTGAAAGAATAATAATATATATTATTGGGTTCAAATCCAAATATGCAATAAAAATAATCTTTGAAAGGAATGGATTTCCAAATCACTTCCCCCAAGGAAAGATACTCTTTGTAGTGGTGGGGCAAGTTTTCAACTCCATCTAGCATCTTTGCTAAATCCTTATTAGGATTAGCCATGGGTGGTTCCACATTGATTTATTCATAATCCATATGGTCATAAAATTAACCATCCTTTTCTCCTAACATTTGCAACCCATTATTAACATAGATCACTTCTTCTTCTTCAACAAACTGATCAAAGTCATCATCTTCAACTACTAGCACAACCCTCATGGTTGCAACTTGAATTGGTGATATGAAAAATTAGTAAATAGAGAGCCTTATTTACATAGGAGTGGAGGAAAGTGCTCTGATACCACTTTAATATCCTTGATCTAATATTCATATCAGAATATTAACTTTCTGCAAATTAGCTTACTGTTTTAAAATAAAACTTGTAAACAACCAGTCGACTTTTGGAAGCTAAGTAGATAAGGGAAAAATGATTGATAATTTTGGTCACAGGGAAGCGGGCGAGGGAAGAAATCAAGGAAATAATAGGACTGATAGAATTTTTTCCCTAACACATTTAGATCAAGGACCATTGAGGTTTCGGAGTCTGCTCCATGGAAACCTACTTCCATGCTACTGGGTCACCTAACCATGAAACTAAGGAGAACTTTTCTCATATACATAGCCAAAGTATTTGGAGAAATGATTTGGATTGGTAATAAAGTTATCATACCTGTATATAAAGTTATATTCATGTTTTAAACAAGTATGGAAAGTCAAAAGGCATATTAAGGGTGGAACTATGAAAACTAGTTACCAGGACCGGGTAAATAAATGGAGAATGGATATGGGTGTTTCTAAGATTATAGAGGTTAAAAATAATTTAATAATAGTCATTAAACAGTAATATATCATTCCAAAAATTTTCAAAGAAATATGAGCAAGTATTATAGCATAACTAGTAAAATGACAACTCAAGAATGCTCAGTTAGCTCGAATTTTGGACTCCCAAACGATACTCAAATGCAATAGAATTTATGAAATAGAGGTGGATCTCATGAGATATATTAGCTAACTCTAGGGACTAGAATTACTTCATTTGGACTTTTACACAATGACTTATGAATCATTCATTGAAAGCTAGTCAAATTCTAGATAAATCTAGAAGGGGTGCATAAATTGGAGAATAAATCAATATTCTAGAATTTTTATTGAAGTGATTGATACCATAAAATTACATAATCTGTTATTAAATCATAAATAGGATAATATGCCTCTCAAGGGATGATGGAAGAATCTCTTCTCTTCCATATAGGAAACTAGTTGTAGAATAGAAGGAGGGAGGATTTGATCTCTGAACTTGGTGATGATGATTCTAAAATTTCTATTCGACCTGATTAGATTCATTAATATTTTATTACATAATAAATAGGCCTAAATACCTCTAAAATCATCATGGAAAAATCTATCTTCTTCTACACCAAAAACTAGCTCTAGAAATCCACAGGAAGATTGGAGATTCGATCTTTGGAATGCATGATGATTTTTCTGATCTTGAAATTTGACTTTATCAGCTACAGGACCTACAAATAAAATTAATGACAATGGCTGAATGCCATTATCCTCTCATAGAAATTTGGGTCACATCTCCCATGCTTGACTAGGGGCACATCTCCCATTTCTCAAATGCACAAATGCATTCATAAAATTTCTCAAAGTAGCAAAAGATGCAAAAGGGAGTTGGAATACTTCTTTTATAGAATTAATGTTGACCTATTGAGAAAGTTAGTTGGCTTGGTGACCTGTGAGAATAGGTCACCCATGAGTGTACATACTTTCCTTTCTTTTCTTTTCTTTGGCTTTCCTTCTTTTCTCCTCTTTTTTGACTTTCCTTCTTTTCTGAACTTTCTTGCTTTTCATACTTTCCTTCTTTTCCTGTTTTGTCTTGTTTTCTGGATTTATGTTGCATTTCCTGAAATATTCCTCTTTTCTCATTTTTGGCATCATTCTTGGACTCTAGTGCTTACTTGACTTCTACTCCAAGTAATTCCTCCAAACTTATCCATTAATTCGAATTAGTGGGCCAATTTCTCCATTTATTTAGCATAACAAATAAAAATATTAATTGCACCAATAATATTAAATGCTCCATAATTATTTATTCAAAGTGGGTAGAAACTATGGATAAATTTAAATTCACACTCCTAATTAATTAATTGCCTCATCTTAGCCCCTCATTAATTATTTAATTCTATATGTCACTAGGATCCATGGGGTTCGATCTGCTTCATGGTGCTATCAAAACAAGAACATAACACAAACGTCGACATAACATTGGTAGATGCCCCTTCATCAACAATGCATTGATGGACCGCCAAATTCTAGACTGAGACCTAGATTTGGAAGGAAATTATGTATGGCATCTTGGGTTCTCCTCAAATCGAATGTGATCAATCTGGAATCGGAGGGGTGCACCACACCTACTACGGATAACAACACTTTTTACTATGGCAGGCACGTTTTATGCACCTCAAGAGCGGACATTGTAGGTGATTGGGACAAGTCATCAACAATGCTATAATTTAAGGAATCCTGCGCAGGCACATTGTTAGCGATACGCCACATGGGAAACTATGGACCTATGCCCTCCCCATCAATAGGGGGTGCAGGTAAGTGAAGGGGGATGTTGGCATTGTTAAACATTGATGTTGTTGATGGGTCAGCAGTCTCCTTGGTGGATCCGTATCGATTACTCTTGGTTTGGAGGTTCACTTCCTTGGGTTGATATTTCTAGCAAGTGATGGACACCAGTCTCTGCAAGTGGGGTCGCGACAGGAGCTGCAGGAGCAGGTGGGGGTAGGGGTGCAGTTGCAACCATTCCTTAGAGTGGTAATGAGTTTTGGAGCACCATAGGAGGAGGGTCTGGTGGCGTCGGGTTATCCTGAGCCTATGTTGCCTCATTGGTGTCCTGTTAAGCTTCATTCTATAGAAACTTCTTGAGATGGTCCATGTGAAGGCATTCATGGGTGTAGTGACCATAGACGTTGCATAATTTACATGGATGGTTGGTCTGTAATGGAGTGTTTCATCCCGATTGATTAGGCTATTGGGTATTTTGCGCTGGAAACTTAGCATCACTGTTATTAGGAGGATTAGGCTATTGGTCACCTCCTTTTGGTTGGTTTCTACCTCGGCTCCTTGCTCAGCTTTTCTTACCTTTCCCTTGTTGATTATTGGGGGTGGGTTGGTTGGGAATGTTATGCTAAGCAAAAACTTGTCCTGTGGAAACAGGAGTAGATGGGGTCGGAGCTGGAGCAAGATGCATAGGTGGCACATAGTAGGCCAGAGGAACTAGAGGGGCTGCAAATCTGGTCATAGGTCCCGAATATAATTGTGGCAGTGAAGTTGGTGCATGAGCGTGCTGGTGTGGCACATGTTGTGCATAGGATGTCATGGCTTAGGACTGAGCCATCGTCCTTGACTAATCCAGTACTTGGTTTGGTGGTGCAACACTGGGGGTGTTTCTTGGGTGCGGTGGAATTACAGTAGGTGCCATATAGTATCGAGAGACAAACTGATGACACCATATACAGCATGGGATGCCCCTGACACAATACGGTGAGAGGTTTTGGCACGGGGAGCATCTCGTATAATGGTGTATAGGTATCCAAATTGAGCATAGATTAAATCAAACAGTTGGGACTTTAAGATGGCCTCTTCCTCATATTAGGGACGTTCAGAGGTGACGTCCTTGGCTATGGGTGGTAAAAAGGTATTCAACAACTAATCAAGGAAAATCCTGTCATCAAGCTGGATTTTTCATAGGCTATGCCTTCGCCGCCACTCATGGATGTGGTCGGTGATGTGAGTGGCGATGTTCTGATGGAAAGATAACCAGATCTCCACACCCTCATCGCATTTGACAAGGATTTGAAAGTATTGAAGGAACATAAAGGATAATGAATTGAAATCAAGGTAAGAGGCTTAGGGAAGTTCGATATACCATTTTACTGCTACAGCTGTGAGTGTGTGTTGGAATAATATTAGTCGGATCTAGTCATCTACAATGTTGTTTGATGAGCACCATAGATGAAACAACATAATATGGTTTTGGGGGTACTCACCCACCTTTCCTTCAAACTTTGGAATGTCTGAAGGAATTTTGGTTGGCATTGGAGGCCAATGGGGTTGATGACTGATTGGGTCATTCGTTAACCTAGCTGAATCCGACAAGTTAAGGAAAGACATGATTGGGAGGTTAGACCCCAGGTTGGTTTGGGAGGGACTGGAAATGGCACTGGAGTTTGTAGGAGCATGATTTCCATGCATGGCTAGGGGAACTTGTGGTTGAATTCCCACAACAGGGATTGTCAAGACAATCATGGAAGGGTCACTGCCCCCAGGTATGTACGGTGGTATGGTTGGAATTGCAGGGGCTATTGTAGGGCCACCACTAATGGGTGGTGTACTTACAGCAGCATGTGCACTGGTGTTGGGACCACTAGTAGGGATGTTGGTAATGATATGAGGCATGGACATGGGTTCCCTGCCTACCATCCCTCTGAAGAAGAATGGGTAGTTGTGCCATCCATGCGGCTAGATGGGGCAGTGAAAATATTTGTCTCAGATTGGTAGGAATCTGAGTCAAAATCAAAGGTTGTGTGACCTTCTAATGGTGAGGAGGGCCTTGATAGTGATGCTCTAAAGACCCAAACTGAGGGGGATTCCCCCTAAGTCATGAGCAAGAACACGGTGGATCAATGGTGGCTTATGGTAGTAACCGGTAATGAAATTTGGACCCTGGTTTAAATGGCTTCCTATTGGTTCACAGGTGGTCACTCGAACAACAAGACTACCAGAAGACAGCGCTTGGATTTTTCCTCACAACGGTGTATCTAGTCAATCGGAAGGGGTCATTTTCCATTTCGCTTAGAAATTCCTCTCATTGACCAGGTACTTTGGGGTTACTGTGGTACTCCTCACAATGAGTTTTATGGAAAATCCCAAGCACTTCCCATAGTTGTTACGGATGAGACTTATGTCCCAAACTGAAAGATTATTAAGTAAGTTGGTTACTTTTATGGTTTGCTCGAGGTCATGAATCGAGTTTTGTTGAATTATTTGGTGTGAGTATGTGCACTTTTTGTATGAGATTGTTCCTTTTACTTTTAATTATGTAATGAATAAACAACACTGGTTTTCTCGTAAGGCACAAGCAAAGGGATTTTATCAAAGCAAGTTGAAAATTAAAAGTAAAACAAAGCGCAGGACAAACTGTAATAATGGGTAACCATACTATAATGTATGCAAATCAGTAGGGTGACTACCCCACCTTTGTATTTGTCAAATCCAAGAGGGAGTGTTTGGATCTCATCAAAGTGGAAACAAGTCCACCCATAGATCCATAGGTCAAACCCCAAGTGCCTGGTGCTCAACAAGGAGGATGTGAACGCCATGAAACCCCCAATGGTTTCCACTCCCAGTAGCTTCCAAGGTCAGTTTTTTTTAATAAAAAAGAACAATAACAAAACTAGATTCCTATTACTAATCTTACTCAACCTGTCGTCTTATCTCAGAATACCCTGGAGGGTGATGACTGAGTAGAGGAGGAGGGGCTAAATACACTAGTACAAAATCAGAAATTAATGACTAAAATACAGCTATAAACGACTATTTTTAAGTCAGCGACTAATAGTAGCTAATTTCCACTATCTTATAGCTTTACTAACTTAGTCGTATTTCACTTAGTCATTAATAGGTTGACTTATTAGTCATTGATTTAGTCATTGATAGTCAATGATTTAGTCATTGAGTTAGTCATGGATTTAGTCACTGATTGCAATAATTAATGACCAAATATATGACTAAAAAAACTACTAGATGATAACATATTAATGACTAAGCTAAATACGAATAAATGGTAGTCGCACTATAAGATAGAGGAAATTAGCTACTAATAGTCGTATATATGCTAATTTAGTCGTTTTTGTAGTCACAAATTTATGATAGGGCACAGAGGAATCAAACCACCAACCTCGTTCCTATAAATAGGAAGGTGCTTTACCATTGAGCTAGCACCCTTTAAGAATTTGTTATTGCTTGATAATGATGATCTTCAAACAAATTTTGTATTATTCAAGCATTCCAAATAATGATTATCAAGTTACTACAGATCCATAATGGATTACCCTATACTAGTCCTTCAAGTCCTTGCACTTAATAAATGCATTTGAAAGACTTGAAGGACTATTACAAAGTAAGCCATTATGTATCTATAGTAACTTGATAATCATTATTTTGTATGCTTGAATGATGCAAAATTCAAAAATCCTAGAAATTTATAGGAATGATAAGCATGCATCCAATTTTAAACTATCTACTGAGTCATCTAAATTCATGCTAAGATATCTGAATTTGACTTAAAATTCATAAGTAACTTGAAGATAGTGGTGGATGATGTCACAGAAAGGAGAATTTCATTTTACAGAGAAGCAAAGGATGAGCAAATGGAGGAACTCATCACCCAAAATGTAAATAGAATAGTAAAAAGAAATATACAACTAATTCCATTTCACATCAAGAATAATGGGCACTAACAATAAGTAATCTTAGCCACTAGATAAATGGAACTAAAATGAGATGAAATATTAGCAACAATACCTTCGAGTTTGCTTGCTGACAAGAAGTATGAATACCTATGTGATCATTTTATTCAGAGGTGACTTAAGAAACCACTAACCTGAAATCAAGGCAAGAAAAGCACCTTTATCTGCTTATGTGATCACTTTCTTGAATTGTCACCTTTCTCTTCTTATACATTTTATCTCAGGCATATTTCTTCATCCAAACCTTTCATTTCAGGGCTGACCATGGACTGAAATCCAATAGTTCATTGTTGTTTCAATGATTTGAAGAAAAATACCAGCAGTAATGATGAATGACAACACATTAGTTAAGAGGTAGCAGGTAACACACCCACATTGCAGTCAAAATAGTTTGAACTAGGAAAATACATGTGTTTTACAATGGCGTTACCCCTCCTTTGGCCAAATATGCCACAGAACAAACATGTACATACAACAAAGGAGTTATTTGAAAGGTTTGTGAACAAGAAAAAACATAGCACTGAAAACAAAACCCTTGCACAAATAAAGTGTCATATCGATAACCAATGAGAGCAGTGAATGGTGACCCTCAAACAGTTTTTGAAGGGAAATGTAGCAGTTTTGTTTTTTTTCACTTAAACAAAAACAAATTCGACCGCATGCCACTTCTCTTCATGAATAAACATCAGTGAATAAATGGAAGCAACAATAGATACAAGAAAGATTGCAGTGAAATATTGATGAATAAAATCTTGTGTGGGTATTTTTTAGTGAATTTTCTACAATAAAATTGAAGGTCACCTCCAAAAAAATCAATGGATTATGATAGCAAATAAACTGCAAATCATTGCTTTGACATAGTTTTATTTATGGCAGTCAATTATGAAAAGAATATAACAACTCAAATGTGATTCCACATGTATCGATTTGAGGTTGTTTATTTGGAGAGGATAGTTTCCAGTGTGTCCTCCATCTGGTTTGACTGAGCATTTACCAATTGTCTACAGTACATTGAATTCTAGTGTAAATTGGATTTCATGTTTTGTTTTGAGGCCATAGGTAAAATGAGAATCCCATGCATACAATATACAGGGGAATACTCGCTTGGAGAGTGGTTCCATTACCATTAATTGTTTCAAGATGTTTGACAGTGGTTCGATTGCCATTAATTACATTACCATTAATTTCTACCCCTAGAAAGCAATTCTAGTATGGTTTTGGAAGCCATAACTGTGACAAAGGAAACCAAACACCATGAATAATAGTGTAAGGTGTAAATATTGGTAGTTCCTTTGAGTTGAATTGTCCTCCTGTGAAGTTATGGGTATGTCTCTACCCCATAGTAGGCTTAAACAATGATCTTGGGCATTGTTTCAAATAAAGAACAACATGTGAGCACTCTAATTCATAAATATGGGTGCATCTTAGACACTTATGGGCATGAATAAGATCACAACAACAACAAAGACAATATTTTCATGGGTGAAATTGTAGTAAAACCCTAACTTAATGTTTCGTGGTAGTTTGAAGGAGGACCTAGGGGAATTTCAGACATGAAACGAAAAATAAAACATTGCAAAACATTAAATCTAGGAACATATCAGCATGAACGTAGTATCCTTTTTTAATTCTAGGTAGATTGTATTAAGAGAACTACAAATCCCTTATTCTTGTGCATAGTTTATGTCTATTACATCCTTTCTATTCAATTTTGGGTACTTCCCACCATGAGAGGAAGCATTAAAAAACCTAACGCAAATTTTGAGTGCAATAAGTAGCCATAAAAATTACTCTGGGCAAGGAATGAAGGTTGAACAATATTAAAATTATGTTTCTACAAAATTATCTCACTAATATCAATAGTATGATGTTCCATGTTTAGATATAGGTACAAATTTGAAGATATGCAATCTTAAACCAACCACATGTGCACATATCAACCCCATTATCATTATTTTTCTTCAACTCTGAGCATGAAAAGCCTTAAAAAAATGGTTGTACCTTAAATATGAGTAGTGCTTAAGCCATTCTAATCTTCCATAGAATAGAAATGCACATACATCAGAGGAGCTATTTGAAAGGTTTATGAACAAGCACAAACATAGAGTTGAAACCAGAAACCTTGCACAAATCAAGTGTCATATCGATAGCCAATGAGAGCAGTGAATGGTGACCCTCAAACAATTTTTGAAGGGAAATGTAGTATTTTTCTTTTTTGTCACTTAAACAAAAACAAATTTGACCTCATGCCACTTATCTTCAGGAATAAAAATAAGTGAATAAATGGAAGGAACAACAACTACAAGAAATATTGTAGTGAAATATTGATGAAGAAAATCCTGTGTCGGTCTTTTTCAGTGAATTTTCTATAATAAAATTGAAGGTCACCTCCACAAAATTCAATGGATTATCATAATAGATCAGTTGCAAATCATTGCTTTGACATAGTTTTATTTTCGGCATTCAATTATGAAAATAATATAAGAACTCAAAAGTGATGCCACGGGTATCTATTTGAGGTTGCTGATCTGGAGAGGAGAGTTTCCAGTGTGTCTTCCAGCTGGTTTGACCGAGCATTTACCGACTGTGTACACTACGCTGAATTCTAGTGTAAATCGGATTTCATGTTTTATTTTGAGGCTGCAAGTAAAATGAGCAGCCAATGCATACAATCTACAGGGTAATACTCTATTGGAGAGTGGTTCCATTACCATTAATTGTTTCAAGATGTTTGAGAGTGGTTCCATTACCATTAATATCTAACCCTAGAAAGCAATTCTGGTATGGTTTTGGACGCCATAACTGTGACAAATGAAACCAAACACCATGAACGACAGTGTAAGGTGTAAATATTGGTAGTTCCTTTGAGTTGAATTGGCCTCCTAGGAAGTTATGGGTATGTCTCTGCCCCATAAAAGGCTTAAACAATAATCCTATGAATTGTTTCAAATAAACAACAACATGTAACACTTCTAATTCATAAATATGGGTGCATCTCAGACACTTATGGGCATGAATAAGATCACAAATCAACAAAGACAAGATTTTCATGGGTGAAATTGTAGTAAAACCCTAAGTTAATATTTCTTGGCAGTTAGAAGGAGAATCTAGGGGAATTTCAGACACGAAACCAACAATAAAACACTCTAAAACATTAAATCTATGCACATATCAGCATGAAGGTAGTAGCCTTTTTAAATTCTGGGAAGATTGTATTCAGAAAACTATAAATCCCTTGCTCCTGGGCATATTTTATGTCTTATACATCTCTTCTATTCAATTTGGGGCACTTCCCAGCACGAGAGGAAGCATTAAAAAACCTAACATCAATTCTTGGTGCAATAAGCAGTCATAAAAATTACTGTGGGAAAGGAATGAAGGTTGAACAATATTAAAATTATGTATCTACAATATTGTCTCACTAATATAAACAGTATGAGGTTTTATGTTTAGATTTAGCTACAAATTTGAAGATATGCAACCTTAAATGAACCACATGTGCACATCTCAGCCCCATTACTAGTCTTATTCTTCAACTCTGAGCATGAAAATCCTTAAAACAATGGTTGTACCTTAAATATGGGTAGTGCTTAAGCCATTCTAATCTACCATGGAACAGACATGCACATACAATAGAGGATCTATTTGAAAGGTTTGTGAACAAGCACGAACATAGCGCTAAAACTAGAACCCCACAGTTCCTGAAGACTGTTTTAAATTGGGGTACCAGTGAGCAAGAGCCCCCGGCGAATACAATACCTGTGAAACAACATGAAACAATCTTTAGTAACAATGCATCTCTTATTTCAATTCTCGTCTTCCATAAGAGCTCTCAGTACTGTATATAACCCAAAATTAGTTCAGCGACCATGGAATATTATAATAGAACCCAACAAATTGGATCAAATGCAAGTTTCAAAAATTCCACTCTAGGTACTTTTTTAAATAAGCTGTCTACAGAAAGCAGTAAAACCTTAATTATTCTATCCATTTAGTTAACATAACCTCTCTCACCCAGCAATCAGAATTTTCCCAAAATTTTTTTAGTAGGGACACTCCAGATAAGGTTGAAGTGGAGTGTCTACATCTATACCATTCAAATTTATGTTCTACAATTCTTAGTGTGATAAGGCAATTTGGGGGAGCTATTAAAGTAGTAACCAAAAAGTATAACCAAGTAGAACTGATGATATTCCTTGATAATTAAAACTAAAACCCTACAGTTCTGAATCCCTTGTGACCTATACATCTGATATATAAGTGTGTGTGTGTTTGTACATGAGCATGTTTTCTTTTACTACTACAACCAGATGCAAAACCATATTGCTTCTAAATTTAAATCTCCTAATCAATTGTATATAAAGGGATTCATTATTCAATATAGTCTATAATACTTGCACTATGACTCATTTCACTTTTGAAGGACACACTAGGAACAAAACAACTCCAACCAAGTTCAAACCTAGAAGAGCAATTACAAGGATGAAAATTAAAGAATCTAAGAGAAATATTATTACAAGTTACATAACTCTTGGATAAGAATCAACTAATAAAGCTTAACTTCCTCACTCACTAACACATTAAATGCTCTAAGTGATTTCATTTAACATATATAATTATTGAGTGGGAATGTAGGTCATAAAAATCAGTTAAATGCCAAGGTCCATGGAAAATCCACAGTTAAACCATAAGAGATGTAATAAGGAAAGTTGATTGTTTGGATGCAAAATTTTCTAATGGTAATCTAAATCATGCAAGAATAAGAATGCTTTTCAATCAATTAATGGAAAAAGTCAAAATCTGAACTCAAAGCAAATCATTGAACTCTTAAATGAAACCAATGAAGTAGTTATAGTCCACTTTCAAAGAGTGGAAAGGGCTATTAGTAGAGAAATAACCAGTGGCTCACCAAAAAATTAAGATTTTACAGTCATGGGCAACAAGAACAAAGAAAAACTGGGCTAGCACCCATAAACAATAAAACTCGATCTTCTCAATAAAAGAATGTCATTATTCTTCCATATGAGATGCACATCACAAATATGATAGATATGATGTGTTTTTTAATCCCATTGACATAATTTAACGGTCATTTGTTGGACATCAATAAAATTATATTTTCTTATCTTACATGATTCACAAGTGTCATTGCTTAATGTTCAACTCACCAATTCTATTCAAGTATATCATTTCATTTTGATAAATTACAGGAAGGACTTGTAGCATTTGATGCAAAAATTGTCAAGTTAAAAGAAAGACTGATAACAAAAAAGTTGAGGAGAGGATACACATAGACATGACCTACTTGGTTACAACAGCTTCAAAGGTTCAAGAATAGGGTTACAACAACAAGATAGAGAAAATTTATGTAGACCTCAATGTTTTCAATTCATTCAATATAGCTGGAATATATAACCTATTACCAGATCATGACATTTAGAACTTCATAGGGAAATTTTAATGGCTTCTTAGATGGATCATGGGATAGAAATATGTCTATCTTTGCACCACCTACTCTCTCACTGTGGTTCTTCTTGTTGATTGATCTTTGTCATTCAATAGTGACTCTTAGAGCTCTACTTTTAACTCACTTATAATGTCGTGTGCATGTTACATAGATGTAAATTCACACGTTACCATTTTCATGGTTATAGGTCAAATCGTATAGAAAAAAGACAAGTGTTTCTGATTCAAAATATAGATGAGAAGTATTTGAATCTGTTACAAGCTTCTGATTAGTGACAGATTCTAGACAATAACAAAATATGCAAATTCAACAAAATCTTATTGGTTGATTTTAGACCATGCAATTAACTCAGAGGGAATCCAATGGAATCCTCAAGGAACCATTTTATTGATAATTAATGAGAAGTCAAAAAGAATATCAATATCAATATCAATATGTGTGTGCGTGTTTGTGTGTTTGTATATGAATGAGCAAACAAACTGAAAATTTTTAGTGCATGATGAATGGCTTGCGCTACTTCCAAGATAATCTTGAAAAATTTCCATGCAATGCCTACAGATAGCTCATACTACTTGTAATTCCTCCATTTTATCTTCGCAATGCCACAATTTAAAGAGTTTACATAAGATATGTATTTCAGAGGTGGTTTAAACAACCACTAACCTACAATGCAATCAAGGCAAGAAAAACACATTTCTCTGCGTATGTGATCACTTTCTTGAATTGTCACCTTTATCTTCTTATACATTTTATCTCAGGCATATTTCTTCATCCAAACCTTTCATTTCAAGGCTGACCATGGACTGAAATCTAAGAGTTCATTGTTGTTTCAACGATTTCAAGAAAAATACCAGCAGTAAATCATGAATGACAACACATTAGCTAAGAGGTAGTAAGTATCACACCCACATTGCAGTCAAAATAGTTTGAAATGGGAAATACATGTGTTCTACAATGGCATTACCCCTCCTTTGGCCAAATCTACCACAGAACAAAAATGTACATACAGCAGAGGAGCTATTTGAAAGGTTTGTGAACAAGCACAAACATGGCACTGAAACTGAAACCCCTGCACAAATCAAGTGTCATATCAATAGCCAATGAGAGAAATGAATGGTGACCCTCAAACAATTTTTGAAGGGAAATGTAGTAGTTTTTCTTATTTTCACTTAAACAAAAACAAATTTGACCTCATTCCACTTCTCTTAAGGAATAAACACCAGTGAATAAATTGAAGGAACAACAGCTGCAAGAAAGATTACAGTGAAATATTGATGAAGAAAATCTTGTGTGGGTCTTTTTCAGTAAATTTTCTACAATTAAATTGAAGGTCGCCTATATTATAATTTGAATTCAATTTAGATATTCAAGCATATAGTTATAATAATGTTTTCAGCAAAAGAATGGAAAATGAAGATACAAACTGAACAAAACAAACCACATAGGAAGCAAACAAGTATTGCTCAGGAATTTACAGTATCATTCACAATAATCATATCCAGTGATACAATAGTTTACATAGGAAAGAATTCGAGTGCATGGGGTATGAATTCGAATCTCCCAAGTGGATATGACTGTATCTAACTGAATGTCTAAATCATGGTCTCTCAATCAATATCGGAGTCCAACATATCAACCCCTATATGTCCAACTCAAACACTCAGTGACAACTAGTTAACTCAGTGCAACTGAGTGTGGTAGGTGGGAAAAGGCACCTACTCCACATGCATCGATTCATTATCCATGATATACATGTGCTAGCTAATTGTTTGTGAACTAAGTATAAGTATTTGGGGGTTAACTAAGACTAACTAGTACTAACTCCAACTAACTGAAGTAGGTTGGTGTCGGGACTCCCAGTGTCTCCTAAAATGTATGGATTGGCCTAGAAGGCACCAAAACTGATGCATGCACATGCAGTAAGTGGCAATTAACCTCCAGCAGTGTTTCCCACACTCTAGTGACTAATACATGTGGCCCCATTAGGTTGATTAGACCTAATTAATTAATTAAGGTTCCTAAGTTAGGCAATAATTAATCTAATAGACAGTATGGTCAAGGGAGGATTAATAATCCTAACATCCCCCTTGAATCCTAACATGGACAACTGTGGGCCCTGGTAACAAGAACATAGGTCACTCAAATACAATCTAAAAGATAGAATGCTTCATAATCCAACCAAGGAAATAGGGGAAAACCTCATGGGAAAATACCCCCCTCAAAATCAGCAGAAATACAAATTTTGAAAAAACTTGTGAAAATGTTTGTTGCTACTATGAAAAAGCAGTATCTTGGTTCTTCTGTGCAGGAGAACCCATGAATACAAAATACATGCTTATGTCTAGAAGATTCTTCCTCTTTGGAAGAAGAACATTGAACTCAACTGAATCAGAAATATAAACAACTGCACGGTGAAAAATGGACCCATGTAGAGTAGTTGAAATCATCTGAAGAGAGAGAACAGGTTCTTGAGAATTCAAACCATGTTAGGAACTATTACGAAGAGAAATTCCTATGGCTTGGGGTACCACAACAGAGATTGACCGTATGGGCAGGGTAGAAAATCCCGAAAACTCTCAAAAGAGCCCCCAGATACGAATACAATTCTGGAAATATCTCCGGTGCTACTCAATTATGACTAGGAGTCATCCCAATCAATAACCTCTCACACTGCCTCGTGCTTAACTCCCTTTTGAAAGGAGGATCCTGAGAAACACTGGTTATACCAAGGATTTCACACACTCACCTGGACAGACACATACATGTTGTTGTTTATTGATCTTGGGGAATTAACTTACAATGAACTATTCCAAGATCCTAAAACCTAAGCTTGTTGGTGGACCCTAGAAAATAAAAGAGTGTAATTCATTTTAATTTAGCGTTGATTTTAATTGGTTGTAATTACTGTTGGAGTAGGATCCCGCAGCTACAGAAGAAGCTGCTAGTTTTGGCGGAAAGAGAGAATTTTTGGCGGAAAAAGGACAGGGCGGAGCTACGACGCCGTAGCACGTTTCCAGCTGGAGAGCAGAGCCGGAAACTATGACTTTTTGGGATAAAAGAGTCAAGAAGGCAACGGTACCTGAGCGGCCAAGAGAAGAAAGATCAACCACTGCATTGAAGGCAGCGGCGGAAGACAGGAGGGCTCAGCAACCCTCATCAAGAAGAAGGAGCAACGAGGCTCAAGCATTAAAGACGAAGGACAGAGAGAGAAGCGGTGCATAGTACCCATGGTCAGTGCCGGGAAGCATGGAAGACTGCAGAGAGCTGCGGTGTGACGGGAAGCAGCTACCTCAAGGACAGAGAGGACCGACTGTCACTATTAAGGGTATGGGTTTACTGTTGGGACAGGCCCACAGTGTTGTAATGGCACGACCTTCGGGCTGCCTATAAAAGCTTGCATTTTTGTATTGTAAAAGGTTGGTTAGCTAATCAGTCAGTAGATAGTTGGTCAGTTGATAGGTTTGTAGATTGAGGAATCAGTCAGACAGACTGCGTTGTAACGATCCAGACACATAGTTGTCTGTGAGTCATTCGAGTCTGTATGTAACCATTCACAGAGAGAGAGAGAGAGGGAAGAGATATAGAGAGAAAGGCAACATAGATATAAGATCAGAGATCTAGAAGAGACCTCGCGCTGCATTTGTAGTGCAACAGACTGTGCTAACTTCCCTCAAGATATATAATAGAAGCACAGTTTGGTGGACGTAGCTCCCATCCCGGGGGTGAACCACGTTAAATCTGCGTGTTATGTGTTGAATGGATGTGATTGTATGTGTTTATTGTTACTGGTTATTATGCATGTAATGATAGTGGCAATAGATGAATGTATGTATTGTTTCGCTCACGATAATGCAAGAGGATAAAGATAAGTTGAAGTATTGCAGTAGACTGTTTAAGGACTCTTTTACATCTGTCACTAATCACCAGTTACTCACAATATACTTCTGAGAAGTAGAGTTTCGCCCATTGGCATGACCAACGTTAAGAGCGCCAAGTCGTAGTGGTAAGATATCGCAGAGAGGCGGTATCGCATCGGCAGAGGAGCTGCGGTGCGTAAGACTGCGAGCTGAGGGCTTAGCGTTGAGGAAAGGATGGGTGTTCCACGGTGCGCAGAGGTGCGGTAAGGTTGGGAATATTGTGAGTAAGTTGGAGTTGTGTGACACGAGAGGAAATCATGCGACTTGCATAGGGTTAAGCATCGCATGGGTAAAAGTGTTGCGAGTAGAAGGGGATGTGCGGTGCGCGGAGCTAGTTGATCTAGTGGCGCGCAGGAGTAAGAGAAAAGAAGTAGGATGCGCAGAACCTGGTCCAAGACACTTGAGTCTTGGCCAACCCATTAGATTCACTTCGGGTGAGACTTCAGATCACTTCGCGGTCTGTTGCCGAAAGGGCCAGTGAGTTTTGGGTGTTGTTGATTAATTATAGTAAACCCGGGTCTACCCATGCAATCAACAAATGGTTCCGTTGCCGGTTTAAACGACTGGGAGTCCATGTTTTGTTGGCATCCTACGCAAGAAGAATTTGACCAGTGGCTGGATTCAGACTTAACGGAGTTCGCCAAGAAAGAGAATAGGAGTCTGAGACTAAGCACAGAGGCTTGGCTAGAGAAGCACATCGCTTCAGACATACACGCTATATTTTTTGTAACCTACGGAAACGAGCTTTTCGATTGGTTATCCAAGTTGACAGATAGCAACACCTTCAGGAAGAAAAGAAACATCGTCTGGATACCGGAGCTAATTCAGATCGTACAGAACCTTGACAACCCGATTACGAGAGCAGTGGACTTCTGGCTCACTAGTGTGCTAGAAGGCTACGTTACAGAGTTTGCAGTTGACCAAAGAAAGAGCTTCAGCGCAGCCGAATGATACTTATTCAAAGGATATCGCGGTAAGTACCTAATATCTCTAAACTTATCCCTTAAGATGTTGCTATATGAAAAAGGAACAATGGATCTAGTCTCAGACGAATAAGTAAAAATAGTAATGTCCCAAGAGTTTGAAAGTGATCTTGATGACATTGGACGAACACGGAGTGGAAAGAATTATAAAGTAGCATTTAGTTCTCCTACATTTGCAGACAGTTCACACAGTATTACACAGCAGAGCCCTAACACCACTGAAGAACCAGAGGGGGGTATCCCTTACCACCCCTATACTCCACATAAGCAGACAGGGACTCAGAATAATCCCGTAGGTACTCCATCTAGTAGTTCACAGTCAGTACCCACTCCCGTTACAGCACCTTCACCTACACTGCTGAGTGGTAGTACTCCAGCCAGTCAGAACCCACCACAGAGAAATAGAATGGGAGACGACATGAAGATACCTATTTTTAAAGGTACAGGAGCAGAAGACCCAAAACAACATTGGTTCCTATGCGAAGCTATGTGAACCATTAAAACAATCAACGACGATAACCTTAAACTTGTACAGTTGGTTACCACACTCAGAGACAGAGCCTTGACATGGTACATAAAGTATACTACATTACCCAAGACGCTCTCCCAGGTCAAGAACGCCATGATTAAAGAGTTCAAGAAACCTAAATCTGAGTCTCAGTCCATTACAGAGCTTAAGGATATTAAACAACTACCGTCAGAGTCAGTCTGGGACTTTGACCAGAAATTCAAAGCTCTTATAGACCAAGTAAGTTTCGACTTTGCACCAGAGCAGCATAAAGAATGGTTTATCGCAGCGCTGCTCCCTCATATCAGAATGCCACTAATGCAACAAAAACTCACTACTCAAGATGAAGCGCTGGAGATGGCAATGAAACTAGAGACTTCACCTTTAGCAGAAACCAGTACAGGGATGACAACTCTACAGACCCAGTTGGCCAACCTCACCTTACAGATACACGAACTTAAAAAAGGAAAAGAGGCTATGCAAGACATATGGTGCATAAAGTGCAGAGAACAGGGCCACAGTAAAGACAACTGTCCAGTCTTTGCAGAATATTTAGCGTTAGGGGCTCCTAACCCCTTACCACGAACATGAGGGCCATGGTGTGAAATATGTAGAACTCAAGGACATCCACCTCAGCAATGCCCTTTGCTTCAGAAGTACGTCCAGACACCTAAAAATCTCTATTGTATCTTCTGTAAATCCGTCGGGCATGATCCACAAGATTGCCGAGCTTATGATCTCCTGTCAGAAAGAACACAGGATGTGTACAGAGTCCAAGCAGACGCACAGGGTCCAGCAACAGGAACACAGCCGGCTCAGCCGTATGGAGGCCGAGGAGGAGGATTCAGAGGACGAGGCCGTGGAGGAGGCTTTGCAAGAGAAGGAGGTTTTGGTCAAGGTCGTGGACCAGTCACTTGTTATAATTGTGGAATTGTCGGACACTATGCTAGGGACTGCCAGAATTCCACTACCACTTGTAATTACTGCAAATCTTATGAGCATACTATAGAAGAGTGTCCCATCTTGATAGCTAAGATCAGAGATCCTAAACCAGTTGCACACCAGAATATCCAGCTCATTGCTGCTGAACCTAAGGAACCAGAACCAGTAGTTAACATTGTGACTCGGAGCGGTGCTTCCACCAGTGGGTGCACACAAGTCAGGAGTGGGTGCACAGAGCTCCTACTAAAGCAACTGCACTCAACCTATAGAAGAATAAGGAGACCTTTCACGAAGCTAAGGCTTCCTTTGATGAACCTACACTAGCAGGACCGCAGGTACCGCCGTCTAGGGGCGTACCGCAGCAAGTACCTTGTAGCAATAACCCTGAGCAGGCACAGCAGGCTACCACATCCGGAAGATGCGATGAGGATGAATCGACAGGAAGTATACAAGCCTTCCTGCACAGCTGCTTGAAACTCCTGAGAAATGATAAAGCTGTTGGTGAGCTACAGCGTATGATAGACCAGTGTCAGTAACCCTCTCTCTTGGACAGTGCACACCGCGCTGTCCATAATATTACAAGACATGCCAGGACAGGAAGAAAGATGAAATTCACAGCCCAGATCGGTGAGTTTGAAATGGATGAGGTTGTCTTAGACCTAGGATCAGAGGTGAACGTTCTAACCAAGCATACATGGGAACAGATGGGTATTCCTCAGTTAGCCCTATCACCTATCCACCTGAGACTAGCTAATGAGCAGCGAGTATCACCATTGGGTCGATTATCGCAGGTGCCAGTTGATATCGACAGAGTTTGTACTTTTGTGGACTTCGACGTCATAGAAATCATTGGTGACATTTGACCATATCCAGCACTACTGAGTATTGATTGGGCAATTGGCAGCAAAGCTGTCATTGACCTAAAGAAAAGACAAATGACCTTTGAGGATGCGCAGATCCGGGTCATCGCACCGCTGGATCCTTACCAAGGACCTAGATATATTGAACCTATCCGAGCAGAGGAAGATGCACATAATATGGAGAGTCTCTACTAGATGACAGCAAACCAGAATGACTATATCAACCCCACTGCAAAAGGGCGTATTAGTTGGCAATGCGACAGCTCATGCGCATCGGATTCGGACGCTGATCTAGAAAACTAGCAGAATAGACTCTACGAAGTATCATCGCGCAGATGCGCGTTTATAAGTAAGTCACTGTGATGGATTGGTGCCGAGATCGCTGAGACTCCATCATATCATGGTTTGACAGACCTCCAAGATTTTCTCGAACAATTTGAGCAACAAACTCCCCCTGAACAGAGGATCACAGCTATGGACCTTGCAGTTAGAGCCACACCTGCAAGCTGGTGGTATGCGCATAAAGAAAACATCGCATCATGGGATAACATCAAAAGATTGATGGCAATCAGATTTTCTGATGACAGAAGGTATGCTCAGTGCAAGTACACAGGAGAAACTGACCCCAGGGTACACATTCAGATATGTGAACAGAACTGGTCGGATATTCCAGAGGATGAATGGGTTCACAGATTCATTCACACGTTGGACACAATTCCAAGGAATTGGTATATAGAGACCGAGCTGCGCAACGGAACAACCACATGGCCGCTTATGACAGACAGCTTCCTACTCACCTTTGCATTTGAATCAGAACATCCAAGTGTTGCCCAGGCCCTAGATATCATCAAGACTAAGATTTTTGAGGATCACACTATCTCAGTACCAGTCCAACCTGAATGGACTATCCAGTTAGAAGAGGCGTTGGAATGCTATAGTTTCACATCAGAATCAGAGGAAGCGGATGAGGATCCTTGCAATACCAACATTCCAGAATCAGAAGGCACTCGCGAAGTGGAGGGACCACAGCTAGAGATTCCAGTGATCACCGAGCCCATCAAGATAAAAAAGATTAATATTGGCACAAACAAAGAACCTAAGTTTGCCTCTATTGGAGACTACTGGAATAATGAAACAGTTGGACAGATCGCAGATCTGCTACATGATTATCAAGACCTATTTCCCACCAAGTTCACAGAGATGAAGGGAATAGTTGGAGACTTGGGAGTCATGAGGATACCACTCAAGGAGGATGCTAGACCAGTTAAGAAGCGTCCATACAGATTGAACCCGTGA
>LPNX010676814.1:200564-215799 GCA_001517045.1 Pseudotsuga menziesii | reverse complement strand
CACCATTTGGTATCTTGTTGGGTCACATTGTCTGCAGACAAGGCTTGATGGTAGACCCTGCCAAGATCGCTATCATTGTAAACCTTCCAGCACCTAATTTAGTCAAGCGACTGAGGACAGTACTTGGTCATACCAGGTACTACAGAAAGTTCATCAAGGGCTACACAAAGATTACAGCGCCGATGGAGAAACTGCTAAAAAAAGATGTAAAATTCCTATGGAACGAGGAATGCCAGCAGAGCCTAGACATACTTAAGGAGAAGATGGTCACAGCACCCATCCTAGTATTCCTGGATTGGACTAAGCCTTTCCATGTACATGTGGGTGCATCCGGCATCGCATTAGGAGTCGTCTTAACCCAGCCAGGAGAAGGGGACCTTGACCATCCCATCGCATATTCCAGCAGAAAGTTATCCACAGCAGAAAAAAACTACACCACAATAGAAAGGGAGGGTTTAGCTATGGTATACGCGCTGCAGAAGTTCAGGCACTATCTATTGGGTGCCTCGTTTAAAATGTTTACTGATCATTCCACATTAAAGTACCTAGTCAATAAACCAGTGTTAGGGGGGAGAATCTGTAGATGGTTACTCCTCTTCCAGGAGTATGATTTTGAAATCATTGTGAAACCAGGCAGACTCAATGCAGGACCAGATCATCTGTCACGGCTAGACTCAGGAGAAGAGCCTAGTAACCTAGACGACAATCTACCCGATGCGCCATTGTTTTCCATACAGATTGCAGATGAGTACTATGCCGACATTATTCAATTCCTCACCACAGGAGTAGCACTTGACGACTTTACTAAACAACAAAAGAAGCAGTTGGTTGTTAAGGCAGCAGACTTCACCCTCATTGCAGGATGTCTATACAAGTTAGGTCCGGATGAAGTTTTGCGCAGATGCGTGATGCCACATGAGAAAGACACTATTATCAAAGAGGCTCATTCAGGAACCGCAGGAGGACATTATGCAGGAAAACCGACTGCGCAGAAAATTCTAGACGCAGGCTTGTGGTGGCCTACACTGCATAAAGACACAAAGGACTTCTGCAGATGCTGCGATATCTGCCAAAGGGTAGGAAAACCCTCATGCTGCAATGAAATTCCGCTGCGACCGCAGGTCACACTGCGCGCATTCGACAAATGGGCTATCGATTTTGTGGGTCCAATCAACCCACCCGGGAAGCGCACAGGTGCGAGATACATCATCACTGGAACAGAGTACCTTACCAGATGGGCAGAGTCCAAGGCAGTCAGAAATTGTGATGCTGCTACAGCTGCACAGTTCCTTTTTGAAAACATCGTCAGCAGGTTTGGATGCCCAGTAATTTTGATGAGTGATCAAGGCACACACTTCTTGAACAGCACTATTGAGGCATTGACAGAAGAATTCCAGATTCAGCACTACAAGAGCACTCCCTACCACCCACAAGCTAATGGTACGGTCGAGGCATTCAATAAGATTTTAGAAAATGCTCTTACGAAGATCTGCAATAACCAAAGGAATGACTGGGATCTAAGAGTTAACGCTGTGCTGTGGGCATACAGAACCACATGCAAGAAACTTACGGGACACACACCTTTCAGCTTGGTGTATGGACAGGAGGCTGTTATGCCTATGGAGTATATTCTTCCTAGCTTAAGAGTTGCTCAGATTACCGGGATGACTGATATAGCCATGGTAGAGGAACGGTTAGCACAGCTGCTTACCTTGGAAGAAGACAGGTTTGTCGCCGGATTCCATCAGACAGTGCAGAAAGCACGAGAAAAAGCCTGGCATGACAGACACATTAAGAATAAGACTTTCCAGATCGGAGACCTAGTGCTCCTATATGACAGCAAATTTCTGAAGTTTCCAAGGAAGTTCAAAACACATTGGCTGGGGCCATATCAGATACAGCAAGTCACAGAAGGAGGTGCTATTCAACTCAGCCAGTTGAACGGGGAGCTTCTTCCCACATGGATTAATGGCAGTAGGCTTAAGCTCTACAGTGCCAACCTCCCCACCTCTCCATCCTAGCATGAACCGTGTACAGAAGTGCAGATGCCTAGTGTATTTGAAAGGAGGCATCGCACCAGGAACTAGTCTACACCGGTGGACAGCCTAGTCAGGAAAAATCGTACCAGCGCGATTTTAAAAAAAAATAAAAAATCATTTTGGTTGCGCAGGTGACAAGGAGGTTACATCGCAGCAATGTGACATGTCACCATGCCACATATCTAGTTTGGCAACTAACAGTGGACCGTCAAGTCACGGTCTGACAGGAAGTTAATGAGGAAATGACCGGTATCCCTTACCATAGATTTGGAGGCAGGCCTCATTAAGTTTCTAGATTTGGCAAAATCTTTGACAAGACCGGCACCTGAGCACGCACAATTTGAGTAGCACGTGAGCAGATTTCTGCATTAATTGAGGATCGGAATGGCGGGCATGGTCTCATCCAGGTAATAATTAAGTCCGACGGGTTTTACCGAGATGACCGCCCCATCCAGGACCATTGACTCGTCATAAATATAGGAACTACCCAGGTACGAGAGTCACATTTGCAAACATCCGAGAGCCATATAGAGAAGTCCTGAGCATCCCCTGTGCAGTATTAGCCAATCCAGTTACAGAGTATAGTGACTTCCAGAGTTCGAAGCCACTGCACGCCCAGAGTATTGAGCCAAGCGGATTCTGACTAAAAGCGAACCCCTAAAAGGCATGTTGAGACTTTTTGACCCTGGTCCTGGTGACCGTAGATCCTCCATGACGACGTCGCCCAGGGTTGTGAAACTAAGTACAGCACAAGTTAGACAGTTGCTAGGGATGAAGAGTCAAGCGCCAGAAGTAGAAGTTGTCACTAAAGTCTCCACTAAGGAGAAGAAGAATGCCGAGCCGACCACTGAAGATAAGAAAGCAGAGCAGAAGACTAATGAGAAGAAATCTCCCGCTACAAGGAAGGTAAAAATCAGAAAAAGAAAGAAACGGGAGAAGGTCGCTGACCCATCTGATCAGCTAACCGAAGAACAAAAGCTTCCTAAGGTAAAGAAACAACATATGGTTGTCATAGATCAGAGGCAGCGTGCATGCTTGGAGAGGGGTGCTGAGCAAGAAAAGGCAAAACAACACCTTGAGGATCCAAGGAAGCCTATGGACCTAGACCACTTCGAAGAGAAGAGAAGTGGAAGAAGAATGCAAACCCAGCGGGGGGGAGACTTCCAGAACGAGGACAAAGGCTTGTCCTCGGAGCGAAGTTCATGGGTTGCTTCTTCTCCGTCCATGAGGCTCTAGATGGAAGAAAAGGTTTGAGGAGGCTGGAAGATACAGATTTTCCTTGTGATAAAAGTTCTAACCCAGACAAAGAGGAAAGGATATCTGTGGAACACTTCTCAAACACTAGAGCGCTCATAAAGAAGGAAGAGCGAATAAAGAGACACCGTGACTATGGGAAGAAAGCATAAGAAATCCCACCGAGCTAAGTTACCGAAACTCCAGAAAGAGCATGCCGAGGTGACGAAGACCGAAGTTGCAGAACTTCGGGATAAGTTGCAGAAAACTTCGCAGGAGGCGAAGGAGAAGCTACAAACAGGAGACACCTGCTGGTAGTGGCTCGGGACAAGCCACAAGTAAGTGTTAGGGGACTGTTGGAGCAGGATCCCGCAGCTACAGAAGAAGCTGCTAGTTTTGGCGGAAAGAGAGAAGTTTTGGTGGAAAAAGGACAGGGCGGAGCTACGACGCCGTAGCACGTTTCCAGCTGGAGAGCAGAGCCAGAAACTATGAATTTTTGGGATAAAAGAGTCAAGAAGGCAACGATAACTGAGCGGCCGAGAGAAGAAAGCTCAACCACTGCATTGAAGGCAGCGGCGGAAGACAGGAGGGCTCTGCGACCCTCATAAAGAAGAAGGAGCAACGAGGCTCAAGCATTGAAGACGAAGGACAGAGAGAGAAGCAGTGCATAGTACCCATGGTCAGTGCTGGGAAGCATGGAAGACTGCAGAGAGCTGCGGTGTGACGGGAAGCGGCTACCTCAAGGACAGAGAGGACCGACTGTCACTATTAAGGGTATGGGTCCCAACAATAAACCCATACCCTAGAGATATAGAGAGAAAGGAAACATAGAGATAAGATCAAAGATCTAGAAGAGACCTCGCGCTGCATTTGTAGTGCAACAGACTGTGCTAACTTCCCTCAAGATATATAATAGAAGCACAGTTTGGTGGACATAGCTCCCATCCCGGGGGTGAACCACGTTAAATCTGCATGTTATGTGTTGAATGGATGTGATTGTATGTGTTTATTATTACTGGTTATTATGCATGTAATGATAGTGGCAGTAGATGAATGTATGTATTGTTTTGCTCACGATAATGCAAGAGGATAAAGATAAGTTGAAGTATTGCAGTAGACTGTTTAAGGACTCTTTTACGTCTGTCACTAATCACCAGTTACTCACAATATACTTCTGAGAAGTAGAGTTTCTCCCATTGGCACGATCAACGTTAAGAGCGCCAAGTCGTAGTGGTAAGATATTGCAGAGAGGCGGTATCGCATCTGCAGAGGAGCTGCGGTGCGTAAGACTGCGAGCTGAGGGCTTAGTGTTGAGGAAAGGATGGGTGTTCCGCGGTGCGCAAAGATGCGGTAAGGTTGGGAATATTGTGAGTAAGTGGGAGTTGTGTGACACGGGAGGAAATCATGCGACTTGCGCAGGGTTAAGCATCGCACGGGTAAAAGTGTTGCGAGTAGAAGGGGATGTGCGGTGCGCGGAGCTAGTTGATCTAGTGGCGCGTAGGAGTAAGAGAAAAGAATTAGGATGCGCAGAACCTGGTCCAAGACACTTGAGTCTTGGCCAACCCATTAGATTCACTTCGGGTGAGACTTCAGATCGCTTCGCGGTCTGTTGCCGAAAGGGCCAGTGAGTTTTGGGTGTTGTTGATTAATTATAGTAAACCCGGGTCTGCCCATGCAATCAACAATTACTCAAAGGGAAATGGCCGTGAAACTAATGACATTATGAGTTAGCAGTGAAATAAATATGCACACCATAACAAACAATGCTAAGTGCAATCTTTGTCAAATGAAAAATAGGGTATGTGTTGTAATCTCACAGATCACATAAGGTTACCAATAATACACACTAAAACATACATAAATCTAAATAGAGACAAGAGCTAAGAATAGATAGAATTAAAACAAATTATATTATTACAATGAGTCCATATAATGTAGAGAACTGAACTGAGTTCTCGTCTGGCTCAACATCCTAATATATATGATTTACAAACGGTTACAAAATAACTATCTGTCGGTTCGGTGAACCAACGCGACTTTTAGATGGCCGACCTAATCTCTTATTTTAGTCGGTTGACCAACTTAGTCAGCTGATCGACTAAGTCAGCCCATCGACTTAGTTGGTTGATCGACTAAGTCGGTCCTTGTTCAAGTCGAATTATCGACTTGCTCCTTCTACATCTCTCCCATGAACAAAACGTTTCTTTGTCCTGAAGAAACAAGGAGGTACACAAAATTTGTTTGTTTGGTCCTTCAAAATTTTATTGTGGTGGACTGTGAAGACGGATGGTTGGTCTTTTCTGTACACAGACCTCAACAATGGATAGAGCTGTGATGGCAATGTAATGTTGGAAATCTGTCCAACTCTGCAAATATTTCTGGATGTCGATGGTTAATTGGGTTAAACTTGACAAGACCGACATCTTCTCCGAGATGGGGACTTCCACTATCTTTTCCATGTTGGGGACCATGAACCGGTTCTGCTCTTCTGCAGTCTTGATGAGTCATTTCATCTGTGGGCAGATGATGTCGACTTTCTCTAAGTTGGGAATAGCTTGTTGCACCCACTGATGTGCTTCCCATTCCAGTTTCTGCAGTTTGGTGGTTTCCAGCACTATCTGATTTTCTATTGTTGGTCTAAGTGCTGTCTCCGTGGTTTTTCTACTCTCCAATGCCTGAATCCCTTGCAGGGTCTGTCGTGTCTGCTAGTAAACTTTCCCATAGTAAGTAGGCTAGTCTCTTAGTACTTCTTCGGTTACGATAGACTCCTCCATATGGTCCTATAAGACTTTGTATGCTTCCGAAAATGTAGTGTGTTGAGCTAGTAGTAGTCTGGCAGTCTCCTCTTTCTCTTCCTCAGTTTCCTGAAGGTGTACTTGGAGGGTTGACACCATGCTCTCAAAGAGCTGATACGCTCTTTCAAGCGGTCTATCTATGTCGATCTCAATTAGGCCTGACAGTACAGATTGAACCAAATTGCTGCATCTTTCGAGAAACTTGATATATTCTGTGTGTTTGGCCTGAAGTTATTGAGTGTTCCTAGTACTCCTCGACTTTGCTTTGCTTGCTAGGGTTTGGAGGAGCTGTCCCATCTCTGTGTCGGTTAAGGAACATGCATCCCTTAAGCTAATTTGAATTTTGGAAGACTTCCCATGATGCTTTTTCTTGTGCTTCCCAGCTTCTATCTCCTGTGTACCTGCAACAGTTGATCCAGGAACTTGGGTTTGTGGGCTAGAAGCTGATGGTTTGTTGGATTGGGGAGGTGGGATGGTAGATACCTCTAGTTGTGTCGATGTACTCGGTTGTGTTGGGAATATCTATGACTCAGGAGGTGGTGGAGATGGTGGTGGTGGTGGTGATGGAGTGGGGGAATGGTCGGGGGTGATGCGTTTGGGGGACGTATTGTGGGGACTTACGTCGGAAGGTATGTCTGCTTCCAGTGGTGTATTGGTTGGTAGGTCGCCTCAGGGTTCAGGGTCGATCAGTTCAATGGTAGATGTCACTTGTCCAATCATGTCACCTTATTTGTCGGATTGTCATGTGAAGGTGGACATGATGTGTGCAAATACTGTGGGTTGTGTTCTGCTATCTGTATACATGGGAGCCTAGGTGGAAATTTTCTGGGCTGACTGAAACGGCGCAGGCAATGTCTCGAAGAAATATTTTAATTTGGTATCTTTGTCAAAATTTTCTTCTACTGTCTCTGGCGTTGTGCTTTTGTATGAGTTGAGGGGGCTGACCGACTGTTGTGCTTGCTCCTCGACTATTTGTGTTGGTGATGGGGGTGGAGGTGTCGACGCAATATCGATGACGTTTTCGGGCATCGTCGTGGTTTTTTTTTTNCGACTGTTGTGCTTGCTCCTCGACTATTTGTGTTGGTGATGGGGGTGGAGGTGTCGACGCAATATCGATGACGTTTTCGGGCATCGTCGTGGTTTTTTTTTTTCTTTGGTTGTCCTGTGAGGGATCTTGCTTCGACAAACCACTGGAACTAAGTTTCAATCGACACTTTATTTGTGGTGGCATCCTCTATAATGTTAAGGGCCGCAGCTACCAGTTTGTCTTCATCATTTGATGATTCGGCAATGATAAGTTTGCACTTACCTTTGCTTTCTTGTTGTTCTTGCTCTTTCATTTTCTTCTTAGCTACTGCTATCTCATTGGCGAGTTTCTGAATTATGCCTTTTGTAACAGCATACTCAGGGTTTTCTAGTTCGACTTCGCCCATCGGTTCCTAAGTCGGGATGACACTTGCTGGAGCCAGAGGAGTTATTTGCTGCTGTTGTTGTGGCTTTGGTTTTGCAGGCTGTGGTACTGCTTGCTTTGCGGTCATAGGTTTGATAGTTATTTGTACTTGACTAGTGGGTTCGACCGGTAGGTCCTCCGACACAAATGTGCTGATGTAGAGGTTGAGCTCGTAGTCTTCCTCTTTCTCTTAGTCGGTGAGTGGATCCTTGATCGAGAAGTCAACCTATTTCGCTGCTTCTGGAACTGGTATCTTTGTCTTAGTATGTCGAGACAATTATTAGAAGATTTGGTCGACAGATGGATAGTAGTCAAGGGCTTTGGTGTTGGAGGCCTCGCCCTGCATGTACCACACCAAGGTATGGTCGAGCTCCAGCTAGATGTGGGAGTTTGTGGGTAGATTTCATCGGATGTTCTGAGGCACCCTCCATCTAGTCGTGTGAACTTTCAGTTGTTGGAACCAGTTCTCCAAGAATAATTTCCCTCGCCCTAGTTCATGCGGGGTTCCTTTCTAGGAAAAGGGTTTAAACCTCCACATGTCAAACCTTAATGGTTCCTGGAAGACTGGGCTTCCTTCGGGGAAGATTGGTACATAGCGAGGGAGGGGAACTTGTTGATTCCTCCCATCTCTTGGCATCACTCGCAGACAGTTTTTATCATGTCGACGACATAATCCCCCCATCTGTAGATGCCCATCGGTGGCAATTGTGTCGATGGATTCCATCATTTCTAATTTGAGTTTGTTTCCTTGACCTGCTAATGTGAGTGTGATTGCGATTATTTTGGCCATGATCTGTGGCGTTCGAGTTGTGATTTGGCCAATCATCAACTCTTTTGAGTTTTTCCTGGAGGGTGATCCCTTAAGCTCTTCGACCAGTCCTTCTTTGATTCTGACTGGTACAGGGTCTCCTTTATTAGACAGGCCAATGAGTTTGGAGATGACATCCCCAGAAATGTCGACTGGTTCATCAAAGTAGAATTGACCATTTTGATAGCGACTGATGATAAATTTCACAATAGCTTCCTTCGTGCCACCAAAGCTTGCCATCAGTGGGGCATTGGCATAGCAAAAGAGAGTTTTGCATTGTATTTTCTATGCTACTTGGGTTGTCTTTTTGTCAACAAAGGCCCACTCTTGGATCTCGGCCAATAGGTTTTTCCATCGGCCCTCCTACACTTTGGCGTTTTTGATGTTCTTCATTTTGTGGACCAAAGGTGTATCTACAGCCTGTATCTCTTTTGCCTTGTTCAATGCTCTGGTCTGCTTGGGGGCCATTGTGTCTGTTTGGTCAAGGTTACTATAGGGTTCTCGGTTTTTGGTCAACTGAGTGTTCAGATGCTTTGGGTGTAAAGGTTGTGGTGAATGAGACTTCCGGGGTCTAGTATTTATAGGCGATGCTATGTTTGGATGTGACAATGGATGCATTAATGGCAGACGTGATGTTCCAGCTGGAGTACACGAGTGTGAGTTAATGGTTATTTTATTTTGGCGCTCGAGTTCATGAATGCGTGATGGGACTATCGAGGTCATCGGCTGGTGTCAGTGTTGAGAATGGTTGATAGGAATGGTCAATGAAAATGGTCGAGGGTCATGATGTCAGTTGTCGAAGTGGTGATTTCCTATCATGGTGTTGTGTCTACGGGATATTTTTTTGTTTTTGGAGTTTTTAGTTTTGTATGTATTTTGGTGGCTGGTTAGGGTCGTTATATGATTTTTATTTATTTTTTATTTTTTTAGTTTCTTTAAAGTTTTAGTCGGGCTCCATTAACGATCTTCTGAAATACTAGGCCCTGCATCGTCCTTAGTCGGACTGAACCTTTGGGGTGTATCTCATCGACAATGTAAGGTCCCATCCACTCTGTGTGGAGTTTCTTAGGTTTTCCTTTGATCCAACTATTGTAGAGTAAAGCAAAGTTGCCGACCACTAAGTTTTTGTTGTTGATGTTGCGGTCATGCCATGATTTCTGATGTTGCTTTTGAATTTCTTGGTGTTGTATGGCGATGAGTCGGTGCTCTTCCAACTTACTAAGCTGAAGTAGTTGGTGCTTCCTTCCCTGTTCGATATCAACATGTAGAATTTTTGTGATAGGAGGTGTCTGTTGTTGGAAGTGTAGTGGAACTACTACCTCTTGTCCATAGACTAGTAGAAAGGGGGTTTGGTCAGTTAACTGTTTATAGGCTGTTCTGTATGCCCATAAGACTATAGGTATTTTCTCATCCCAGTTGTCCTTGTTAGCATTACATATTTTGGTTAACCCTTTTGTTAATGTTTTATTGAAAGCTTCAATCGCTCCATTTGACTGAGGATGATATGCCGTACTCCTTTGGTGGTCGATTTGGAACTGGTCGGTCAGGGTTTTGATAGTTTTGTTGATAAAGTGTGTGCCTTGGTCGCTAATCAAGGTTAGTGGGCATCTGAATCTAGTGATAATGTTTTCATAGATAAAATTAGCGCTATCTCACTCGAACATGTACTGACGGGTTTAGCTTCTGCCCACTTAGTAACGTATTCTACTGCAGTAATAATATACCTTGCTCCTTATCTTTTTGTCGAGATGGGAAATGGTCCTATGAAATCTATGGCCCAGATTCTGAATGTAAGACTAGGGTTTACTGATATCAAGGGCATTTCTGTACTAGGCAGGGGTCGACCAAGTTGTTGACATCTGTCACATCGACCAACAAAAATTTTGCAATATTTGTGGAGTGTCGGCCACCACAATCCAAACTATTGGATTTTATTTGTAGTTGTGTCTGCTTGGAAATGTCCTCCTGTAGGTCCATAGTGTGCTTCATGCATGATTTGGTCTCATTCATGTTCGATTACACACCTTCTGAGGATGTCGTCTAGTCCCATTTTGTATAAAAATCCATTGATGAGGCTGTATGGTGTATCCTTCATAGATAAGATTGGTTTTTTATTGGTATTCATACCTTCAGGTGCCTAACTGTTTTCTAAGAACTAAGCTATTTCTTCTAGTTCTGCTGACACTGCTTCTACGTGAAATAAATGTGCATCAGGTAAGTCGTCGTCGACTCCAGCTGGTTCCTCTCCTGTGTCTATTCGGGATAGATGGTTGGGTCAGACATTTAGCTTTCTTGGTCAGACAACGACTTCGAACTCAAATTCTTGGAAGAGAAGTAGCCATCGACAAATCCTTCCATGATGGAGTGGTTTATTGACAAGGTACTTGAGGGCTTGATGGTTGGTATAGAATATGAAGGGGTTGGATAAAAGGTAATGTCGATACTTTTGGACGGAAAATACCATACCTAGGGCTTCTCTTTCTATAGTCGAATAGTTTCTTTTAGCCGTATTTAATTTGCAACTACTGTAAACTATGGGATAATCCATTCCATCATCTCCTTGTTGAGTTAAGATTGCTCCTATTGCTATTTCTGATGCATCGATATGCACATGGAATTTGATCGACCAGTTTGGAAATTTTAGGATGGGAGCTTCGACTAGTTTTCTTTTTAGTTTCTCGAATGAGATGTGACATTCCTCTGTCCAGTTAAACTCTTGATCTTCCTTTAATAGTTCTTTGAGAGGGTAGGTCATATCTGAATAGTATCTTATAATTTTTTGGTAATATCTTGTATGGCCAAGTAACACCCTAACTTGTTTGGGGTTTACTGGTGGTTTCAGGTCAAGGATGATTTTAATATTTGCAATGTCGACCTTGATACCTTCTTTACAGACAATATGCCCTAATAGTATGCCTATGGGAGTCATAAATATACATTTCTTAATGTTCAGTGAGAGTTGAATCTGTCGACATCTCTCCAGCATAAGTCTGAGCCATTTGCAGTGATCTTTTAAGGTGGAGTATATTGTCCATTCATCGAAGTATACTGCCATGGTATTATATATGTACTCTTGGAATGTTTTGACAGCAATTCGAGAAAACACTGCAGGTGCATTCTTTAATCCAAAAGGCATAACTCTATAAGCAAAGGAACCAAATTCACACACAAATGTTGTCTTCTTTTGATCCTCTTTAGCTATTAGTACTTGGTTATAGCCTGAGAATCCATTTGTAAATGAGTAGGATTCATGTCCTGCAACTTCATTCAAGATTTCATCAGCATAAGGGGTTGGAAATGGGTCTATCAGTGTTACTTTGTTGAGTTCTCTAAAGTCGACACAAATTCTTAACCTTGTCGGGTCATGTTTCTTTGGTTGTAGGACCATTGGACTTGCCCATTCTAACTGGTCGATAGGGTAAATGATCCCTGCTGCTAACCTGTTATCAATATCCTTTTTGACTATTTCCTTGTACTTGTGAGCTAGTTTGTAAGGTCATTTCTTAATAGGTTGAACATCAGGTTTAGTATCAGTTTTCATTTCTCCCATTTCTTGGACTAATCCTTTTAGGTCTTTATAGTCCCTGGAAAAGACATCTTGGAACTCTCTGAATAATTTCACTATTTCGGTGGTGTGTTGGGCGTTCTAGTAGTCACCAATTTTTGCTAGTTTTGGTCAGTCGTCATTTGAAATGTCGACCTCTTTAGTGTTTACTTTGGCATCTAGCCACTCTGGTGCTTTAGCTTCATTGATCGGTTGACTTCCTTCTTTGAGCTGTGATAATGTGGCAGGGAAGTCGGCTGCAGTCATTGTGTCAGTATTTTTTTTGTTAGTTGTTGCAATTTTCAGGATCGAATGGATAGGTTTTGTTGTTTCAACGTGGTTGGATTTCCATATGAAGCTCTTGCCTTCTGTGTTTTCATTCTCTAGTTGTAAATGGGTCAACTGTGGTCTTGACCATGTTTGTATATTGTTACAGTCTTTTATCTGTCGATGGTCTTGTGAGGGTTGTTTTTTAGTCGGTTGGATAAATTGTTTAATTTGCTTTGCTGTCTTAGCTATATTTTCATTTTGAGGTATGAAGTTGAAGTCTTTAATAAAAATTTTCCTGATTTCGTGCCATAAGAAGGTTTCACCTCTAGCTTCTTCCATCTTATACCATTTGTTTGGCAAGTCGGCTAGGGTTGAGGGGAACAAATGTGGCCAGGCTCGCTCATCCTTGTATCCAAGTCTTCTCCACTCCTTTTCACAAGTTTTGATATCTTCTTCTGGGTTTTGTCCTTGGGTAAAGATAGGTATATGAACTTGATGGGTTATCTTCTTTCCTCCAAATATCTCAACAAAGTAAGTTGAAGCAGTTGTCCATGTCTGTAGTTTTGTCTGATGGGTATCCCACCATCTAGCTGCTTGACCTGTAAACATTTCAACTAAGCTTTGAAGTTGGCCATGTTCACCAATATTTTTAGATACTTGCTCAATATGCATGATTGGTGATTCCCTCTCCTTATACCTTGGTAGTTGGGTATTATTTAAGTTGGTTGGTTGTAAGGTAGGGCGTTCCCTTATTTTCTTTTCGAAGATTTTGGGACAATGGATACTATGAAGCAGTGTTGGGTGGGATTTTTATGTACTCTATGTATAGTCCAACACCCTCTTGCTTGTGTTTCATAATTCTCAATCTCCCAGTCATATAATTCTGCATCTGAGTTATAACCAATTGAGTCTTGGTTACCTAAGTTAAGTTCTCCATGGATGTTTGGTTCTGTGTAGTCTGCATCGTTGTGGATTTGGTAAAGTTGTCGGACATCGAATTCTTCATTAATAGGTTCAGTCCAAGGTTCCCCTTGAGATGGATGAATGGGTACAATGACATTTTGACATTTTCCTTTTAATTTAATTCATTCCTTGTCCAAGGATATGGATTCTTTCATCTTTCTACCCCAAGGTCGACCGACTAGTGATGGGAAGGAGCTAGCTCCTTCTTTTGGATCAATGATTTCAAAGTAAACCTTGGTCAAGATTCCTTTGATAGTCATATCGACATTTTTCCAGACTCCAATGGGTTCAATTAGGCCTTGGTCGGCTAGTTTCAGGTATATGCCTGATTCATATAGTCGAGGTCGGCCCATCTGTTCCCAAGTGTCACGAGTCATGATATTTACCTGTGAGCCAAAATCGAGTACTACTTGTCGAACATGGTAACCTTCGATTTCCAGGTCAACAAGTGGGTCGGAAACACTTTTGTCTTTTTGATTCAAGATGCAGATGTTTTTTGTTTGTTTTCCTGGGTTTGTACCTTTTATTTCATGTAATAAGTCAATGAACTGCGATACTGATTTGTCTGTTTGAACAAGTTGGATTAGTTGATTTATTGTGTTGGGTCAACTGTTATGGAGGTCTTCTTGTCATGCAATGTCTTGAAAGACGTGGGTTGCTTCTTTATATGTTTGTGTTTCCTTCCGTGGATCATGATAGACATTTGTTTCTTTAATATTGGTAATTTGAGGGTTATCGAGTCCTGTTTTTGTTCCTTGCCGAGATACAATATGTAAATTTTTAGTGGTTATTACATCATGTTTTTGCACATAAGACAAGACATTAACATTTTTCTTTGTATTAATTTTTTCTAGCATAGTAGGGCAATCCTCAAGCAAGTGATCGCCTACTTCGTAGTGGGTACATAATTTGAGATCAGTCATGTCCTTGTATGGATAGTCTGCATACCGGTGACCTTCTTTGTAACATATAAAGCACTGGATTGGTTGGTGCGAGCATATGTCTCAATTCCCAGGGAATCGACCTCTTCCTCCGTAACCTTGGTGTTGATTAATGCACTGGCGCTCATATCATCAGTCGTCGTATATTTTTCCGTTCTGATCATTTGGTGGATTGTTTTGCTTGTTATGTTGTGCCACTGCATTGTTTTGGTATACTTCCTGATAGTTCTGTTGGTTCTTTAGGTTTAACTAACAGTCAGCAGTGTTATGAATTTTGGTTTCACAAATGGTGCACCAGGAAGCCTTGTCGTTCTTCATGTTAAATGGGCAGTCTGCTGTAGAGTGATCTCCGTGTTCCTGGAAAATGTCACAAAAGGATTTGGTCTGTACAAAGTAGACGTCTTGTCGGCTATATTCTTGTCGACAGTTATCTTTGGAGTGGTCATTTGTTGAGCACTTGGTGCACCAGATCTCCTGATTCTTGAGGCTTAGCTCCTTCAAAGACTTCTGCATGTTCTCGAGCTATTGTTCCAATCTATGGTCCATGGGGTAAGTGGATATATCCTCATCCATCTCAACCTGAAGAGCTTTCGTTAGCGCATCCTCATATTCTTTGAACATCTCCAGACTAATGTGTCGACGTACTTTTTGTGATAGTACTACAAGAAACCATTGAATTAGTAACTGTTCATCTATAACATAATCCAATTGGCTCAATAAGTCCTTCCAATGCTTATCATAGTCACAGATGGATTCTCCTAGATTTTGTGATGTGGTTTTAAGCTTCTTCGCGGCCATGTGCTTAGCATCTAGAGTTTTAAAAAATGACAAAAATTGTGCCTTAATCTTGGCTTTTGTTGCTATGGGTTGTCTCTCTGAAAAGGTCATGTACCATGTCAATGCCCTTTTCCTTAAAGCTCCTATGAACTGTGCCATTTTTCTATCTTCATATGTAACCTGGTTGGCTTCCCAGGTCGACTTGCAGAGGAACCAATGTCGTATGGGGTCTTCATCTCCTTCATAAAGGGGAATGTGAGCTGATCCGTGACCCATGTCTGAATCACTATCACTTCTCTGAGAAGTTAGCAGTGGTGATGAGGGTGGTGGGGTTATTGATGTATTCATGCCTGCGGAATTCTGGTCGATGGAACTGGCATTTCCGTCTATTGTCTATTCTTCGTCGACGTGCAGT
>LPNX010676814.1:152647-200355 GCA_001517045.1 Pseudotsuga menziesii | reverse complement strand
TCTTCTTCGACAATAGTCTGTATTCGAGTACGTGGATTCAATGGGGAAAGGGTTGTTCCTTCATTGGGAGCTCTTAATTGGAGAGCTTCTGGCTGCTCTATCCACACTTCTTCCTCCTTAGGGGATGCTTCTTGCTCCACACCCTCTTCATGTTGGTCATGAATCGACTCTGGAAAATTATGTTCGTGGTCGTTCTCCCTAGGGTTTTGTCCTCTGTGCAGCTCTAAGGCCCTTTCTCATCTGGATTCCCTTCTCTGGTGTCTCTCGTCCCTTTCTCTTTTCCGGATGTCCGACATACTTTCATAGGATACTATTCTATTGAGGTCCTCTTCGACTGACTTCTCATTACTGGTGACTGATATCGAATTCTAGTCAACTAGGATCCACTATGCTCTATCTTCGACACATGACCATCTACCCTCCCATAGCCTACCCGACGCTTTTTAGAAATCCTGGATAGTTCAGTCTATTTTCTTAGGAAGTATTCCCACTCCCTTTTGGCAATGAATTTTTCCCACTTCCTCTTATTCTCCTCCCAGTTAGAGTTTGTTGGCAGTTCATGAAGTGATGGTCCAGGTTCGACGATATGTGCTACTCCTTTCTCGATCAAAAATTTAAACAACAAGGTCGATAGGGAACACAAAAATTGTTTAGTGAGTTCTGTATAAAAATTTTCCTTCATTGTTTCTACCAAAGTTCTGTCTTCAATTGCTTGTTCCTCACAGAAGTCGTCGACGATTTTCTCAAACCTCTCGAACAGGTTTGTTCTACCTCCACGGATCAATTTTTCCAGCAACTGTTGTTCTTTAGTCCCGTCCAGTTTTCTCATCCAGGAATTTCTTCAAAATTTGGGGCACTGATTGGACAAACTTTTCATGCGTCTTTGTGAAAAAAAATTCTTTTGCGTGCGCCACTGTTAATCTGTTCCTTCACACGTAATTTTGCAAGTAGTTTGCAATTTTTTGATTCCACCAGTCCTTAATCTCTTGATCTAGTATCATTTGTTTGCATACATTCCAATCATGTACTACCAGCAATGGAACCAATGTTGTAATCTCATAGATCACATAAGGTTACCAATAATACACACTAAAACATACATAAATCTAAATAGAGACAAGAGCTAAGAACAGATAGAATTAAAATAGATTATATTATTATAATGAGTCCATACAATGCAAAGAACTGAACTGAGTTCTCGTCTGGCTCAACAGCCTAATATATATGATTTACAGATGGTTACAAAATAACTACTTATCGTTTCGGTGAACCGACGTGACTTTTAGATGGCCGACCTAATCTCTTATTTTAGTCGGTCGACCGACTTAGTCGACTGATCGACTAAGTCGGCCCATCGACTTAGTCGGTTGATCGACTAAGTCGGTCCTTGTTCAAGTCGACTTATCAACTTGCTCCTTCTACAGTATGCCACTACATGAGATGCATAAATATATATTCCTTTTTGAATGCCAATGCAATCCTTCCTATATGAAAGCCTAAACACAACTCTCATCCAAGCAATCCAATGCAAGTACCTCCTCAAATCCATATCTAAGATGCAACTAAGAGTGCAACTACTTTGTATTTTTCAATATAAAAGAATGAAAAATGCAATAAAATTCATCTAAAACACTCAGTCTCTACAGCAAGTATAAAATACAAGCCCAGCAAGACACCAAGACAAAAAAGAGTAATGCACTAATGGAAAAACAAAAAGGATAAATGACTAAAACTACTTACAAAGAAAAATCACTAAAAAAGTGGTCTCTAGTCACAAAAGAAGCATCCAACAGACACCATCAGACCCAAGGAAGACCCAACCATACTCACAACCCACCCAACAACTTCCCATAACATCAAACTCACCAAAAGTGAGGATGTACGCGATTGTTTAAAGAACAACTGCATATATACGTGAATTTTGGCCAAAATGCCGCATGTATATGTGGATTTTGGCCAAAAACCTACATGTATACACAAATTTTGGCCAAAAATATGCATATGTACGCGAATTTTGGCCAAAAACCTATGTATACAGAGAAGGTAGTTGTCAAAACCCCAAAATTTCTGAAAAATTTAAAAAAATTTAAATTTACAAAAATCATTAATTAGTTATGAGTTAACAGCTTGCTATTTAATTCATCAATTTGTGATGTTTAACAGATAGAACAGATCTTTCATTTTTATTGAATTTTGTTCCTCTTGTGATCATAAGGTGAGTCTGTCATGCAAAACTGGGCTTACTTAGCTTTTGAGCTAACACAATGGTTTTTCACTTTTCTTACAGATATACAGGTAAGAGATGGTGGTGCTATTTTTCGAACTTCTAAAGTTTTTATTACAAGCTCGTTGTAAGAGAAAAAGATCAATAAGAAAAGTAAGAGATAATCCCTTTCAACTTATGCTAAGGTATATTTAAACTAGTTCTTTTGTAGCAGAAGTATTTTATGTTCTTGTTGATCAATTAACCTTTCCATTTCTGTTACAGTTATAATTATAAAAAGTATCTTACCGACTCTTAAAATTAGAGTAAGATAGATAGAGTTATGAATTCTATAGTAAAATTCCAATTGCAAACAAAGCATTACCAAGTCAAGTAAAAAAAAACTGAAAAGGGGTTTTATGTATTACTAATAAGGTATGGCCTATTCTTGCCAAGTCCCAACTTATTATTGAGACTAATACTTTAGGTAAAAACATCGTCTCCACTTATTAATTACTACTCTCTTACCTTTATCTCTTTGTACCTCCTGCTACTATCTTCATCACTGTAATTAAATCTTTTAAATAAAGACAAGTAGAAAAGGGTCTATTTCGTAGCCTTCTACTTTAAGGCCCTACTATAAAATTTTCTAAACTATGCTATCAATAATGAAAGTTAGTTTATAAAGCTAAAAAAAATCATTGAATGAATTCATAATGCTTATCATAACCTTGAAGCTTGGATTTAGACCCAAGACTAAATGTTTCAAAGGTGATTTTACACTAGTGATAAGTTATTAATTAAAACAAGGGTTGATCATAAGGTTATTAGAAAAACCATGATTATGATCAATTTATCATTCAATATTGACTTAATATAAATGTAAAGTTCTTATACTATCATTCCCTATACTTGTTTTATAAACTATAGTACTATAATTTATAAAGAAAAGGTCCAAATATACGAACAACACCATGGTAAACCTTTAACTCCTTTAATTCTTATATATTATTAATAAACATTATAACCATCCATCGTATAAATATTATGATAACCATGGTTATGGTTATGTGTTAAGGATCCAATTATCACACTTATAATATGAGGAGTCGTCAAGGTTTAACATGATTTTTTTTTAATGATTAACAAATTTAGGGTTGAGAATGATAATTGCTTATCATTTGAATGCAGCGTAAGTTGAAGGATCTCTCACCAAAACTTTGGTTCACCTTTGATTAAAGAATGATTGGGTAAATCATTTACTCTAAAAAGTTGTGGATTCAAAATATAATCACGACCCACAACGTGATAAAAGATTTAAAGACTAACGTGGCAATACCCCAGCCATATGCTGCATGGTTAAAAGAGTGTTGGTAAACCCTATCCTTCATTATCTCCTGCTCCTTTGGCGCCTGTCACTCTGTGATAGTGCTGAGGCACCCCTGAGTTGCCCCTCCTCTGCAAGTATCCTCCCTTGCGTCCTTTGGTTGTGGCCCATTCATTACGTTTTGAAGGATTGTTACCTTCATTGTTGTTACTACTCGGACAATTGATAACCTCTTAAGCTTTCCTCTATCATACTGTAACAGACCCTAGCCTGTGATAATCGCTTCCCTTCATGAGGTTCAATGGTTTTAACTTTCTGTAGTGAAGTTTTTTACACGGCTGAGAGTTATTCTTTCTCTCCCTCCTTGCAGTAGGGTTGGCTCCTTGCGCGATGGTTGAACGCTGCTACCAACGGTCGTGCTTTCTCAACGGAACAGGTAAGCATAGTGAATTTCAATCTTTGCTTGACTGTTTGTTACTATTCTTAATCTTTTATTTCGGTTTACAGGGTTTTAATAATAAGACTTTTCCTTTTAAAATGCAGGTTCTTCCCTCTTCATCGTTCGCGTCCTTTGGTATAAGGATTTGGGCAACAGGCTGCAATTCCTGGTAAGCCTGGTTACACCATGGTTCCTTCTCCTTATGGTTTTCAGTTGGAACCTTTAAGGGTTGGATTAAGAAGCCTGAAACCATTACTGCTTCAGTTTGGTCTTAATACTATTGGTTAAAATAATTAATAGGAGAAACCCCTACGCGATGTGAGGGTGTTACGGCTTAGGCCGAGGTTGTAAATATTAGCTTCCTTCTATGTTTTGAGTACTGTATAAAAATTAAGTACTGGGCTGTAAGCCTGTCTGTGGATGAGGTTACGACCTTGACTTCTTGTTTTTACTGTACTTGGGAATATTCAGGGTTTTCACCCAAGGTTTTATAATATAAAATATTATGTTGTTTGTCCATAGCTCTTGGTTTGTATTACAGCATACAATTTCGATTTATGATCTGTGTAGGAATAATTAAAATATAGGCTTATGACAGCCTTATATTACTGATTTATAATGTGGCTGTAAGTAAAATATTGCCTTATCTTTATAGTTAGTATTTTATTTGCATAAGTTGGATTTATAGGGTTAAACCCTAATTTTACATTCTGAGAATAAATACAGTTTCTCATTCTAAAATTATATATTAAAATATAAACTCTATTTGTACCTGAGGAGTTATTAAATTAATGAGTTATGTTATTCTGCCAATTGCTTATTACAGTTTTATATACTGTGTTGATTTTTGAAGGAACTTTCTTTTATGAATTTTATATCAGGGTTTCTGTACCTAAGATATACGTTGACTTATTTGTAATGTTTTAGAAATTGATAAATGATGAATATAGGGTTTATACCCTTCGGTTATATAGATTCTTTAAATATTTTGTTTTAATTTAATTTAACCATATTTATATGTAATATCAAGTTACCTTATATTACTAAAAGTACGTTTAGCTCAGGATTATAGTAAAAAACATTAAAGACCTTACCTTATGTCTTGAAAATAATAATAATAATGCTTCTAAATTATATAACATAAATAGTATATTTGTATTATAATAATAATATTTATTATTATAAAACAACGACCTTATCTTTATTAAGAGTATTAGAATCTCTATATGTTTATCCTTTGTTTAACTTATAGTACATAGAGGATATTATTCTATTGATTATTCCTATATAGTTATGCAGTTACTTTTAAAGTTCTGATAATATTTAATCTGTCTGTTAAGTTAGAAATTGGTTTAATAAGAAGAAGGAAGATTAATAGAAATGATTACATTAATGTAATACATCAAATCTAACTAGTTTGCTTGATTATAGAATTAAATCTACATTTATTTACTTCTGCTTTCAGTACTGTTACTCGGACATAACCAGTTGAATTATTTTAAACTAGAAGAAAGAAATAATAATGTTTTTGACACAATAGAATGAACTAGTGTAACCTTAATCTATCTGCTTCAATAATAAAACTACTGAACAAATACTGTACAAGAACTAGTTTTATCTGTAAGCATGAACAACTACTAGTAAAAACAAACATTCTTTCTAATAATAAATAAAGAAACTATTGTCTAATTTATAATCTCATCATACATTTTTCTATAATTTCTACCTCTGTGCTGGAGTATGGTCTGGAAAACCCAGATGTGGAAAAACACAGTAGTTCTTTATTCTATATCAACAGGTTCAATTTACTGATAACTAAAACATTTACATCACTTAACCAGCTAAATCATCTGTCAAATAATACAAGCATAACATTCATCCATACACACATTTTAAAACAGAAATAGGTAATGACAGAACCTGCTTAAGCCTTGGACAACAACAGCAATGGGAGGCCGTTCCTCCCTACCAACTCCTGGAGAGTGCTCAGACAGTGACTCCTTAGGACCCCCGAGCTTGCTCTGGTCTCCCTGGCTGGAACTAGGTGCAGCAAAGTCAGATACCAGTCTTCAAACTTAGTATTAACTCAAAACTTATTAGTAAGTTCTCCCAACTAAAAAGTTGTAATAAACCAAGTTACTGCAGCAATCCTCTCAGATAACTTCCTTACTGTTTTTCCCTCTTTCCTCAATGAATTTCCTGAATAACATTCACCTGAATGAATTCTCTCTGGAAAATATCTGAGTAGCCTTAGCTCTCTTCATTGAGTACTTTTTAAAAGATTACCTAGGTCTTTTTGGGTTAGTTGTCATTTAATGAGCCACCTGCTCTGATCCCACTTTCTTGGGGGATCATGACCCCAAATATAGGGAAGTTGCCACTTGCAACTTAGGAAGTGTTTGAGGATGCTGCCACTTGTCTTTTGCCTTCCACCTAGTTCCATCCACCAGTTTGACCAGTAACCTCTTTTTAACAGCTCTCCCATGCTGTTGTCTCCACAATTTATTTATTAATAATAAAATATTCTGAATTACATTCCAATTCTGTTGACTCTATTGATTCATCAGTTCCTACTTAGCATTAAATTTAACATAATGTCTCAGGAATATAATTAAAACAATTTACATAATTTTACAAAATTGGGGTATGTGACAGTAGTCGTAAAAAACAGGCCAAGGGTCAAACCAATAAATGGGAGTGTCCATGGATGAACATACTATAAAATGCAACATAGAAACAAGGAGAAACAAAGAGAAAGTCAATAATATCAATCCCATTGTGCCTTCAAACCACAAATAAAAACAAGGAACATCCCCAGCGGAGTCACCAATTCTGTTACGAAGAGAAATTCCTATGGCTTGGGGTACCACAACAGACAGCTTGACTCCAAAAATCAATCCTTTCCAATATGCAATAGAAATTAAATGTCTAACACTAAAGGATCAGACCTCGTACCTTATTCCGAATGGTTGAAGTAGATCCTCATTGAGCTTTCCAATCTTCAGCTTGAATTGATAGATTACTTCCTCAACAACAAGTAAACAATACAAGCATTCTATATATCATGGTGTTAGATCTATTCTAGCGTATATAATCAATAATGTACAAGCATTTGACATGATCCCATGGATAAAATATTCATTCAAATACACATTATTCGACAGGAAAAGATATTTCTATTAATATAAATCAAAGATTACAAGATACAACCTTTGATGGCACGTCTGCGAACCAGAGAAACTGAATCCCCCACTTGAGCCTCCACCACCTCAATCCTCCGTCTCTCGATAGCAAGCTCACAAGCAAAAGGTAATCTTGGGAAGAACACACTAGTGCTCCAAGGGACAAAGGGATGCAGACTCAAGCATAAGTTCCAGCAACAATGGACTATAATTTCTTTGCTCTCAATCCTCTCTTCTTTCCTTTCAATGTACCAAGGGGTTCCTTATATATCTTCTCAAGGCATAGGGAAGGACAAGAGTCAAATGAGTTGGATCCATGTCAAGGAAAACTCCAAAAGGATTTGCATTATGTACACATCCCAATGTATGTGGTTTTAGAGGTCAAACCCACGTATATACGTGCTTATAGGTTTAAAAGTCATGTGCATCATTTTTCATATGTTTTTAGGGATGATCAAGGAAACATCAGAGGACAAAAAATGGTCCATGGGGCCTAAGGAGTCTGCAGCGGGACTGGGGAAGGCCATACAAAGTGTGATTCACCTGGAGTGGTGAAATCAGCTATAACAGGAACACCCAAGAAACTGATATATTTCAGCCTTGAACAGAAAACCATGACTGGTAAAATCATCCCCAAGTGTTAGGAGCAAATGTCTAGGCGAATGCAGAATGTCTTCATCTTTACTAGTTTTGTGAGGAGATGAGCATGTGACCAAAGGTAGAGAATAATTGGGATTGTGGAGAGTGAATGATTGAGCTCCATAATCTGATATAGCTTCATAAATATCCAATAATTCACAAAATATGATATCAGCAAATTCATAAGAAAGAACTAACATCGAATCCTCAACAACCAAATTGAAAGAGACTTTTGGTGCTTGATTTGTCACACCAAAATTGATGAAACCAGTTATAAGAAATATTGAAAGCTCTTGAATATTGAAACCTGAATCACATATTATCAAATCAGAAAATAAATCAGATCCAAAAATATTCATATCATATCCAAAACGTTTCTCCACCGATGTGGTAGATGCACAATGTTCTCCTTCAAAATTCTGATTTTCGGTGCATGTAATCCTGTAGGAATTTACTGGAAGCCCTAGATTAATAAAAGCGAATGGATCACTCTTATAATATGATATTATTTCTAGAATATCAATGGATTACTTATATTCACTCCAAAAACATTGTTATAGATAGAGAAATGAAATTCCTCTATCATTTCTGAAACAGTCACCGATAAACTATGCACAAAATTTAAAGAATTACTGAAGAAGTTTTGCAAAGAATAGGAAGAGTGTTTTTCTTCACAAACATATATTTGAATGTCTTCTTCTGGATCAGACATGTGAAGAGGTGGGATATCAGGTATCTCATACACTTCTGGAGTAGTAGGAGAAGGATCCACTTCAAAAATACTTTCTTCCATTCGAATTGACTATAGGGAAAAATCTGCTTCTTCTTCATCTTCAACAATTTTCTTTCTTGTAGGAGAGGGAATGAAATCATCATGCTGGATTTTATCTGAACCTCTCTCAACATTTGGGATTTTAGAGTCATCTCCCATATGACTGCTAGGTCCTCCTGATAGAGGGAAGGTGATGAAGGATTCCATGGAAGCAACCATGTGGTTGGATGCTCCAGAATCTATCACATAAGCCTTCGACGGAGAGAGGCTTGCATGCAATCATATCTCATCTTATTCAGTCTGATCTTCATCATCTCAAATCAGTGTCCTTTGTCGAAGGGAAATATTTTTTTGTACACATAGATCTTTCATTTGGTCGATGGTATTCTTCATGCATGAGTCTTATAGATGAAAACCCCTCATACTCTAGGGACACTTTTTCTTTTTCTTCTTAGAGTCGGAGGCTCCTTTGGAAGTTTTCTAATTTTGTTTAGGCTTCAAATCAACTGCCTTTGGCTCCTTCTTCTTTTATTTCCCCTTTGCTTTCACTTTGGAGGAGTCAGAAACTAGGAGAGATTGATCTTTGGATGTCTTGATGACTCCCATTCGAACCAATTTCTCTTGCTCCTTCATTAAGGACTCAGAAAAAGAATATAATGAAGGAACCTTCAAATGAGGAAAGGTTTCCCGCTTGGAATGAAATATGGAAACAAATACATAATAATTAGGGCCTATTTTGTTGAGTATGAAAAGGACATTCTGCTCATACTTCCTCTCTATTTCGCATTGTCTGCATTGAAGTACCAGAGACTTGAATTTAGTAAATAATTGCTTAATGGTCTCGAAACTGTTGGGATGTAAAGATACCAACTCATTCTCCAGAATGCATCCCCGAACCGCATCTTGTTTGTTAAACAAACTATCAAGCTTCTCCTAAGATTCTGTAGGAGTCCTCAAGCCTTCTAGGTGGAAGAGGAGATCTCTGGATATATAATTACATAAGTACCCGAATGCTTCATCACAATGGTTCAGAAACTTGTTCTGTTCTACTAGCTGATGAGGCTCGGGCTCCCATCCATGTATGATCTTGTGGTAGCCATGCTTGAACAAGGATAGCTGCATATCAATCCTCCAATCAAGATAATTGGAAGTTGTGAGGATCCGTGGTTCAGGAGTTTGAGAACTCATAATTGCTCCGGCTGGAAGTACTGCAAAACTTCACACAAGTTATGTATCACCTGTCAATTTCACTACAACAATAGACTAAAACATATGAACTGTTAGAATCATGAATTTCCTCCTGGCATGAACATGTCTGAAGGTTCTGTCATGCCCTCTCCGATGCTCTAAATAAATCCAGAGCTATCAAATCATCATAGGGGACTTTTGTGGAAACCCAACTGCTTCTGATGTTCGATGGGGAGAAACAAGCATGAAATCTTCCTAAGAAGGCTTTGATACCATATTATAATTTTAATGTCATTTAGATATTCAAGCGGATAGTTCTAATAATTTTTTCAGCAAAAGAATGGAGAATGAAGATACAATATTAACAAAAAAAACCACACAGGAAACAAACAAGTATTGCTTAGGAATTTACAGTATCATTCACAATAATCATATCTCGTGTTACAATAGTTTACCTAGGAAAGAAATCGAATGCAAGGGGTATGAATTAAAATCTCCCAAGTGGATATGATTGTATCTAACTGAATCTATAACTCATGGTGTCTCAATCAATATTGGAGTCCAACAGATCAACTCCCAAATGTCCAACAACTGAAACAATCAGTGAATGCTACTTAACTCATTGCAATGGAGTGTGGTAGGAGGGAAAAAGTCACCTACTCCACATGCATCCATGCATTATCCATGCAAGAGATGTGCTAGCTAACTATTTGTGAACTAACTAAAAGTAACTGGGGGATAACTCAGACTAACTAGTACTAACTCCAACTAACTGAAGTAGGTTGGTGTCGAGACTCCCAATGGATCCTAAAATGTTAGGATTGGTCTAGGCGGTGCCCAAACTGATGCATGCACATAAAATAAGTGGAAAGTAACCTCTAGCAATGTTCCCCACACTCTAGTGACTGTTACATCTGGCCCCATTAGGTCAAGTGGACCCAATTACTTAATTAAGGTTCCTAAGCTGGGAAATTATTAATCTAATAGGAAGTATGGTCAAGGGAGGATTAATAATCCTAACAACCTCCATAAAATTAAATGGATTATCGTAGAAGATCAACTACAAATCATTTCTTTGACATAGTTTTATTTCTGGCAATCAATTATGACAAGAATATAAGAACTCAAAAGTGATGCCACAAGTATCGATTTGAAGTTGTTGATATGGAGAGGAGAGTTTCCAGTGTGTCTTCCAGCTGGTTTGACTGAGCATTTACCATCTGTCTACAGTATGTTGAATTCTAGTGTAAAATGGATTTCATGTTTTGTTTTGAGGCCGCATGTAAAATGAGCAGCCCATGCATACAATATACAGGGGAATACTTGCTTGGAGAGTGGTTCCATTACCATAATTTATTTCAATATGTTTGAGAGTGGTTCCATTACCATTAATTACATTACCAATAATTTCTACCCCAAGAAAGCAATTCTAGTATGGTTTTGGAAGCCATAATTGTGACAAAGGAAACCAAACACCATGAACAACAATGTAAGGTGTAAATATCGGTAGTTTGTTTGAGTTGAATTGGCCTCCTAGGAAATTATGGGTATATCTTTGCCCCATAATAGGATTAAACGATGATCATAGCCATTGTTTCAAATAAACAACAGCATGTAACCACTCTCATTCATAAATCTGGGTGCATCTTAGACACTTATGGGCATGAATAAGATCACAAAAACAACAAACACAAGAATTTCATGGGTGAAATTGCAGTAAAATCCTAACTGAATATTTCTTGGCAGTTTGAAGGAGGATCTAGGGGAATTTCAGACATGAAACCAACAATAAAACACTGCAAAACATTAAATCTAGGAACATATCAGCATGAAGGTAGTATCCTTTTTTAATTCTCGACAGATTGTATTCAAAGAAGTACAAATCCCTTGCTCTTGGGCATAGTTTATGTCTATTGCATATTTTCTATTCAATTATGGGCACTTCCCACCATGAGAGGAAGCATTAAAAAACTTAACGCCAATTCTGGATGCAATAAGCAGTCATAAAAATTACTGTGGGCAAGGAATGAAGGTTGAACAATATTAAAATTATGTTTCTACAGCATTATCTCATTAATATCAATAGTGTGAGGTTATGATTAGCTCTGGGTACAATTTTGAAGACATGTAACCTTAAACCAACCAAATGTGCATATCTCAACCCCATTATTAGTCTTTTTCTTCAACTCTGAGCATGAAAAACCTTCAAACAATGGTTGTACCTTAAATGTGAGTAGTGCTTAGGCAATTCTAATCTACCACGGGACATCCATGCATATACAGTAGAGGAGCTATTTGAAAGGTTTGTGAACAAGCACAAACATAGCATTGAATCTAGAACCCCTACACAAATCAAGTGTCATATCGATAGAAAATGAGAGCAGTGAATGGTGACCCTTAAACAATTTATGAAGGGAAATGTAGCATTTTTATTTTTTGTCACATAAAAAAAAACAAATTCGAACTCATTCCACTTCTCTTCAGGAATAAACATCAGTGAATAAATGAAAGGGACAATAGCTACAAGAAATATTGCAGTAAAATATTGATGAACAAAATCATGTGTGTGTCTTTTTTAGTGAATTTTCTACAATAAAATTGAAGGTCACTTCCACAAAATTCAATGGATTATCATAGCAGATTAGCTGCAAATCATTGCTTTGACATAGTTTTATTTTTGACAGTCAATTATGAAAAGAATATAAGACCTCAAAAGTGATGACACAGGTATCGATTTGAGGTTGTTGATCTGGATAGGAGAGTGGGACAGTGTGTCTTCTAGCTAGTTTGACCGAGCATTTACTGGTTTTCTACAGAACACTAAATTCTAATGTAAATTGGATTTCATGTTTTGTTTTGGGGCCATGGGTAAAATGAGAAGCCCATTCATACAATATACAAGGGAATACTCACTTGGAGAGTGGTTCCATTACCATTAATTGTTTCAAGATGTTTGAGAGTAGTTCCATTACCATTAATTTCTAACCCTAGAAAGCAATTTTGGTATGGTTTTGGAAGCCATAACTGTGACAAAGGAAGCCAAAAATCATGAACAACAGTGTAAGGTGTAAATATCAATAGTTCCTTTGAGTTGAATTGTCCTCCTAGGAAGTTATGGGTATGTCTCTTAGACACTTATGGGGATGAATAAGATCACAACAGAAACAAAGACAAGAGTTTCATGGGTGAAATTGCAGTAAAATATAACTTAATATTTCCTGCCAGTTTGAATGAGGATCTAGGGGAATTTCAGACATGAAACCAACAATAAAACACTGCAAAACATTAAATCTAGGCACATATCAACATGAATGTAGTAGAATTTTTGAATTCTTGGTAGATTGTATTCAGAGAACTGCAAATAACTTACTCCTAATCATATTTTATGTATTATACATCCTTTCTATTCAATTCTGGGCACTTCCCACCATGAGAGGAAGCATTAAAAAACCTAACGCCAATTCTGGGTGCAATAAGCAGTCATAAAAATTACTGTGGGCAAGGAATAAGGTTGAACAATATTAAAATTATGTTCCTACAACATTGTCTCGCTAATATCAACAGTATGAATTTTTATGTTTAGCTCTGGGTACAAATTTGAAGATATGCAACCTTAAACCAACCACATGTGTACATCTCAGCGCCATTATCAATCTTAGTCTTCAACTTTGAGCATGAAAATCCCTCAAACAATGGTTGTACCTTAAATAGGAGCAGTGATTCAGCCATTATAATCTGCCACATAACATACATGCACATACAATAGAGGAGCTATTTGAAAGGTTTGTAAACAAGCACGAACATAGCCCTGAAACCAGAACCCCACAGTTCCTGGAGATTGTTTCAAATTAGGGTACCAGTCAGCAAGATCCTCCGACAAATACGATAGCTATGAAACAACATGAGAAATTCTTTAGTAACATTGCATCTGTCATTTCAATTATCTTCTTCGATAAGATATCTCAGTATTATACATAACCCAAAATTAGTTCACCCACCATGGAATATTATAACAGAACCTAACAAATTGGATCAAATGAAAATTTCAAAAATTCCACTCTAGGTACTCTTTTAAATAAGATTTCTACAAAAAACAGTAAAACCTTGATTATTCTAGCCATTTATTCATCATAACCTCTCTCACCCAGCAATCACAATTTTCCTAAAATGCTTTCAATAGGGACAACTAGACAAGGTTGAAGTGCAATGTCTACATCTATACCATTCAAATTTACCTTCTACAATTCTTAGTGTAATAAGATAATTTGGGGGAGCTATTAAATTAGTGACCAAAAAGTATAACCATGTAGAACTGATGATCTTCCCTTGAGAATTAAAACTAAAACCCTACAATTCTGAAGCCCTTGTGGCATGTACATCCGATATATAAGTGTGTGTATGTGTTTTTACACGAGCATATTTTCTTTCACTACTACAACTAGATGCAAAACCATATTGCTTCTAAATTGAGATCGCTTAATAAATTGTATATAAAGGGGTTCATTAGTCAATATAGTCTGTAAGACTTGCACTATCACTCATTTCTCTTTTCAAGGACACACTAGGAATAAAACAACTGCAACCAAAGTTCAAACTTAGAAGAGCAATTACAACGAGGGAAATTAGAGAATCTAAGAGAAATATTATTACAAGTTACATAACTCTTGGATAATAAGCAACTAATAAATCTTAATTTCCTCAATCAATAACACATTAAATTCTCCTAGTGATTTGATTTAACAGATATAAAGATTGAGTGGGAGTGCAGGTCAAAAAATCAGTTAAATGCCAAGGTCCATGGAAAGCCATAATTAAACCATAAGAGATGTACTAAGGAAAGTTGCTTATTTCATGCAAAATTTGCTAATGGTAATCTAAAGCATGCAAGAATAAGCTTGTTGTTGAATTAGTTAATGGAAAAATCGGAGACTGAACTCAAAGCAAATCATTGAACTCTTAAATGAGATCGATGAAGTAGTTATAGTCCACTTTCAAAGAGTGGAAATGGATATTAGTAGAGAAGTAACTAGTAGCTCACCAAAAAATTAATATTTTACAGTCATGGGAAACAGGAACAAAGCAAAACTGGGCTAGCACCCATAAACAATAAAAATCCCTCTTCTCAATAAAAGAATGTCATTATTCTTACATCTGAGATGCACATCACAGATATGATAAATAAGATTTGCTTTTTAATCCCATTGACATAATTTAATGGTCATTTGTTGGACATCAATAAAATTATATTTTCTTAGCTTATGTGATTCACAAGTTTCATTGCTCAATGGTTAACTCACTAACTTTGTTCAAGTATATCATGGCATTTTGATAAATTATAGGCGGTACTTGTAGCATTTGATGTAGAAATTGTCAAGTTAAAGGAAAGACTGATAATGAAAAAGTTAATGAGAGGATACACATAGACATGACCTACTTGGTTACCACAACTTCATTGGTTCAAGAAAAAGGTGTCAGCAATAAGCTAGAGAAAAAATATGTAGACCTCAATGTTTTGAATTAATTCACTATAGTTGGAATATATAACCTATTAGGAGGCAGCATTCCCTGTAGGGAACCCTCGTAGAAGACAGCGGGAGGCAGATTCTTTTTTACCACACTTGGAGCAGCTTGCTGAGGGGATATCTGATGTAGGCTCGTAGTGTTTAGACAATGAACTGATCATCGCCATTCACAGTGTGCTTCCAGAGTGGACCTCTATGATGAGGAGGATGGTCGTGGCCTGCGATTAACTTCATTGGGCGGTGCAATGGGATATTTCTGCAAAGGACAATGAGCCCTCTGAGGAAGATGATGATAATGAGCCAGATGATGAGGATGAGTTTGGGTCAAATTAGAAGCTAGTGGGGATGCCCCTAGTGCATTGGTGCACTTAGGAATTTTTGCATCGCTATGTATATTCAGCTGAGAAAGCATATGTGGCTTCTCATTTTGTACTGGACATATTTTAGACATGCAATTTATATATCTATATATTTTTTACACACATGGATGCGCTTTTATGGTTTTATATGTGAGTCTTTTTATGATGATGTGAAATGAAATGCCTATGCGATATATTTTTACATGTGTATGCATGTTTATATATGATAATGCATGATGCTGTTTATGTATGTTTCCTATGTTGATGATGAATATTCCAATTTAGAATGTCATTAGCCATTTAATCTACTACAATATTGAGGTTTCTAGGAACATGTGAAGGTGATGGACTCAAACGTTCTAACCATCTCTTTAGTGTGCAGGAATTTTCTAAAGAGGCAGGAATCACGTACCCAGTAATAGTTGTTCAACTAGGAAACAAGCAGCTGGGGGTCTAAGAAGACATCGAGATGGCAGAAGCCCAACTGGAGAGCAGTAGCCAAGAGGCCATTTACACCATCATATTTAGCCTAGTTGTTGGTCACAACACCCATGCATATTCCATAGATATGGATCAACTCATGCGACGGGGAGTAGATGACCCATGCATCCGAGGTGAGATTTGGAGACCATTTGCTTGCTCCATCAACAAATCAAATGTATCAACCTGAGGTACGATCCATGTGGATCAATGGAGGAAATAATACATAAGACTCACTTTAAAAAATGTGTAAAACAAAAAAAGGAAAAGACTATGTTACAAGCTGAACTGCACGTCGCTTAAAGAGGTGACATTAGAGGGAAAGTGGTTTTGAATTCTAGGGGATCAGCCTTCATTCCTTTGTGTGACACGATGAACCCTAGGAGATGGATTGTTGGGACACAGAAAACACACTTGAAAGGGTTCAAGTGGATCCTGTACTTACGACATTACAGGAAGGTTTGCCGCAAGTTGTCTATATGTTGTGCTTGCTTCCATGACCATGCAATGAGGTTGTTAAGATAGACCAACATGATTTGGATGAGGTCGCAGAAGCAGTATGTCATGGCGCACTGGAAGGTGGCTCCAAAATTCTTTAGAGCAAAGGGCACAAATTGATATGTGAATGTGCCCCACAGGGTTGTGAATGTAGTCTTGTAATGATCTTCTTTCTGGATTTGAATTTGGTTATATCCGGAAAATCCATCCATGAAGGAAAATACCTCATGTCTGGCGCATGCATCGATGATCTAATCAATGAAGGGTGTCGGGAAGTTGTCTTTGGGAAATTCCCAATTCGGATCATGGAATTCTATGCAAACATGGATGGTACCCTATTTTTTATTCATGGGAACAAGATTTGAAACCAAAATGGTGTAAGCAATGGGAAAAATGAATTCGCCCGTGCGCAGTTTCTCTATTTTAGCTTTGACCATGGCAGCTTTGGAGGGATTGACGGGTCATTGCTTTTGGCGCATGGGGGTCACATCAAACCATCTATCGATGTGGTGTTCCACGATGGATGGATCCAACCTAGGAATTTCAGTTTAAGACCGGGCAAAGATGTCGTAGAATTCTTGGAAGAGTGCTTTCTAGGAAGCAACTTCTTCCGAGGAGCAGGATGCCCCTAGCATGATTTCCTCAACAAACTCAAGATTGATTGAGATGTTGATTTTGATGGTTGGTGAGATGTTGGCCATTTTCCCTTCTTCGAAGGGATCTGGTGCTAGAATGGGATTTTTGAACCAGTCAACTTTCCCATGAATGAAATCCTTTGCTTCAATGGAAAACTTGTGAGACTATGACACAAGTTCTTCAAGGAGGAAGAACAAGCGGTGGTGCATGTCATCCCAAGGGTATTCTAGAGTGATTAAGAATTCAAGTATCTCCTCATCATTGTGAAAGCAATGAAGAGACAGGTCTGATGGACTGCCAGTGATTGCAGAGATAAGAGGGTCTGTGGAACTGGACATCATGTAAATGGACATGGTGTCTGAAGAAGGAGGTGGGGGGTGGACTTCTCCGATCAGATTGATCTTAGATTCAAGGGCATGTTGTCAAAAGGTGGGATAGGACCATTCGAAACTCAAACAAGTCATGGCAATGGTGAGAATAATGTCCATACAATCTGCAAAGGGCGCAAGCATGGTTTGTTCTTAATGACTTGTTTCTCACTATTGGCCCGCTTGGGAGTTCAACCATGGGGATGTTTTTCATTGTATCCACGGAATCCAAATGTGCACGGATTATGGGGATATCAGTGAAGCTTTGGGTTGCATGGCCCTGTTCTTCATAGACGACGCAAGTCGGGATCTGTTGAGGTTCAGTGGTAGCTTTCACGTTTTTGCCCTTGGCCCTTTTTGGGTGGGGAGGTATGGGTGCAAGTGCGGTGGTTGGTTTTTGTGGGCTGGGTGGAGGATGAGATTCAACTGCAATGGGTTGTATGGTGGTTAAGACTACCTGGGGAATCAAAGGTTGGGCTGGTGGATCGAGGTACCACACGGGAATCCCCAATGTGAAATTAGGTAATTTTAAGGTAGCCATTACTGGCTTACTCATGATGCTAGGTGGGGGAAATAGGAAGGGAATTGTGTGGACTGGGGAGGACCCCAAGTAACTTCTTGACGGTTGGATGTGGGGATGGGGTTGTGGTTGCGGTTGCACATAATTTTGTGGATACAGATGATGTTGCTGCTATGAATGATGTTGCGGCTGTGGTAGATATTTAGGTGCAGTAGTGATGGATGAGAGCATGTTTAGTCTCATTTTGTGTCAGTGGTAGTGACACTAAGGGGAAGGCAGCCATCATGGTTGTATCAACAAACAACCTAGGGCCCACATTCAACAATGGGGAGGCTGGTATGTTGTCAACCACGGTGTTGGCCGTAGGGATAACATTGGCGAGTGTGGTTAGCCCTAGCGGATTGATGGTATTGATCGTAGAGATGACATTGGATGGTGTAGTTAGCCCTTACAGATTGCGATAAGTTAATTGGTGAACCATCATGATTTTTGCATCATGAGGGAATATCATGAGATGGAAAACAGTTGATTCTACGAATCTCATGGCGTACATATAACTTCTTCTGAGGAGAAGGTTACAGTCCAATTGAGCATTACCAACCTCTATGTCAATCAGTATTGTTTTCCTGGCTAACGTGATGGGGACATGCGGGAGGATACCTTGGGCTTTAGTGGGATGGCCATCCTAACCCCTCAGAGTAGTGGTGGATGGTTGTAGAATTGGGGACCCAAGTTTCTTCAAGACTAAGGTTGACATGACGCATGTGGATTCCCCCTTGTCCATGATGCACCGGTGCACGACCAAATTCTAAATGGATACTTGGATCTGGAAAGCAATGGTTGATGGCATCTGCAGTTCTCCATTCTCTATGTCAAATGTGATCAACTTGGAGTCGAAGGGGTCTACAGCAACGAGGGAAGCTAGTAAGGCTTTCCACTGTGTTGGGAAAGTTTTAAGTACCTCAAGAGTGGACATGGCCATGGGTGTTTGGGATAAGTCATCTGCAATGCTATAGCTCACTGCAACTCCAACCNCTGATTTCATCTGGTCTATAAATTGACCTCTTCAGTTGTCAAGGCTAGCAGGTGATGAGCACCTCATTATGTTGTTGGAGGTGCAGTCGGGGCGGTGAGATTGGGTGCAATCAGGGTGCTGAGATTGGGTTCGGGAGTTGGTGTAGTTGCTACCAGTCCTTGGATTGGTAATGGGTTTTGGAGAACCATAGGAGGAAGTCTTGCTGGTGTTGGGTTGGGTTCAGGTGGGGCTGCCATATTGGTGGAATGATGAACCTCATTCTTAATGGCCTACTTAGTGCGACCCATGAAGGGACACTCATATGTGTAGTGCTCGTAGACCTCACATAGTGTGCATGGTTGGTTTGTATGCAATGGAGTATTGCGTATCAGTGAATTTGGTTGTTGAGGATTTTGGGTTGGCTGGTTTTCCTCGACATTGTTGGGAGGATTTGGTTGTTGACCACCTCCCTGCAGTTGATTGTTACCTTGGTTTCAGGATCAGTTATTTCTGGCTTTCCCTTGTTGGTTATTTGGGGCTGGCTGGTTAGGACGGTTTTGTTGTGCAAACACCTATCCCAAAGGTGTTGGTGGAGTGGGGGTAGGGGCTTGTGCAGCTTGTACAGGTGGTGCATAGTAGACTTAGGGGGGGAGGTGCCACAAATGTGGGAATTTGTCCCGCATATTGTTGTGTGTTGGTCGCTATGGGCAGACCTGGGTTTACTATAATTAACCAACAACACCCTTAGCTCAATGGCCCTTTCGGCGACAAACCGCGAAGCGGCCTGAAGTCTCACCCGAAGTGATTCTAATGGGTTGGCCAAAAGACTCAAGTGTCTTCGACCAGGTTCTGTGGCAGCCTGTGTGTCTCGCAGCTCTTCTAGCCACGAGATCTCACTCTCTGCAACGCGCAACCTTCTCTTACACGTAGCAACTCTAACCTTTATCGCATCGTCGCACCTTGACCAACACATAACTCCCACCTATGCTAGATTCTCAACCGCAGCGCACCACAGCTCCTCTGCTGGTGCGATATCGCTTCCCTGCGATATCCTACCGTTGTGGCTCTGCATAGTCAGTGCTACCCGTGTTCGACTTACAGGACTCAATGCTCAAGGCTATTTACTCTGTGACTCTTAACCATCTGGGATGAAACACCGATAAACTCTTATACATAATACTTAAACACTTCGCTACTTTTATCTTTAATAGTGTTGTAGACTGAGTAACGCATACATACATCAAACTGTAAACAAGGTTCATGTACTAACTGATAGATGCAATAAATAAACACAACACATAAATCAATCGCATAACACTTGATTTTAATGTGGTTCACCTCCAGGATGGAAGTTATGTCCATAGAACTGTGTTTCTCTATTATAACTTGAGGGAAGCAAACATAGTTCTGCTGCACTGCATATGCAGCTAGAGATCTTCTGGGTAACTCCGCAGACAGCCTAGAGCCCTTCTCTCTTAGATCTCTTTTCTATCTTTATCTCTATATTGCCTCTCTTACAATATACTCTTCCCTCTCTGTCAATCCCTGCAGATTGTTACATACAAGCTCAATGAGACATCTACTGGTTACAGTAAGATACTACAGCTAATAACATAACCAGAGATCGACTCCTACAATACAACTGACTATGAGCTAACTAACAGATTGGCTCAAGGCCTTACAATGCTTAACTGGGTAGTTCTCTGAATAGCCAACCTTTTACAATACAAAATATATCCCTTTATAAGCGGCCCGAAGGTCTCACCATTACAACACTGTGAGCCTGTTCCAACAGTAATCCCCAAACCCTAACTAGTGACAGTCAGCATAGCTGTACTTGGAGCAGCCGCTTTTTGTCACACCACAGCTCCTCTACAATCTTCCATGCTTCCTGGCACTGACCATATGTACTATGCACCGCTTCTCTTTACCACAGCTTCCTGCAGTCTTCCATGCTTCCCAACGCTGACCATGGGTACCGACGCTGCTTCCTTTTCTGTCCTTCACCTTCAATACCTCGACCTTGTTGCTCCTTTTCCTTTATGAGGGTAGCTGAACCCTCTTGTCTCCGCCGCTTCCTTCAATGCAGTGGGTGAGCTCTCTCTTCTCAGCCGCTCAGGTACCATTGTCTCCCTTGACTTCTCTATCCCAACAGTCAAGGTTTTTGGCTCTGATCTATTGCTAGAAGCCTGCTACAGCGTCATAGATTTACCTCCTATATCTCTGCCAAAACTGTCTATCCGTCAAAATAGCAAATTCTTCTGTAGCTGCGGGACCCTACTCCAACAATACCCTAACACTTACTTGTGGCTCTCCCTCGAGCCACTACCTCAAGCCACTACTAGCGGGCTTCTCCTGCTGTAGCTTCTCCTTGGCTTCCTATGAAGTCTATTGTAACTTGTCTCAACTTCATTCTGCATCGCTTCAACAAACTGTCGTGCCGAGCCAAGCAAAGCTTGACTAATATTGGAGTCTTCCATGGCATCAACTTCTTCTCTAGTGGTAGTGAACTCCCTCACTTTCCGCTCAACTGTGTCGACCAGCTTAGTGATTTGATCCTTATAGGGTTGAAGCAGGTCATTGATTTGGATCTCCTTTGTTCTTAATCGCTGCACTTCCTACTGTAAGCGGTTCATCTCCTTCATCTTTCTCATCTTATGAAGAGCTACTAAGCTCTTAATTTCTTCCTTCATTGCCGCTGTGGTATTCTCTATCTACTGAATACTTTGTTGGATTTCTACTTTCTCAGGTGGCTCATCTAACTCAGACGATGTGTTCGTCGCATCGGTTAGTACTAACTGTGCCTCGTCAATGTGAGATTGCATCTGCGCAGAAGTGAGTTGAAAGGCCTCTACTCTGGCTTTCTTTTCTACCTGGGAGGTGTCTCGTGCACGAGCCTCAAGCTCAGCAATCTGTGCTTTGTGGTCTTCCTCCATCTTGGCTGCTGTTTCTTCCATCCTAGATACTGTTTGCTCCAGAGCCTTTGCTCTGTCTACCACTTTTCTTATCTTCCGCAGGAGCGGCAACGCGAACTCAATGTTACATTGGGGCAGTTCCAATGCGATGCTCTGTAGAACTTGAGAGAGGTCCCGCTCTCTTTCCTAATAAGTTCTTAACTCGTTTGCATCTTTTTGAAAGCTAGTGGTGAGTGCTATGTTCTTTTGCATCAACTGTGTATTTTCTTTATAAGTCACAAGCTCTCTACCTCTGAGCTCTGCGCTTAGTTGCTGCTGGATCATCTGCAACTGATCAATGTGAAACTCTGCAAGGTTAACCTCGACAGGTTGCCTAAACTACATTGGGGGATCCTTCATTGGCGTAGGGAATCAAATGCTCCCTGGTGGAATCAAAATTGTGTTGAGATGACCTTTTGCTAAGATCTCCTCACGGGAGATCGCCTGTGTTGAACTCTCTCCTGCGGGAGCCTTGCTCAACTGAGTGTGAATTATAGCAGTCTTTTTAGTCAATGTTTTCAACTTGCCAAGATGCTGGTCTATCACCCCCTGCAGCTTGCCCTGCGATGCCTACATCGCCTGAAATGTGTCACTCATTCTGTCCCTTATTCTTACTGCGATCTGCTCATAGTCATCAGCTGTTAGTTTAATCTCCCCAATTGGGTTTGTAACCTTTTGTTTTTTCTTCTTGGGTTCGTCCTGTGGTGTGTCTTCTGTGTCTTTTGACTGGGTCTCTACTCTATCTTTGCCCTTGTCTAATGGGTCTGTCTATGCGGTATCTGATTGTAGTGGTGTGGTGTCTTCAAACTCTTGCTTCCATTGGTCATTAAAGTCTTTGATGATGCCTTCGATGTCCTGCACTGTCATCCTGAACCAGCCAGGAGCCCAATCATCCCTTTTAGTCCTCTTTGGTCTCAGGTGGATTCTATGGTGGTCCACCATAAAATTAAGTTGATCATCATATGTGTCTACAACCTCCTTGCTGATCCACCGTGTTTCTAGGACGACCTTCCCCAACATCGTATAGTATTCATAGAATACTATTGCATTGAGCTTTTTCTTTTCTGGGTTGCTATTCTCCCATAAGTTTGTATAGCGCGCCCCTCTGGGATCGCTACCTACTAGCTGCCTAAATTGTGTATGGGGCGGCTCCTTCCACCCGACGAATGCATAGAGTATAATCAACCATGAAAAATGGAAATGGTGGCTTGCCTCATCCTGTGCCACCAACCAATCTGCCTGAAACATATTTAACAAAAATAAAGACCAATTAAACTGTTCCCCCTCTACAACTTGTATAGCAAGTTTAATTACGGACCCTGTAACTTCCTTGGGGCGAACCTTGGTTAACAGTCTACCTGCAAGCAGACTAGTTGTAAAGCTAAGTGTTTTGTCTGATAGTCTTGCAATGTCGTAAGCCTGGCCTCCTCTCTGCAGTTGGTACTTGGCAACTAGGGTAGGTGATAGCTTGGGATCCTTGGTCTTTCCTGTTGTATCTATCTTCAGGTCTTTAACAGTCTTGGACAGTCCGGTGATGCGATGTATGAGGTCGATGTTCAGGTCGACCTTGTTACCAAGCCAAAGGTAACCTCCATGTAGACAAGAGAGTAGGATGCGGGCCATGGCATTAACCTCTGCGCCGCGTCCAAAATGTGGTAGTCTCAATAGATTGAGCAGGACTGAGCGCTCAAGAACCTAGACATGTTCCATAGGAACATATTCATCTACACCTGTCCTTGGGTTTTTCTGAATTGTAAGGTACTGATCCGGCCGAAACTGGGGTATGTCTTAGCATCACCCAGGTTATAATCTATGAATTTAGCAACAGCTACATATCCTAATAGGTCTCCATCTTCCTTTACTCAAGAATCAATCTGTGGTATGGGGACAGGAAACTTACCACTCTTGGGGATTTTTACTTCTAGTGCGTCTTCAGCTCGGGGCATAATGTAGTCTGCTACGGTATGAACTTCTTCCTCCAGCTCTGAACTGGATTCTTCTATTATCTAATATTGGCTCCTCGTCTATGGTAGCGGTCTAGTCTATGATGAACTTGGATGGAAACCCTTAGGTGGTGTCGTCATAGTGGCTATAAGGCCACCCAACTCAAAACTTTTCAAAATAGCTTCTATAGGTTCGTCCTCGAACAAAACCCACTTGGTTGAATACACTGGACGTGCAATGGCTTCGAAATCTGGAACTCACAGCACTCTGTAACGGAATTAGCTCTGCACAGGGGAAACTTATCAATGCTCTCTACCGCTCTCGACTCTTTGCAAATGTAACCCTCCCAATTGAATAATTTCTGCTTTTATGTCGAAGGTGATAATCCCGGACTCAACGGTCATCTAGGCTAAGCCCGTCGGTCGTAATAATTACCTGGATGAGACCATACCCGTCATTTCGATCCTCAATAAATGCTGAGATCCGATCAAATTTCCTTCAAAGCGTGTGTGTACAGACACCGGTCTCGTCAAAGATTTTCCAAATATGGAAACTTAATTATGCTGCTGCCAAATCTATGGTAAGGTATACCGGTGATTTCCTCATTAACTACCTATTAGAAGGTGACTTGACTGGCCCTCGATCGGTTGCAAAACTGGATACGTGACACAGAGAAACATCGCATTGCTACAATGCAACACCGCATCACCTACGCAAAACAACTTAAGCGTTTTTGTTTCCCCGCAAGCCGCTTATGAATTGCGCAAAATGAACCGTCCTTGTGCGATTCCTCATACTTAGAATACCTGCTAGTGTAGACTAATTCCCAGTGCGATGCCTCCTTTCAACTACACTGGACATCTGCACCCTTATACATTGTCTAAGCTAGGTCTGAGAGGTGGAATGGCTATCACTATAGAGCTTAAGCCTACTGCCATTAATCAACGTGGGAAGAAGCTCCCCGTTTAGTTTGCTACGCTGAATGGTACCTCCCTCTGTAACTTGTTGTATCTTATATGGCCCCAACCAATGTGTCTTGAACTTTCCTGGGAACTTAATGAATTTACTGTCATAGAGGAGTACTAGGTCTCCGATATGGAAAGTATTACTCTTAATGTGTCTGTCATGCCAAGCTTTTTCTCATTCCTTCTACACTTTCTGGTGAAAGCCTACGATGAATCTGTCTTCCTCTAAGGTAAGCAGCTGCGCTAGCCTTTCATTCATCGTGTCTATATTAGCCATCCCGGTGATCTGAGCAATTCTTAAACTGGGAAGAATATACTCCATAGGCATAACAGCCTCTTGTCCATACACCAAGCTGAAAGGTGTGTGTCGTGTAAGCTTCTTACATGTAGTCCTGTAAGCCCATAATACAGCATTAACCCTTAGGTCCCAATCATTTCGTTGACTATTGCAGATCTTCGTAAGGGATTTTCTAGAATCTTGTTAAAAGCCTCCACCATACCATTAGCTTGTGGATGGTAAGGTGTGCTCTTATAGTGCTGTATCTGGAGTTCTTCTGTCAAGGCTTCAATGGTGTGATTCAAGAAATGTGTGCCTTGATCACTCATCAAAATTACTGGGCATCCAAATCTACTGATGATGTTCTTGAAGAGGAACTCTGCAGCTGTAGCAGCATCACAATTTCTTACTTCCTTGGCCTCTGCCCACCTGGTGAGGTACTCATTCCAGTGATGATATATCTTGCACCAGTCCATTTTCCTGGTGGGTTGATAGGACCCACAAAGTCTATAGCCCACTTGTCAAATGCACGCAGCGAAATCTGCAGTCGCAGCGGTATTTCATCACGTCATGAAGGTTTTCCCACCCTCTAGCAGATATCGCAGCATCTGTAAAAGTCCTTAGCGTCTTTGTGCAACGTAGGCCACCATAATCCTGTAGATAGGATTTTCTGCGCAGTCGGATTTCCTACGAAATGACCTCCTGCGGTGCCTGAATGTGCCTCTTTGATAATGGCCTCTTTTTCGTGCGGCATCACACATCTGCGTAGGACTTCATCTGGACCTAACTTGTATAACTGGCCTGCGATCAAAGTGAAATATTTTGTTTTAACAACTAACTGCTTCCTTTGATGCTTTGTAAACTCAACAGGCGCCAACCCTATAGTGAGGAACTGGATGATATCTGCATAGTAGTCGTCTGTGATCTGAATAGAAAACAGTTGTGCATCTGGCAAATTGTCCTCTAGGTTACTTGGTTCTTCTCCTGAATCTATCTGCGACAGATGGTTAGGTACGGTGTTCAATTTTCCTGGTTTCACGATGATTTCAAAATCATACTCCTGAAACAGGAGTAACCATCTGCAGATTCTTCACCCTAACAGTGGCTTATTGACCAGATAATTCAACACAGAATGGTCAATAAACATCTTGAACGAGGCACCCAACAGGTAGTGCCTGAAATTCTGTAGTGCGTACACCATATCTAGGACTTCTCTTTCCATCGTGGTGTAGTTCTTTTCTACTGTTGATAGCTTTCTGCTGGAGTATGCGATAGGATGATCAATACCTCCTTCTCCTGGTTGCATTAAAACAATGCCTAGCGCGATGCCAGATGCATCCACATGTACATGAAACGGCTTAGTCCAGTCTAGAAATACTAAGATGGGCACTGTAACCATCTTCTCTTTATGTGTATCTAGACTCTGCTGGAATTCCTCATTCCATATGAATTTTACATCTTTCTTTAACAGTTTTTCCATCGGCGCTGTAATCTTTGCATAGCCTTTGATAAATTTTCTGTAGTACCCGGTATGACCAAGTACTGTTCTCAGTTGTTTGACTGAGTTGGGTGCTGGGAGATTTACAATGATGGCAATCTTTACAGGATCTACCATCAAGCCTTTCCTGCAAACAATGTGACCCAACAAAATACCGAATGGCGCACATAATATACATTTTTTCAAGTTTAGAGAAATCTGGTACTATCTACATTTCTCTAGCATCAACCTTAAATCTCCTATGTGCTTGTCAATCAATCTGAATACAGTACAATCATCGAAGTAAACTTCTAGGAATTTATGAATGTATTCTTTAAATACAGCAACTACTACTCTAGAAAAGATAGTTGGTGCATTCTTAAGACCAAAGGGCATTACCGTATACTAGAATGAGCCCCATTCTATTGCAAAGGTGGTCTTAGATCGATCTTCTGGATGAATTCTGATATGATGGTAGCCTGAAAAGACATCGGTGAAGGATTAGACCTCCTGTCCTCCTACATTGTCTAGCACTTCATCTGTGAAAGGTGTCAGGAATGGATCATGAAGCGATGCATCATTGAGCTTACGCAGGTCGACACAGATCCTGATGTCTCCTTTTGTTTTCTTTTCTTACACGATCATGGGGCTAACCCATTCGCTCTCCTCTATAGGTTCAATGATGCTTGCTGCTAGCATCTTGTCGATCTCATCCTTAACTTTTTCTTTATAGCATGGATTTAATCTATGAGGACGCTGCTTGACTGGTCTGGCATCCTCCTTTAGTGGTATCCTCATTACTCCTAGGTCGCCAACTATTCCCTTCATTTCTTTGAACTTGGTGGGAAATAGGTATTGGTAGTCATGTAGCAAGTATGCAATCTGTTCAACTGTTTTATCATCCCAATAGTCTCCAATAGAGGCAAAATTTGGTTCTGTGTCTGTGACAATATTGATCTTTTTAGTCTTGATGGGCTCTGTGATTGCTGGAATTTCTAGCTGCGGTCCCTCAACATCGCGAGTCCCTTCTGACTCTAGAATGTTGATGTTGTGAGGATCGTCATCCTCCTCCTCTAGTTTTGCTGAGAAGTTATAGCACTCAAGTGCATTTTCTAAGTGGATGGCCCACTCTGGTGGAGTATGTATTGATAGGCTACAATCCTCAAATATCTTAGTCTTTATTACATCTACGGCCTGATCAACACTTGAATACTCAGATTAGAAAGCGAAGGTGAGTAGAAAGCTGTCTATCATAAGTGACCATGTAGTAGTTCCCTTGCACAATTCAGTCTTTGTGTACTAGTTCCTTAGGACTGTGTCTAACGTATGAATGAATTGGTGGACCCATTCATCCTCAGGAATGTTTGACCAATTCTGTTCGCATGTCTGAATGTGTGACCTGGGGTCACTTTCTCCTGTGTATTTCTACTGGGAATACTCTCTGTCAGTAGAGAATCTGATCGCCATCAACCTTTCAAGGTTTGTCCCATGATGAAATATTCTCTTTATGTGCATACCACCATCTTGCAGGTGTGGCTCATACTGCAAGGTCCATAGCTGCGATCCTCTGCCCATGGGGAATTTGTTGTTTGAACTACATGAGAAAGTCCTGGATATCTACTAGACCCTGAAATGATGGAATCTCACTGATCTTTGCATCGATCCATCGCAGTGACTTAGTCATGTACACACATCTACGCGCTGAGACTTCGTGAAGTATTTTCTGCCAGTTCTCTAGATCAACATATGAATCCGATGCGCATGAGCTGTCGCATCGCCAACTAATGTTCCCTTCTGCGGTTGGATTGATGTAGTCACTCTGGTTCGTAGTCATCTGATAGAGACTCTCCATGTTATGTGCCTTTTCCTATGCTCTGATCGGTTTGATGTATCTAGGACCCTAAAGAGGATCCAGCGGTGCAATGACCCCGATCTGCGCATCCTCAAAGGTCATTTGTCTCCTCTTTAAGTCAATAACAGCCATGTTACCGATCGAATCAATGCCTAGCAATGCTGGATATGGTCTACTATCGCCAATGATTTCTATCACTTCGAAGTCCGTGGAGCTGTGAACTCCGTCAATGTCAATTGGTACCTGCGGTAATCGACCCAGTGGTGATACTCGCTGTTGATTAGCTAACCTCAGATGGATAGGCGATCTGACTAACTTAGGGCTACCCATCTGCTCCCATGTCTTCTTAGTCAAAACATTTACCTCTGATCCTAGATCTAGGACTACCTCATCCATTTCAAATTCTCCAACTTGTGCTGTGAGCTTCATCTCTCTTCCTGTTCTTGTATGGCCCATAATGCTATGAACAACGCACTTTGCACTGCTCAAGAGAGAAGGTTGCTGACACTGATCTATGATGTGCTGCAGTTCTGCGATAGATTTTTCATTTCTGACGAGTTTCAAGCAACTGCGCAAGAAGGAATGTACACTTCCTGTCAGTTCGTCCTCGTCGCATCTTCTCGATGTGGTAGCCTGTGGTATCTGTACAGGGCTAACGCCACAAGGTTCTTGCTGTGGTACCTGCGATCCTGATTGCATAGGGTCATCAAAGAAAGTCTTAGCTTCTTGAAATGTCTGTTTATTCTCTGTAGGTCAAGTGGTGTTGCTTTGTTAGGAGCTCTACGCACCCTTTCTTGTCCTGCGTTCTTTTCAATATCCTGCGATGTCCCACTGGTGGAAGCACCACTGCAAGTCACAATGTTGACTCTTGGCTCTGGTTCTTTCTGCTCAGCAGCAATGAGCTGAATGTTCTAGTGTACGACCGGCTTAGGTTCTCTGATCTTAGCTATCAAGGTAGGACATTCTTCTATTGTGTGATCATAAGATTTGCAGTAATTACATGTGGTACTAGGGCTCTGACAGTCCCTAGCATAATGTCCTACAACTCCACAGTTGTAACAAGTGATCGGGCCATGGCCACGGCCAAAGCCTTCTCCACGGCCAAAGCCTTCTCCATGGCCAAAGCCTCCTCCTCTTCCTCGTCCTCTGAACCCTCCTCCGCGACCACCATAAGCCGGATCATGTTGTGGTCCTGCTGCTGGACCTTGTGTTTCTGATTAGACTCTGTACAAGTCTTGCTTGCTCCCGACCATGAGATCATAGGCTCAGCAATCGTGTTCATCATGGCCTACAGACTTGCAGAAGACCTAGTATAAGTTCTTAGGTGTCTGCACGTACTTCTGAAGTAGAGGGCAATGGTGAGGTAGATGTCCTCGTTTTTTGCATATTTCACACCATGGCCTATGGGTCTGTGGTAAGGGGTTAGGAGCCCCAATCGCTATATATTCTACAAAGACTGGACAGTCGTCTTTACTATGGCCTTGTGCTTTACATCTTATGCACCATATGTCTTGTGCAACTTCTTTCCCTTTCTTAAGCTCATGCATCTATAACATGAGATTAGCCAACTGGTTTTGTAACGTTGCCATGCCTGTGTTGGTCTCAGCTAGAGGTGATGCCTCTAGTTTCATTGCCATCTCCAATGCTTCATCTTCCATCTGGAGTTTCTGCTGCATTAACGAAATTCTGATGTGAGGGAGCAGCACTGCAATAAACCATTCTTTATGCTGCTCCGGCGCAAACTCAAAGCTGACTTGGTCTATAAGGGCTTTGAATTTCTAGTCAAAGTCCCATACTGACTCTATAGGTAACCGCTTAATGTCTTTGAGCTCTGTAATGCACTGCGACTCAGACTTAGGTTTCTTAAACTCTTTAATCATGGTAGTCTTGACCTAGACAAGTGTTCTAGGTGTGGCAACATACTTCATGTACCATGTTAAAGCTCGTTCTCTCAGTGTGGTAACCAACTGTACAAGTTTAATATTGTCGTCGTTGATTGCTTTAATGGTCCACATGGCTTCACATAGAAACCAGTGTTGTTCTAGGTCCTCTACTCTTGTACCCTTAAAGGTAGGTAACTTCATATGATCCCGCATTATATTTCTACTTGGTGGATGTTGATTTGCTGTGTTACTACCACTCGACGGTGTAGGTGGAGGTGATGTAGCAGTAGTATGTACTGTCTGCGAGCTACTGGATGGAGTTCCTATGGGATTGTTCTATGTCCCGGTCTATTTCTGTGGGGTGTAAGAGTGGTAAGGGATACCCCCCTCTGTTCTTTCTGTGGTACTATGATTCTATTCTCTAGTATTATCTGAACTTCTTTCAAATATGGGAGAGCTAAAATCTACCTTGTATTTCTTTCCACTACATGTTCGGCCAATGTCATCAAAATCAGTTTCAAACTCTTGTGACATTACTATCTTTACTTATTCATCTGAAACTAGATCCATTGTTCCTTTTTCATGTAATAACATCTTAATGGACAAGTTTAAGGATTTTAGGTACTTACCGTGATAGCCTTTGAAGAAGTACCGCTCAGCCTCGCTGAAGCTTTTTCTTTGATCAACTACAAACTCTGTGATGAAGCCTTCTAGCACACTCGCAAGCCAGAAGTCTACTATCCTCGTGATGGGATTATCAAGGTTCTCCACGGTCTGAATCAGCTCCGGTGTCCAGACAATGTTTCTTTTCTTCTTGAATATGCTTGTATCAGTCAGCATTGATAACCAGTCATAAAGCTTGTTTCCAAAGGTCGTAAAAAATATCGCGTGTATATCTGTAAAGATATGTTTTTGTAACCAGGCCTTTGTACTTAGTTTAAGACTCCTGTTCTCTCGTTCAAAAAACTCTTTCTAGTTAGACCAAACCCACTCGTTGAGTTCGTCTCTCGTAGGCCGCCACCAAAACATCAGTGCTTACTTTGTTCAAAACCGGCAACAAAACCATTTGTTGGTCGCTATGGACAGACCCGGGTTTACTATAATTAACCAACAACACCCCTAGCTCACTGGCCCTTTCGGCAACAGACCACGGAGCGGCCTGAAGTCTCACCCGAAGTAACTCTAATGGGTTGGCCAAAAGACTCAAGTGTCTTCGACCAGGTTCTATGGCAACCTGTGTGTCTCGTAGCTCTTCTAGCCGCAAGATCTCACCCTTTGCGATGCGCAACCTTCTCTTATGCGCAGCGACTCTAACCCTTATCGCATTGCCGCACCTCGGCCAACACGTAACTCCCGCCTATGCTATATTCTCAACCGCAGCGCACCACAGCTCCTTTTCTGGTGCGATATCGCTTCCCTGCAATATCCTACCGCTGCGGCTCTGCGTAGTCAGTGCTACCCGTGTCCGACTTACAGGAATCAATGCTCAAGGCTATTTACTCTGTGACTCTTAACTATCTGGGATGAAACACAAATAAACTCTTATACATAATACTTAAATACTTCGATGCTTTTATCTTTAATAGTGCTGTAGACTGAGTAACACATACATACATCAAACTGTAAACAAGGTTCATGTACTAACTAATAAATGCAACAAATAAACACAACACATAAATCAATCACATAACACTTGATTTTAACATGGTTCACCTCCAGGATGGAAGTTACATCCACAGAACTGTGTTTCTCTATTATAACTTGAGGTAAGCAAACACAATTCTGCTGCACCGCATATGCAGCTAGAGATCTTCTGGGTAACTCCATACACAGCCTGGAGCCCTTCTCTCTTAGATCTCTTTTCTATCTCTATCTCTATATTGCCTCTCTTACAATATACTCTTCCCTCTCTATCAATCCCTATGGATTGTTACATACAAGCTCAATGAGCCAACTACTGGTTACAGTAAGATACTACAGCTAATAACATAACCAGAGCTCGACTCCTACAATACAAATGACTATGAGCTAACTAACAGATTGGCTCAAGGCCTTACAATGCTTAACAGGGTAGTTCTCTGAATAGCTAACCTTTTACAATACAAAATATATCCCTTTATAGGCGGCCCGAAGGTCTCGCCATTACAACACTGTGGGCATGTCCCAACAGTAATCCCCAAAACCTAACTAGTGATAGTCGGCATAGCTATACTTGGAGTAGCTGCTTTCTGTCACACCACAGCTCCTCTGTAGTCTTCCATGCTTCCCGGCACTGACCATGGGTACTATGCACGGCTTCTCTTTACCACAGCTTCCTGCAGTATTCCATGCTTCCCAGCGCTGACCATGGGTACCGGCGCTGCTTCCTTTTCTGTCCTTCGCCTTCAATACCTCGGCCTCATCGCTCCTTTTCCTTTATGAGGGTAGTTGAACCCTCTTGTCTCCGCTGCTGCCTTCAATGCAGTGGGTGAGCTCTCTCTTCTCGGCCGCCCAGGTACCGTCGTCTCCCTTGACTCTATCCCAATAGTCAAGGTTCCCGTCTCTGATCTATAACTAGAAACTTGCTACAGTGTCGTAACTTTACCTCCTATATCTCTGTCAAAACTATCTATCTGTCAAAATAGTAGCTTCTTCTGTAGCTGCGGGACCCTACTCCAACATTGTGCTAGCCAAGATAATGCTTGGGCCTGCTGCTGCGGTGCAGGTTGTGCATAAGAAGTTGTAGCTCTAGACTAGGACATCATTCTTGCATATTCAAGAGCTTGGTTTGTGTAGGAAACACTAGAGGCATTGCTTGGTTGAGGTGGCACCGTAGGTAGTATCGGATGGTGTTGTGATTGGTGGGAGACAAAACCCATAATGCCATTTTCAGCATGGGATGCACCAATGCATCACGGTAGGAAGTGCCTACACGGGGAGCATCTGGAATGATGGTGTAGAGGTATCTAGACTGTGCATAAATGAGGTCAAACTATTGGGCCTTCAAGATGGATGCTTCCTCTATTTGGGTATGTTCAGAGGCAATGTCCTTGGCTATAAGTGGTAGCAAGGTTTTCAAGAACCAATCCAGGAAGATCCTGTCATCAAGCTTGATCTTGCACAAGCTGCGATGTCACCTCCACTCATGGATGTGGTCGGTGATGTGGGTCACAGTGTTCTGGCGACAAGATAGTAAGATTTCCACTCCTTCATCATATATTATGGGGAGTTGGAGATATTATAGGAACATAAAGGCCAAGGAGTTGAATTCTGGGTACTTGGCTTGTGGTAGCTCAATGTACCACTTGGCTATAGGCCTTGTGAGGGTGTGTTGGAACAATCTAAGTCTGATCAAATCATCTATGATGCTTTTTGATGAGCACCATAGGTGAAATGTCATGATATGCGTTTGGGGGCACTCCCCTACCTTCCCTTCAAACTTAGGGATGTCTGAGGGGAGTTTGGTTCGCATGGGAGGCCAAAAGGTTTGATGGCAGATGGGGTCGTTTGTTAACCTATCCAAGTCAGACAGGTTGAGGCACACCATGAAGGGGAGGTTTGACCCAAGGTTGATGTGCGAGGGATCGGTAAAGGTGGTGGGGTTTGCAGGAACATGATGTACCTACGTGACTGGGGCTACTTGTGGCACACTTTTGGATGGGCCACTGTCCCTAGGTATGGTAAGTGAAACAATGTAGGTGGAAGGGCCACTGCCCCCAAGCATTGTTAGAATTTCATCATTAAGCTAGAATTATATTAGGATCTTTACTGAGAGAATAACAAGCACAACAATCAAACACAAGAGACAATGAACACAGTGTTTATCCTCGGGGAAGCCATAAATGGTGAAAACCCAACAACTTCCTTAGAGATAGAATCAACACCAAAATAGAAAATCCCCAAAAATAGTAAGTGATCTCCCGACAATAGTAACCTTCTTCTTGTCTAGCCCCAGTGTCTTCTCCTTCCTCAACTATGTGCTACACTTGAGTGTGTATAGTTGTGTGATAAATAGACACTGTAGTTCTCTATTTATACTAATCCTGACATGACTAAAACCCTACCAGGGCCGACCTCTACTAGGAGATTCTAATAACCCTAGTGCCTCGGGACTATGGGGACTTTAACCCTTAAACAATAGGAGGGTTACCCACAATGACTTGACATGACTTGTTTACATGATAGACCTTCCCGATAGGAACATCGAGGCATGACATAACTCAAGTACATCCCAGAATAAACATCGGGTTACAATATATAAGAAATACAAGTAAAATATATTCCGAAGTTAGATATACATCAACACTCCCTCTTAACTAGGAAGGTATTCTTTCAACACAATTTTCAGCACAAGTGTTCTTCTCTGTATCTTCTAGATCATCATCGAGTCCTCATCATCTTCAAGTCATCTTCATCTTCAAGTCATATTCATCTTCAATTCATCTTCATATTCAATTCATCTTCATCATCGGATCTGGATCATCACTCGATCTAGATCATCATGGGACATCATCACTGTACCTGGATCATCACTCGATCTGGATCATTTCTGCTAGATCATCATCACTGGATCTAGAACATCATCACTCGATCTGGCTCATCATTGGGTATCATCACAGGTGCTATCTCTTGATTCTTCTCGTCATAGGAACCTCTACAAAGCCAGTCATTTTTCATACTGGATGTATCATCTCAGAGCTAGTCCTTTTTCATACTAGATGAGGCATCACAGAGCTGGTCCTTTTTCATACCAGATGAGGCATCACAGAGCTGGTCCTTTTTCATACCAGATGAGGCATCACAGAGCTAGTCCTTTTTCATACCAGATGTGGTAGCTACTTAGAGCTAGTCCTTTTTCATACTAGATGAGCCTTCTCAGAGCTAGTCCTTTTTCATACTATATAAGGCATCACAGAGCTGGTCCTTTTTCATACCAGATGAGGCATCACAGAGCTGGTCCTTTTTCATACCAGATGTGGCAGCTACTTAGAGCTAGTCCTTTTTCATACCAGATGAGGCATCACAGAGCTGGTCCTTTTTCATACCAGATGTGGCAGCTACTTAGAGCTAGTCCTTTTTCATGCTAGATGAGACTTCTCAGAGCTAGTCCTTTTTCATACTAGATAAGGCATCATAGAGCTGGTCCTTTTTCATACTAGATGAGGCATCACAGAACTAGTCCTTTTTCATATTAGATGTGGCAGCTACTCAGAGCTAGTCCTTTTTCATACTAGATGAGCCTCCACAGAGCCAGCCCTTTTTCATGCTGGATGTGCCATCTACATAGAGCTATTCCTTTTTCATACAAGATGTGTCTTCACAGAGCCAGCCCTTTTTCATGCTTGATGTTGCATCTACACAGAGCTAGTCCTTTTTCATACTAGATGTGTCTTCACAAAGCCAGCCCTTTTTCATGCTGGATGTGGAATCCACATATACCTGAAAATGGAAGGAACCAATCCTCTCACCATGTCAGAATGGCACAACACTTACATCTGATCATGGAAGGAACCAATCCTCTCACCATGTTAGAATGCCATAGCACTTACATTTGATCATGGAAGGAATCAATCCTCTCACCATGTTAGAAGGGATTAGCATGGACACATCACTTCCTCTTGGGAGGAACCTCAATCTGGAGAACACCAAGCTTCTCCCTGAAGTACTCAAACTTCACCCTAGCCAATGGCTTAGTCAACACATCAGCTATCTGTTCGTCCGTCGCAACATACTGGAGCTTCACTACTCCTCTTTGCACCATATCCCTGATATAGTGATACTTGATATCGATATGCTTCGACTTGTCATGGAATACTAGATTCTCTGACAACTTTACACAACTTTGGTTGTCAGAGTATATACAAGTAGCATCTTACTGGAGATCAAATAAATCAGACAATAGCTTCCTCAACCATACTGCCTCACAACTAGTTGAACGGGCTGCAACATACTCTGCTTCAGCTGTACTCAGTGCCACATAGGATTGCTTCCTGCTAAACCATGAGATAACACCTGATCACATAATGAAGCAACACCCTGAAGTGCTCTTCCTATCGATGGCACTTCCTGCCCAATCTGAATCAACATAACCCTCCAAGTTAATCCTTTGATCAGCCTTATACTTGATCCCATAATCAACCGTACCCTTCAGGTACCTCAGAATATGCTGTTGGAGCAGGGTCTTGCAGGTACAGGAAAAGCTGCTATTTTGGAACGAGAAAGTCAAAGGTAATAGTACCTGAGCGACCGAGAAGAGAGAGCTCAACCACTGCACTTAAGGCAGTGACCGAGAGGAGAGAGCTCAACCACTGTATTTAAGGCAGTGGTGAAGACAAGAGGGATCAGCTACCCTCATAAATAGAAAAGGGAGCAACGAGCCAAGGTATTGAAGACAAAGTACAGAAGGGAAGAGACCGAGGAAGCAAATCCGGTACCCACGGTCAGCGCCGGGAAGCATGGAAGACTGCAGGAAGCTGTGGTGTGACGGAAAGTGACAGTTCAAGTACAGATACGCAAACTGTCACAAGTTAGGGTTTTGGGTTACTGTTGGGAGAGGCCCACAGTGTTGTAATGGTGAGACCTTTGGGCTGCCTATAAAAGCATGTATTTTGTAGAGTGAAAGGTTAGCTAGCAAGACATTCAGATAGAAAGTTAGAGAGTTAGTTAGTCTGTTAGCTCATAGCCATTTTTGTGTTATAGAAGAGTCGAGCTCTAGTTCTGTTATTCAGTCTGTAGTATCTTAGTGAAACCAGTAGCTGACTCCTAGAGCATGTATGTAAAAATCCACAGGGATTGAGAGAGAGAGAGAGAGAGAGGAAGAGTATATTGTAAGAGAAGCAATATAAGAGAGAAGAGATCTAAGAGAAAAGGGCTCCTGGCAATGTGCGCGGAGTTACCCAGAAGATCTCAGCTACATATGAGGTTGCAGCGGAACTGTGTTTACTCTCCCAATTTATAATATATAAACCAGTTCCCGTGGACGTAGCTTATACCCTGGAAGTGAACCACGTAAAATCAATGTGTTGTGTGATTGATTCGTGTGATTGTGTTTACTTATTGCTATCTGTCATTCATTACATGAACTTTGCTTACAGTTAATGTATGTATGTGATCTATCAGTTTACAGTAGCTTAGAAGGTTGAACTACGTGTTGAATCCATTTAAATATTCTATGTATGAGTTTACCAATGTGTGATTCACGATAGTAATAGTTACAGTGTTAAGTAACTTATGTGTACAAGTTCAGCAAGATTGCGCACAGTCGAGGTTAAGCATATTAGACTGTAGAAGTTTAAGTAAGGTTGTTTAACTCCTTGTTTGAGGATAACAGAGTTACTCTACTCTGAGAGAAAGCCTTTGGACCTTGAGGGCCACATTGAATCTTATTATAGAAGATATTGGAGAAGAGATAGGTGATATCGCACTGTCCAGGAGCTGCGGTGTGAGAGATTGCAGAGAGTGGGGCGAGTGGAAGAGAACGTTTGCGCATCATCCGCAAGACTGCAATGCGATAAGAATCATTCCCCTGTCAGAGCCAGCGAGTAAGAGAGAACCAGCGCTGCGCTGAGAGATCCCGCTAGCTAAGGAGAGCTGCGAGACACTAGGATGCTACAGAACCTGGTTGAATACACTTGATTCTTTAACCGACCCATCCAAGATCACTTTGGGTGAAACTTCAGGCCATTCTACGGTGTGTTGCCGAAAGGGCCAATGAGCTAGGGGTGTTGTTGGTACATTACAAATAAACCCGGTTCTACCCATAGTAACCAACATATGCTTTGTGGTAGTCAAGTGAACATGTATTAGATCTTTCAAGTATTGGCTCAAGGTGTTCACAGCAAAGAAAATATCTTCTCTCGTGTTCGTCAGGTACATCAAGGACCCAATCATCTGACGATACATCATGGCATCAACTGTCTTTGATGAAGCATCACTCAATAGCTTCAGGTTTGATGCCATAGGTGTGGTTAATGCCTTGCAGTCCATCATCCCAAATCTCTTCAGGATCTCTACTGCATACTTTCCTTGTCCAAGAAAGATTACATCTATAGTCTGCAACAGCTCCATACCTAGGAAATAATGCATCATTTCCAAGTTCTTCATCTCGAACTGAGCAGCAAGCTTTCTCTTCGTATCAACAATCAACCCATCCATACCTGTCACAAACAGATCATCTACATATAGTAGAATTATCACCGGGTTTCCATCTTCCACCTTGTAGTAAAGGTTGGAATCTGCTTTAATATTGGTAAATCCCAAACTAGATAGAAAGCTGTCAATTCTATCGTACCATGTCCTGGGTTCCTGTTTCAAACCATACAGGGCTTTCTTCAATCTTCACACATGAGTATCCCTATCATGTGTCTCAAAACTGAGTGGTTTCTCCACATACACTTCCTCTTCTACTACACCATTCAAGAAATTAGTCTTGACATCCATTTGGTGTATCTTCCATTTCATCACTGCAGCCAGAGAAAGTACTGATCTGATGGAAGTGTATCTGGCTATAGATGCAAAGGTTTCTTCATAGTCTATTCCTTCTTTCTGAGAGAAACCTCGAGCCACAAATATTGCCTTATACTTTTCAGTGCTACCATCTGCAGCATGCTTGATCTTGTAGATCCATTTGGAAATTACAACTGACTTCCCATCTGGTCTTGGGACAACATCCCAAACATCATTCTTCATGATTGATTGATACTCTTCGATCATCACACCCTTCCATTCTTTCCGTTCTGCTGATTCTTCATATTTGGAAGGTTCTTTATCAATGAAGTCACATAGTAAAGCCACATAACTGGAACAAGATCTGGTTCTCTTTCTTTCTCTAATATTCTCTTTTGGAACCCCATATCTTTCCGCACCTTTGATAATCTCTCGTACCCAAGAAGGTTTCCTCTTGTGATGATTCTTCTCCTATTGTGGATCTACAGGTCTTTGTGGTTCTTCAAATTCTTGATCTTCTTCTTGATTTTCTTCGTTCATGATTGTATCATGAATTTTGGGAGCTTTTACTTCTTCCGGTTCTTCAGCAGGTTTCTTTCTGGATATGATGTAGGCTGAATCTTCGTCAAATGTTACATCCCTACTGATGCCAATCTTTTTGAACCCTAGGAAGTATATTCTGTAAGCCTTCAAGAATTCAGAGTATCCCACAAATATACCCTTCTTTCCTGAAGGATCTAATTTTGTTCTCTTCTATTTTGGAATGTCTGTGTACATAGGACAGTCAAATATTTCAAGATGGCTGACTTCTGGTTTCTTTCTGGAGAAGAATTCTTCAAGAGTTTTCTTCTCGAGTTCTCTGTGTGGAGTATGGTTCTATACATACACTGTTGTTCTGGTTGCTTCTTCCCAAAGATGCATAGAAAAATCTTGATCATGAAGCATAGCTCTTGCAGCTTTGATGATAGTTCTATTCTTCCTCTCTGCAACCCCATTCCGTTGTGGATTGTAAGGAGTGGACAACTCCCTCTTAATCCCTGAGTCCTTACATAGTTCCTTGAACTCGTTTGAAGTGAATTCTCCACCATTGTTTGATCGAAAAGTCTTGATCTTGTTTTCAGTCTGGTTCTCGATCAAGGATTTGAATTCCTTGAACTTGCTAAACACTTCATCTTTATTCTTCATGAAGTAAATCCATGTCTTCCTAGAAAAGTCATCAATAAAAGAAACATAGTACACATACCCGCTTAGTGAGCTTGATGACATTGGTTCGCATACATTGGAGTGGATGATTTCCAAGATTCCTTTTGCTTTGATCTCGCTACTTGAAAATTCCTTCTTTGTGTTCTTTCCTTTCGCACATCCTTTGCAGAACCCTTCATGTTTTGCTTGAATTTTTGGAAGACCTTCAATAGCTTTGATTGCAAGTGGTAGTGCTCTGTAATGTACATGTGCAAGCCTTCTATGAAAAAGTTCATTTGGTTCTACTATGTCATGAACCAAAGGTTTATCTGGTTGGCCCTTCAACTTGTATAGACCTCCTTCATATTCTTGAATCACTATTGCATCGTCAAAAGTCTTTCCCTTTGGCCACATAACAACTTGGCCATCTACAAAAGAAACCCTCATTCCTTTTCCATCCAATGCAGATATGGAGAGGAGGTTCTTCTTTAGCCCTGGAACAAATAATACATTCTTCATATTCAAAGACTTTCCAAAGCCTAGTTTATAGAAGGATTCACCACTACCTTTTAATGGATACTGGTAGTCATCCCCAAGTTTCACCTTGTGAGATGACTCATGTTCAGATAGCTTCACAAATGATTCTTTGAATCCCATCATGTGCTTGGAAGCACCACTATCTATGATCCAATCATTTCTTTCATGTGAAACAGTTCCCGTGAGAGCGGAGATTAGAACATATTCACCCTCACTTGAAGAGTCATTACTCTCTTGTTTGATTCTCTTTGTGGAAGGTTCATCATCCTCTACAACATGGGCATGATGTCTTCTCTTGTTCTTCTTCCTTAGATTTCTTTTGTTAGGGAAGAATTTGGATATGTGACCTTTCTCATCACATGTGTAACATCTAATAGTATTTAGATCTTTTCTAGAGTGTGAGTTCTTACCTTTGGAGTGATCATTGCTCCTCTTGTTTTTCTTGGAGTGAACTGTGAGAGCTTGATCTTCACTACCCATATTCTCTTCTCGAGCTGCTATCTGAGCTTCTTCTTGAGAGCATTCTTCCCATATTGTGCTGAACTTGACTAACTTCTTTCTGGTACAGATTCCTTGAATGAAAGAGTCCCATGATCTAGGGAGACCATTCAAGGTGGTCATCACAATCTTTACATTTTCCACTTCTTCATCTACTGCTTCTAGCTACTCCTTGATATGAGAAACCCTTGTAAAGCAAGACTCATTAGTCTCAGCATTCTGTATCTTCACATTCTTCAATTGGTTTCTCAAATTCATCTTCCTGTTTATGTTCTTCCCTTCAAACAATTTGGTTAGGGCATCAAACATAGCTTTAGGTGTCTTGAGGGAGGACACCTGTGGTATGAGATGATCCTTGATAGAATCAGCAATGATTCTCTTTGCCATAACCAAATTCTTCTTATGTAAGGCCTTAGCCTCATCTCCCTCTAGAACTGGAACCTCCTCCTTGATATAGGAGTCCAACTCATTCTCTTCCAACACCAGGGAGATCCTATACTTCCAAGCTCAGAAGTTATCCACTCCCTCAATATTTTCATCAAGCTTGGTATGATGAGACATCTTAAACTAAGAACCTCAAATGGAAATACAAAATATTTAGATCTTACCAGGTCAAGATGTCGGATCCAGATTTGGAGCTGAAATCCTGCAGTGCTGGTTTAGTAGCAAATTAGGGTTTTGCTTTTCCAGAGATCTGTCCACCCAAATGCCTTGAAATTTATCCCTAACTTTGATTTTGGGGAGGATATCAATCCAGGCCTGGGCTCACTAAAAAATTCCTCTTCTGTGAAAAGCCCTAATTTTCGGCAGCAGTGTTGGGTCCAAAACTGAAAAACCTCAGAATTGGATTCTGCTTCGACAAAAAGATGCGCCCTAAGGAGGAGAGTTATTGCACCTTAATTTTGCTGAAAATCTATGGAGGAAGATCCAAAAACTAGGAATCCCTAGTTCCCGCAGCTACACAATGTCTTCTTCTCAAGTTAGCTCTGATACCATGTTAGAATTTCATCATTAAGCTAGCATTATATTACGATCTTTACTGAGAGAATAACAAGCATAGCAATCAAACACAAGAGACAATGAACACAGTGTTTATCCTTGGGGAAACCATAAATGGTCAAAACCCCACAACTTCCTCAAATATAGAATTAGCACCAAAATAGAAAAGCCCCAAAACTATAAGTGATCTTCCGACAGTAGTAACCTTCTTCTTGTCTAGCCCCAGCGTCTTATCCTTCCTCAACTATGCGCTACACTTAAGTGTGTATAAGTTGTGTGATAAATAAAGATTCCAGTTCTCTATTTATACTAATCCCAAAATGACTAAAACCCTACCAGGGCTGACCTCTACTAGGAGAGTCTATTAACCCTAGTGCCCCGGGACTGCGGAGACTTTAACCCTTAGACAATAGGAGGGTTACCCACAATGACTTGACATGACTTGTTTACATGATAGACCTTCCCGATAGGAACATCGGGGCATGACATAACTTAAGTACATCCCGGAATAAACATCGAGTTATAATATATAAGAAATAGAAGTAAAATACATTCCAAAGTTACATATACATCAACAAGCATGCCAAGTAGGACTGTGTGAGTGGACTGGACACTACCCCCAGCTATGACAGGTGGGATAGTTTGATTGGTAAGTATGGGTGGAGGTAGCTGAATTATGACAATCTGTATGACATTGCTGGGACCACCAACAGGGGTGTTGGTGGTGGTGTGGGGTATGGACATGGGTCCAATGCCAATCATCAAGCCAGAAAGTGGATCTAGGTTTGCACCAGCCATGGGGATAGATGGTGCAGTGTGTAAATATGGCTTAGATTGATGTGATTCTGAGTCTGATTCAAAGGATGTGTGGCCTTCTGACGGTGTAGAGGTTCATCAAGAGTGTTCTCGATGATGTTGGTTCAAGGACCTGAGCTATGATGGATCGCCTCTTAGGCGTGAAGAAGAGTGTGGGGGATCAATTTTGTCTGGTTGGTATATCAGGTGGTGAAATATGGTAGTGACGTTTTGGACCGCAGTTTCAGCGGCTTCCTATTAGCTTTCAGGCGATCACTCGATCACCAAGACTGCCAAGAGACAACACTTGGATTTTTCCTCATGGGAGTGCTAGTCAATCGGTAGGGGTCATTGGTCATTTTGCTTGGAAATTCCTCTTAGCGGTCAGCTACTTTGGGGTTCCTGTGGTACTCCTCACAATGAGTTTCTGGGTTGAGCCCAAGTACTTCCTATGGTTAAGGTTGTCAGGGACTTATGTCCTCAAAGACTGCAAGTGTTTGAATTAATGTAAATTAATAAATTTTAATGGCTGGCTCAGCATCATGAACTGAGTTTGGTTATATTATTTGGTATGGTTATGTGCATGTCCATTGTATTTTTGTTACTCACTTGGTGGCTACTTCTATTGTTTATGAATATTTCACATAAATTTTGTGGTTTGTTACAGAATTTACAACATGGGTAATCTTGTTATGAAAGTAGTAAATTGTGAATAGAAATTTTGAAACATGTCATAACTGAATCTGAACTATGGTAGACTTACTAGGTGACTAGCTTACACTTGTATTCTTCTTCGACCAAGAACGAGTGTTGGGATCTCATTACAATGGGACTAATCCCATCTGTAGATCCTCAAGTCACTCTTTGAGTGCAAGGTCGGTCAATAGGGAGGATGTAAATGCCATGAGGCCCCTAGGCCTACCACCCCCTCTACCTTCCAAGTCACCCATTTTTAGTGGTCTCAAAAAATCCCAAGTGAAGTGCCTAGTACTATACTAGCTTCACCCTTAGTATTATCCTAGAATACCCCAAAGAGTGATGATTCAGTAGAGGAGGAAGGGCTAGGAAAGGTGTTAATTTCCAATTAAAAACTGAAATTTAACCTACAGTAATTTTTTTCAACCCTTCAAACAGATTCATTATACCATTAACTAGTTAAATTTATCATTGATTTACACAGATTATATGAAAATGAAAATAGACTGCTGGAAAGAGGCGACAGAGCCGCATTGACAGTCTAGATAGCTTAAAAAACTGAATTTGAGAGACATGTCGCCTGTTTCATGGAGAATGCAGTGAGGGGGTCACCAATTTTTCCAAAATATAGGCGAGGGGGTCGCTTAGAAACTAAAAACATGAGCGATCTCCTCTCTGAGAGGGAATTTTTACCTTTCGGACAAAACTGAGTGACCTGGTCGCCTATTTCATCCCGATAAGTGCCACCTGGACCGAAAACTGGAAATTTTTTTAACCTGAGCTGGGAACGGTTGACAGTAACTTATACTATGGCTGAACGGGATTGGTTTGGCCTTAAGGAGGCTCGGCTGTGAACTTATATGCATAAAAACAAAGATCTAAACTAGATTTAATAGAATTTGACCTAGGGCAAGAAAAAAAGAAATGAAAACTAAAAAACTTGGAAGCAATCCAGGGATCCTTTGGGATTGACTTGGTATGGTCGCCAAATCTATAGTAGGGCTTTTGGCCTAGCTACAGGCAGGAACAACTACCTTCTGTCTATAGGATGAAAGGGTAGGGTTCCTTTGAGGTGGAAGAAAACCTACAAAACAATGTTAGAACTAAGCTATGAAACCCTACATGAAATGGTTAGGAAACAAACTATGGTTGCAAGAAATCAAAGGAAAGACCTGCAGCAAACCATTAGAGAAAAAACCTGCAACTAAACTAAGCTAGAAAACTAAAATAACAATGAAAACAAATGGTTATACCTCTTGTTTGGATGGAAATGGGCCACCATGCCCTATCTTTGGAAGCACCTCTCTCTTTTGGATGGAAGCTTGGCTTGTGGAGCAATGGAGAAGAGGGAGGGTGAATGGCTTGAGAGGAAAAGGGTCTCAAGGCACTCACACGGGTAGCATAACGATAGGGAGAGACGGAGTATTTTTAGAGTGACCCCCACCCCTCTATTTATACTTTTTATTTGAGATTTTAGGGTTTTAAGCTCCTAGTTAGGGCTTTAGCCCCTTTTTTGGGCTTTAATCCCCTTTCGCCCAATTCTTAGCTCCTTTGGGGATTTTAAGCTCCTTTGAGGGGTTTTAGCCCCCTTTTGGAGGTTTTAGCCCCTATGAGAGCTATTTTGGCTCTTTTTAGGGTTTTTTAAGCCATTTTCATGTTTTTGAGCCTTTCTAAGGGTGTGGGGGTCAAATGAGGGTAGTGAAGTGGAATTCATTAGGTGGTGTAGGTCATGTAGAGCTTATTGAGGTATTTTTTGGGTTAACACTAACTACTAACCAACATAGATCCATCTTAAAAGGGATCTAGCAAATGCCGAGAGGGTTTGAATCTCTTCAGATGAAAATCTATTTTTAAAGTGTAAATGTTTAGGAAGCATTTTAATTTATCTAATTTGTGAATTTTTTTATTTATATTCTGTTGTAAATGGTTTAACTCAAATTTGTGCCGACATGTTATTATTTAATAATATTTAATAATAATTTTTTATTTTTTGAAAAGGACATGTGGAAACTCTAGGATGACCATGAAAGGAGTTACACATCTCCAATTTATCTAATTTGTGTTTTTTAAATATATGTCGTTGTAAATGTTTTAACTCTAATTTGATTCAACATGCTATTAATTTATAATATTTTATTATTTTTTTTAAAAAGGACATGTGTCAAATCTAGAATGAGCACGGAAGGAGTTACACATCTCCACCTACTAGGCTAGAATGTGCCTCTTCAACACAATAATTGACCATGCAATCTATCGAGGATGAGTTAACAAGATCTTAATTGACCTAAGTGGAAATGTGGAGGCTTAGATGCATGAAAATAAGGATCATCTGCATGATCAACACATGCATGTGAGAAATATTCTCAACATAGTCAATGAAGGAGCTACCTTCTCATAGTAAAGGAGGAAGCTTATATTCCTTGATTAGTGGAGCTAAATCCCTATAATCACTCAAGTTAAACATGTAATGTGGGACCACAAATTCATGGAAATAATCCCTATATGAACGTATATGCCCTCACCTGCTAGAAATGGACCTACATATCACTTCCATAATATATAAACAACAAACTACTCCCTTAAATCTAGGTATGAATCTCTTCAGTGGATCAAATGGTCAAATTGAGTCAAATTCGAGCTATTACAATCATGGAAGTAAGACATAAGTCTCTAGGTGAGATATTGATGCTATGGAGAGCGTAAATATTCTCTAATAAAACCCATAAGCCTAACCTAGTGAAAATAGTGCAAACGAAATTGGGTCAAGGGATTTTGTAGATGTGTTAGGTACCCAATTACATAAAAGATTCTCTAACAAATGAGGAGAGGGAAATCCTCATGAGAAGAAACCTCCCCCCAAAGGAGAGTGCTCAGTGAGTAGACTAAGTTTCTTGCTATGAAGATGCCTCCAATCCAAAGGAAGCTGTCAACTACGTGAATTGCTTGTCTCTGAAGGAATTTGTGAATATGTTTGCAATCTTTTGTGGAGTGAGGTAGCTTCTACTCTTGGAAGGAATGTGATCCCATTCACTATATACTAACGCTTTAAGGAACTTGACTATTGGTTTTTGACCATTCCAAGCTTTGAATGGAGGAACTTATTCCAAGAATTTATGAGGAACTCTATGAGACGTGGGTGCAAAATATGTAGAAATGGAGGTAATTGAAGAGATATTTTTGAGATATTAACCAATAAGAACTTGCTTTTTTACAAGTTCTTCCTGAATTATATAAAGATAAAAGTTTTTGTAAAGGGTTCTAATGAGGAAAAAAAAGTTTCAAGGAATTCATAAATTAGATAAGCACGGAAATGTTTTTTGTTTTTGTTTTTGTGTGTGTGGAAGGAAATTAAGATTTATTTTCTAATTTCACCTTGAAATGTCAAATATGCACGTAATAAAGAAAATTGAAAAAAATAGAAGAATGAAACAATAAAATTCAATTGACAAAATATAAGTAAAGAATAAGTTAACATCTTATTATGATCATTATCAATTATATGAGTTGTCACAAGAAACACATGAAGAAAGAATGACACAAGGTTTAGATTGGAAAAACCTTTCATGATGGTGAAAACAACCCACTCAAATGGTGCATTACTCACTTATTACTAGTCTAAATTAAGAAAACAATTATCACAAAGAATCCATGTTCTCCACAACAACTAGATAGAAGGACAACAATACTCTAACTCTAAAAAAGGTATACAATAGTATTTCACATAGGTTTTTAATCATGATGTCATTCTTACAAATTAAATATTATGTTTTACAAGAGTGAATGCAATGTCTAGATGAAAAATGTATTTTCACATCTATATGTATATGAACAAGTTCATTGTTTTACAAAAACCATATATATCATGTTAGCATACGACTTACATACATATGAAACACTTATACATATATAACTACATACAATAGAAAAACATCCTCAAGAAATAATCGTTATACATCTATTATACATCAATAATCCAAGTTGCAACATCATTCCCTCTAAACGATTCAACTTCTAGCCACATTAATCCTAATCATGGATGATAGAAAGACATCCTCAAGAAATAGTCATTGTACATCT
>LPNX010676814.1:128783-149209 GCA_001517045.1 Pseudotsuga menziesii | reverse complement strand
ACCATATGCAAGGCCCTTATACAACCATGGGTTGTTTAGGAGGCCTTGCACATGGTCTTAAAACCATTTGCAATGCCCTCCTAAACCATGTACAATAAAAGGATGAGTTGTTTAGAAGGCCTTGCACATGGTTTTAAAACCATAAACCATGTACATGGTTTTAAAACCATGGTTTAAAACCATGTGCATGGTAGTTTTAAAACCATGTGCACATGGTTTTAAAACCATGCACATGGTTTATGGTTTTAAAACCATGTGCAAGGCCAACATTTTTTATTATTTTGTTAAGTAAAAACATTACAACATATCCCCCATATTGTGTTTTTTTCCTCGCCCATATTTTTTTATGAAGAATTAAATTTTTACTTTTTTATTGTTTTGTTAGGTAGGAAGATTACAACATCTCCCCCATATTATGTTTTTTTTCTGGCCAACATTTATTTTGGCCTATAAATAAAAAAATTATTTTTTATTAATAAAAATAACGTTACAAGTTACGTAACTTTACATAACGTTACAAGATCTCCCCTATACTGGGCTGTAGAGCGCCTCTAGGCGCAATTATAATAACTAGCATAGATCCAAATCCTAGCCTCTATCAAGCACCGAGGATCAAATCTCTAGAGTTGCAAACCTCTTTTTAGGTATCCATTGATTTGATTCAAACCAAAAGACACATCTTTTTATTTAAGATCCATATATAATATTTTTATTATTAATATTTAATAATATTTATGACCGGCATATACTATTTATTATTATTTATTATTTTTTTTGGAATAGACATTACAACATTCCCCATACATGGTTTTAAGACCATATGCAAGGTCCTCCTACAACCATGGGTTGTTTAGGAGGCCTTGCACATGGTCTTAAAACCATTTGCAAGGCCCTCCTAAACCATATACAATAAAACCATGGGTTGTTTAGGAGGCCATGGTTTTAAAACCATGTGCAAGGCCCTCCTAAACCAGTACAATAAAGCCATGGGTTGTTTAGAAGGCCTTGTGCAAGGCCAACATTTTTTTGCGGATAATTCAATTTGTTCTTTTATTATTATTTTGTTAGGCAGGAACATTACAACATCTCCCCCATATTGTGTTTTTTTCTTGACCCATATATTTTTTACGGATAATTAAATTTTTACTTTTTTATTGTTTTGTTAGGTAGGAAGGTTACAACATCTCCCCCATATTGTGTTTTTTTCTTGACCCATATATTTTTTACGGATAATTAAATTTTTACTTTTTTATTGTTTTGTTAGGTAGGAAGGTTACAACATCTCCCCCATATTAGACTATTTTTGTGTCGGACATTTATTTTGGCCTATAATTAGAAAATTTGTTTTTTATTAATAAAAATAACGTTACATAACGTTACAAGATATCCCCCATACTGGACTGTAGAGCACCTCTCGGTGCAATAAATTATAATATTTTTTTAATTTAGGTAGACTTTTGAATTTATTAATAGTTTTCAATTTTGAACTATTTTCATGAGAACTTTCCCATCCAAAAGTAAAATTTCTATCCATGACAAAGTTCTCCTCCAAATGTTATGAGAATAAGTTTTAACAAAATTTCTACTAGATTTGGTGAAGAATTTCTAAGGTAAAAGTGTTCAGTTTTTCCACTTATGAACATTCTCATTTTGAGAGGGTTGACTTAGCATGATTACCTACACAATTTTGAGATGGTCTAGAATTTTAAATACTTGACTTTGAACATATTAGTTAGAGGATACTTTAATGGACACATATAGATAAAGAGTAGAGAAATGGTAGAATTAGGGTTTTGCAGGTCTCAAAGATGAAAGAGGAAATGGTAGATTATTTTACAAATCTGTTCCTCATAAGTTATTTGCAATAAAGTTTTGCAAAATTTTTGGTGTGAAAGGACCACAATTGATTACCTAAACTAAGGAGTTGGTTATAAGTAATTAGGATTTTGTGTTCACTTTGTGGGCCACATGTGTATGTAATTCAATATAAACATGTAATGGGCCAAGTAGAATAGGATTGATGATGGTTTTTATAAGAATTGGGGCAATTTTTTATGCATTGTTGTATTAGTGTTGATCAAATGTTAATGATTTCATGGATCGATTGTTGTTCTTGTATTGTACATGAGGAGTGATTTTGTGGTTGAAAGAGATTGATCTACATGATGTGTGTGCATGTATGAAATGTACTGAGAGGAGTGATAGATCTACATCTTATGTGTACAAATCTAATTGAAATGTTTGATGTAATAAGATCCATGAATACCAAGCATTTCCATGGTTTTCTCTCATTTGGGTTTCCACTTCCTGGTGCACTGTGAATGTCTATTTGTGTGATTGTTGTGTTTGATCAATGTAATAAGAATAAATGACGACATTGTTTAGCTTAGTGATATTATGTTATGCATGAATTACTATAAAGCTACTCCAGAGTGAATGTATGGATTGTGTTGTCTATGTGGTTTAATCAATGCATGTTGAAGTCTAATTAATGGGTTATTTGGTAGGATGGATTTCCATCCCTTTCGCTCCTTCAGAAATGTGGTTCCAGTAGTCCCCATAGGTACTTCATGTGAGACATCACTTATTTGCAGGTGATGCCAAAAGGGCCATTATCTTTGGATTTTTTTGTTTGTTCTTAGGGAATATGGTATTTCCCATAAGTCATGTCAACAAATGATTTTCCTCCAAGGAACAAGATCCTTGATTTAAGGAGATCTGGATGTGGCATCTAACTAAGAAAGAGAGTCTGGATTGGATAGAGAAAAAGCAGTGAGAGTTTTCAAAATAACATTAAAGGAATTTCCTTTGATCCACTCCAAAGAATGGTATAAATGTATGATTTTATAGATCTGCATAAATTTTTCTTTTGTGAGTTTCCTATTATATTAGCAGAATGGTTGTTGAGGTTAGGTGAGCAAAAAAGAGACTTTTGGGGTGGTGAGCCAATGGTTTGGACTCCTTAGTTGATTTGAACCATTAAAGGTATTGATAATAAGATTTCTTGTTCTATTGATTATTGGCTCGATAGTATGTTAAGAGGTTGTGTTACTAAGGTTGTTGTAGAAACGTCAAAGTCTTATAGTGCAGTTGAAAGAGAGTTTTTCAAAGGACCACAAGGTAGATATTTGAATTCCATGTACTTGTGTATTAAGATGTTACTTTGTGGAAAGGGTATTATGTGAATGGAATATGAAGAGTAAGCATCTTTACACATTGGGAATTGGGTATTGACATGGAGAAGGTTTGAGAGTATGTATGAGAAAAGTGAGATAAAATGATAAAGAGAGAAGAAAGTGAGACATTATATGAGTGTGGATTACTACGAAGTGGAAGGATATTTTGATGTAGTAAGAGGAGAAATATTGTGTTAGCACTTTGTAATTTTCCTGTGGTTGTTGCAAGAAGTCATAGGGGTAACCATTTCAACTGACTTTATACTGTATTCTACCCAATACAGTTAGAGAGGGCTCTCTCTTGTCACAGAGGAAAGAAACACATATGTTTAAAGCTTTGGATAGCTCGTAGAAGGCTAGATTTGTTAGTTTTTCAACATTAAGCTAGCATTATTAGGATCTTTAAATGAGAGAATAACAAGTACAACAATCAAACACAAGAGACAATGAACACAGTGTTTTTCCTTGGGGAAACCATAAATGGAGAAAACCCTGCACTTTCCTCAGAGATAGAATCAACACCAGAATAGAAAAGCCCAAAACAATAAGTGATCTCCTGACAATAGTAACCTTCTTCTTATCTAGCCCCGGTGTCTTTTCCTTCCTCAACTATGAGCTAAACTTGAGTGTGTATGTGATGTGTGCTAAATAGAGAAGTCACCTCTCTATTTATACTACTTCCCAGCATGACTAAAACCCTACTAGGTCTGAATTCACCAAGTGAGTATAATAACCCCAGTGCCCCGAAACTGCGGGGACTTTAACCCTTAGAGAATAGGAGGGTTACCCACAATGACTTGACATGACTTGTTTACATTATAGATCCTCCCGACTGGAACATCGGGGCATGACATAATGACTCAATTACATAATAGATACATCCCAGAATAAACATCGGGTTAAAAGACATAAGATACATAGATGAATACATTCTAAGGTTACAAATACATCAACACTCCCTCTTAACTAGGAAGGTATTCTTTCGACACAATTTTCAGCATTGGTCTTCTTCTTTGTATCGACTAGATCATCTTGTCTTATTCAAGTCTTCAAGTCTTCTTCGTATTCTTTGTATTCAAGTCATCTTCTACTTCAATTCTTCTTCATGACGGGATCTACATCATCTTGACTACTAGCTCATCACTGTTGGATCATCACTCGATCTGGATCATCATCGAGTCTAGATCATCATCACATCTAGATCATCACTTGATCTAGATCATCATCGATTCTGGATCATCATCACAACTGAATCATCACTTGATCTGGATCATCATCAAGTATGGATCATCATCACATCTAGATCATCAATTGATTTGGATCATCATCAAGTTTGGATCATCTCATTCTATCTTAGAATGGTTCTATCTCGATTCTTCTCGTCACAAGAAGTTCTACAGAGTCAATCCTATAGGCCTACCCTTCATGTAGGTATTCATCAGTTCTTATATCTGACACTTAAGTCAGAATGGCCCACCTAGCTCTTACATCTAACCTCATCATGTCAGAAAGGCATGCCCAACACTCACATTTGACCTCATCTTGTCAGAAAGGCCTAGCACTCACATCCGACCATGTGTAAACACACCACGCCAGAATGGCTCACCACTTATATCTGATCATGTGCAAGCACATTACATCGAAAAGGCTCTGCACTTACATCCAACCTCATCCTGTCAGAAAAGAACAACACTCACATCTGACCATGTGTAAACACATCGCGCCAGAATGGCTCAACACTTATATTTGACCTCATCCTATCAGAAAGGCTTTACACTTACATTCAACCATGTGTAAACACATCACATCGAAAGGGCGTGCACTCACATCTGATCATGAAGGAACTAATCCTACCATCGCATCAGAATGGCCCCCAATCCTAGACTAAGCTACCTGGTAACTGACCAAGTTCATCCATTCTCCCAGAGAATGGGAGTTGCTCTTACATCTGACCTACTCGTTAGAATGGCCAACACTCACATCTGACATTGTTGGGGCGCGCACCTTAACGATCCTTAAGTTTGGTAAATCCACGGTTTTTGTGGAAGATTGTAAGTGGAGTTCCGACTCAAAATAGTCTTAGGGGTGTCGGGGTTGAGTCAAAGCCCTCTTATTTTAATTAACCCATGGTTTAAGTCTAGGGTTTATGGGTTTGGGGTGCCCATGGTTTAATCCCACGGTTTTGTAATAAGTGCACTGTATAAATAAGCACTCTTGTAAATGAGTCAGGTTAAGCCTTTTGATGTAAGATGAATTGATGCGAAGCTAAGGCAAGTTTGGTAAGAAAGGTTAAGTCCCAGTTGTGTGCATGGACGAACTCTATAGCTGTGTGCGCAGAGGGTTTTTGGGTGATCAAGAAGATTTGCAGCTGTGTGCGCAAAGAACTACAGCTAAGTGCGCAGCTTGAGGATTGAAGGGATCTGCAGCTGAGTGTGCAGATTAGAACTATGGTTTTTGTAAAGAGTTGAATAAAACACAGTTCTGTGGACGTAGCCCCTAAACTGGGGGTGAACCATGTTATATCTTGTGTTACAGTTCTTTTGTGTTGTTTCTGTTATGTCTTTTATGCATTGATAAGTAAATAACTGATAAATAAGATCACTGCTAAATACTAACTTCATTGTGAATTCCTAGTAAAGGGTTAAGCAAGGAACTGTTTGTTTATCTAACTGCGAAGTTATATATGTGAATTTCAAGCTTTGTATTGTATGATTGTTATTTGTTAAAGGCTAAAGGTACAGTAATATCCCTCTTCTGCTTGCAGAAACCTAGTTCTGCAGCACCTGATAGCTATTTTCGGTGAGACTGTAACCTGTTCGCAGGTTGTTGCCAAAAGGTCCAACACTCTGGATCTTTTGTTGGTGAAAAGATAACAGTATAAAACCTGGGTCTACCCATAGCCCACCAAATTGGTTCTATTGCCGATTGAACTCAGTATATGCTCAAGAGGGGTTTACGTCGTCCCTAGAGGGCTATGTTTTGGAGGCCCTCCATGAACGAAATCGATGCTTGGATTGACGAGACTTATCTAAAATTTGTTAAGCAAGAGAACAAAGATCCAGGTCGTAGTTCAGACGACCTTTTACAAAGGTACATTTTTTCTGATGTGTATGAAATTTTCTTTGGTAGTATCCACATAGAGTTGCACCAGTGGTTATCCAGGTTGACAGAGAGAAGGACGAACTTCCAAGAAGGTCAGTTTCCTGATTGGGACCCCGCAAGAATTAATATATTGAAAAGGGTGAATAGCGAGATATCCCAAGCTATTGATTTATGGACAACGCGAACCCTTGAAGCATTTGTGACGGAGTTCACCGTCGACACGAGTACTTCCTTCAGTGAAGCTGAACGACAGTTTTTCATAGGACCAAGGGGTAAGTACTTGAATTCATTTAGTTTGATAATTAAAATGCTATTGGCTGAAAAAGGTATATTGCTTATTGAATCAAACTGATAGATTTAGTATTACTAACCTATGTTTTCAAGTGAAAGTGCTCTCGATGAGCAAAGTGGTTTGCTGCAAAGTGGTAAAAGGTACAAGAGAAATTTTGGGTCCTATACCCTAGGTCAGAATACTGAGTATAACCCCGTAAGTTCAACAGACTCCAAGCCTGAAGAAACCCCTTCTATTAGCAATCCCCCAGTAACCCCACAACGAAGACCTGTTATCCCTAAGCACCCGTCGCATTCTGAAAGTAACGCTAGCCCGAGTATTCCTATCGTAGGTCAGTCTATCCCAGTAAGTTCTTCCCCACCTACTCCCAGTCCCCCTCCATCCCCCCCTAGATCCAATATGGCCCACATGAATGATGATATTAAGCTCCCTGTTTTCAAAGGAACTGGATCAAAGGATCCATAATAGTTCTAGTTCTTATGTGAAGCCATGTGGACTACTAAGAACATTGCGGATCAAGATATAAAAAGAGCCCAGCTCATTACTTCTTTTAGAGACCAAGCTTTGACCTGGTTCATGAAGTTTTCCAGTACTCAGAACCACATCTTAGCCGATATTAAAGCAACGATGATCAAAGAGTTTAAGAAGCCTAAGTCTGAGTCACAATGTATCACTGAATTGAAAGAGATTCAGCAGCGGCGAGGAGAATCCATTTGGGATTTTGACCAGCTGTTCAAAGTTCTGCTAGGCCAAGTTAGTTTCACTATTGGACCAGCATAGCATAAGGAATGGTTCATTGCAGCATTGTTACCACATATCAGGATGCCCCTCATGCAACGGAAGGTTGTTGATTAACAAGAAGCTTTGGAGATTGCTATGAAGCTTGAAACAGCTCCTGTCGAAGATAATTCTAGTATATCTCAAATACAAGCGCAACTGGCAGAAATGGATTTGGATCTTCGTGACATGAAGAAAGGGAAAGCCGTCCAAGAGGAGGTTTGGTGTACATGATGTAGGACAGAGGGTCATGACAAGGAACAGTGTCTTGTGGTAAGAAATTACCTGAATTCTAGTGTGCCAAACCCATTCAACCCCATTGTTCTATATTGTGATATCTGTAGGACAACTCGCCAACATCGAGCGAAAGACTGTTATCTGTTGCAGAGATATGTGCAAGTACTGAAGAACCCCTATTGCAAGTTCTACAAGTCAGTTGGGCACAACAAAGATGAGTGCCACAGCTTTGACCCCATGAGAGAACGCACCTATGATGCTTATAGGGTACAAAATTATGGACAAAGCAATGATGGATATGGTTACCGTGGTAATGCATCAGGTAGAGATGCTTTTGGAGGTCGTGGTCAGGGTGGTATGGTTGGAAGAGGACGAGGCCAGGTTGTGTGTTATAACTGTAACCAGGACGGACATCTGGCTCGAGACTGTCGGAACCCATTTACGACGTGTCAATATTGCAAAGCAGTCGATCATCTCATTGAGCAGTGCCCGCAGCTGATAGCCAAGATACAAGAACGAAATAGTGGTCCTACTCAGAATCTTCAGATGATTTCTATAGAGAAAAGACCTATCCTAGCCATTAATGTTGTTACCAGGAGTGGAGCTACGACAAAAGTGCAGAACAAGGAGAAACAGCCTGACGAGGCTTGCGTTCGTAAGGCCCCAGAGAAAATTCCAACCTTTGATGTGGGAAGAGAAAAAGAGACCTTTATGGAAGCCAAAAAAGACTTTGTTGATCCGCACACGTCAATAGCACCTGTGCAACAACATCAACAGCAGTCACAGTCTCAAGAAGCTTCGACAAATAAAGTAAATACACTGTATTCATTTTTACAGAGTTGTATGAAGCTCTTAAGAAATCAGAATGCTTTAAATGAGTTGTAGAAAGTTATTTCTTCTTGCGAACCTCAGCAAAGCTCTGGTAAGAAAAAAACTATTAGTAGGGTTAGAAGAACGGGCAGAGAAATGAGATTGCATGCTCAGATAGGAGAGTATGACATGACCGATGTCATCTTGGACCTAGGATCAGAAGTAAATGCCTTAACCAAGTAGACCTGGGAACAAATAGGAAAACCTACCCTTGAATGGTCCCCTATACAGTTGAGATTAGCCAATCAGCAGAAGATTGTGCCCCTAGGAAGATTCCAGAGTGTCCCAGTAGATATTGATGGAGTCAGTACCATAGCAGACTTTGAAGTCATTGAGATAATTAATGACAACAACCCTTATCCAGCCTTTCTAGGTATTGAGTGGGCACTAGATAATGATGCAGTCATTAACCTTAAGAAGAGATAGATGACTTTTGAAGGGAAAGGTTTGAGAGTCATAGTACCATTAGACCCTTCGCATGGAGAAAGGTACATAGAACCACTCAGAGATGAAGATCAGGATGTTTTGGATCATATCTACAACATCATGGCTAAGGAAGAAGATTATGTTGATCCTACTGCCGAGGGTGTAATGGATAGGTAGTGTGACACCTTTTGCATGACTGATTTAGATGATGGTCTAGAGAATTGGCAAAATAGGCTCTACGAACTACATGGACATCGATGTGCAAGAATTACCAAATCTCTTAGATGGCTTGGTTCATAGGTAAGAGTCTTACCTATTTTTGATGGCTTGTCAGACCCAGAAAAGTTCATTGTACTGTTGGAGCAGGATCCTGCAGCTACAGAAGAAGCTGCTAGTTTTGGCGGAAAGAGAGAAGTTTTGGCGGAAAAAGGACAGGGCGGAGCTACGACGCCGTAGCACGTTTCCAGCTGGAGAGCAGAGCCGGAAGCCATGACTTTTTGGGATAGAATATTCAAGAAGGCAACGGTACCTGAGCGGCCGAGAAAAGAAAGCTCAACCACTGCATTGAAGGCAACGGCGGAAGACAGGAGGGCTCAGTGACCCTCATAAAGAAGAAGGAGCAACGAGGCTCAAGCATTGAAGACGAAGGACAGAATGAGAAGCGGTGAATAGTACCCATGGTCAGTGCTGGGAAGCATGGAAGACTGCAGAGAGCTGCGGTGTGACGGGAAGCGGCTACCTCAAGGACAGAGAGGACCGACTGTCACTATTAAGGGTATGGGTTTACTGTTGGGAAAGGCCCACAGTGTTGTAATGGCACGACCTTCGGGCTGCCTATAAAAGATTGCATTTTTGTATTGTAAAGGGTTGGTTAGCTAATCAATCAGTAGATAGTTAGTCAGTTGATAGTTTTTGTAGATTCAGGAATCAGTCAGACAGACTGCGTTGTAACGATCTAGACACATAGTCGTCTGTGAGTCATTTGAGTCTGTATGTAATCATTCACAGAGAGAACAGAGAGGGAAGGGATATAGAGAGAAAGGTAACATAGAGATAAGATCAGAGATCTAGAAGAGACCTCACGCTGCATTTGTAGTGCAACAAACTGTGCTAACTTCCCTCAAGATATATAATAGAAGCACAGTTTGGTGGACGTAGCTCCCATCCCGGGGGTGAACCACGTTAAATCTGCGTGTTATGTGTTGAATGGATGTGATTGTATTTGCTTATTGTTACTGGTTATTATGCATGTAATGATAGTGGCAGTAGATGAATGTATGTATTGTTTCGCTCATGATAATGTAAGAGGATAAAGATAAGTTGAAGTATTGTAGTAGGTTGTTTAAGGACTCTTTTACGTCTGTCACTAATCACCAGTTACTCACAATATACTTTTGAGAAGTAGAGTTTCGCACATCGGCACAATCAACGTTAAGAGCGCAAAGTCGTAGTGGTAAGATATCGCAGAGAGGCGGTATCGCATCGGCAAAGGAGCTGCAATGCGCGATACTGCGAGCTGAGGGCTTAGCGTTGAGGAGAGGATGGGTGTTCCGCGGTGCGCAGAGATGCGGTAAGGTTGGGAATATTGTGAGTAAGTGGAAGTTGTGAGACGCAAGAGGAAGTCGCGTGAATTGCGCAGGGTTAAGCATCGCATGGGTAAAAGGACTGCGAGTAGAAGGAGACGTGCGGTGCGCAGAGCTAGTTGATCTAGTGGCGCGCAAGAGTAAGAGAAAAGAAGTAGGATGCGTAGAACCTGGTCCAAGACACTTGAGTCTTAGCCAACCCATGAGATTCACTTCGGGTGAGACTTCATATCGCTTTGCGGTCTGTTGCCGAAAGGGCCAGTGAGTTTTGGGTGTTGTTGATTAATTATAGTAAACCCGGGTCTGCCCATGCAATCAACAAATGGTTTCGTTGCCGGTTTAAACGACTGGGATTCCATGTTCTATTGGCATCCTACGCGAGAAGAATTTCACCAGTGGCTGGATTCAGACTTAACGAAGTTTTCCAAGAAAGAGAACAGAAGTCCGAGACTAAGCACAGAGGCCTGGCTAGAGAAGCACATCGCTTCAGACATACACGCTATATTTTTTGTAACCTACGGAAACGAGATTTTCGATTGGTTATCCAAGTTGACAGATAGCAACACGTTCAAGAAGAAAAGAAACATCGTCTGGACACCGGAGCTGATTCAGACCGTACAGAACCTTGACAACCCGATTACGAGAGCAGTGGACTTCTGGCTCACTAGTGTGCTAGAAGGCTACGTTACAGAGTTTGCAGTTGACCAAAGAAAGAGCTTCAGCGCAGCCGAACGATACTTCTTCAAAGGATATCGCGGTAAGTACCTAATATCTCTAAACTTGTCCCTTAAGATGTTGCTATATGAAAAAGGAACAATGGATCTAGTCTCAGACGAATAAGTAAAGCTAGTAATGTCACAAGAGTTTGAAAGTGATTTTGATGACATTGGACGAACACGGAGTGGAAAGAAGTATAAAGTAGCATTTAGTCCTCCTCCATTTGAAGACAGTTCACACAGTATTATACAGCAGAGCCCTAGCACCACTGAAGAACTAGAGGGGGGTATCCCTTACCACCCCTATACTCCACAGAAGCACACAGGGACTCAGAATAATACCGTAGGTACTCCATCTAGTAGTTCATAGTCAGTACCTACTCCCGTTACAGCACCTTCACCTACACCGCTGAGTGGTGGTACTCCAATCAGTCAGAACCCACCACAGAGAAATAGAATGGGAGATGACATGAAGCTACCTATTTTTAAAGGTACCAGAGCAGAAGACCCAGAACAACACTGGTTCCTATGCGAAGCTATGTGGACCATTAAAACAATCAACGATGATAACCTTAAACTTGTACAGTTGGTTACCACGCTCAGAGACAGAGCCTTGACATGGTACATAAAGTATACTACATTACCCAAGACGCTCGCCCAGGTCAAGAACGCCATGATTAAAGAGTTCAAGAAACCTAAATATGAGTCTCAGTGCATTACAGAGCTTAAGGATATTAAACAACTACCATCAGAGTCAGTCTGGGACTTTGACCAAAAATTCAAAGCTCTTATAGACCAAGTAAGTTTCAACTTTGCACCAGAGCAGCATAAAGAATGGTTTATCGCAGCGCTGCTCCCTCATATCAGAATGCCACTAATGCAACAAAAACTCACTACTCAAGATGAAGCGCTGGAGATGGCAATGAAACTAGAAGCTTCACCTTTAGCAGAAACCAGTACAGGGATGACAACTCTACAGACCTAGTTGGCCAACCTCACCTTACAGATACACGAACTTAAAAAAGGGAAAGAGGCTATGCAAGACATATGGTGCATAAAGTGCAGAGAACAGGGCCACAGTAAAGACAACTGTCCAGTCTTTGCAGAATATTTAGCGTCAGGGGCTCCTAACCCCTTACCACGAACACGGGGGCCATGGTGTGAAATATGTAGAAATCAAGGACATCCACCTCAGCAATGCCCTTTGCTTCAAAAGTATGTCCAGACACCTAAAAATCTCTATTGTATCTTCTGTAAATCCGTCGGGCATGATCCACAAGATTGCCGAGCTTATGATCTCCTGTCAGAAAGAACACAGGATGTGTACAGAGTCCAAGCAGACGCACAGGGTCCAGCAATAGGAACACAGCCGGCTCAGCCGTATGGAGGCCGAGGAGGAGGATTCAGAGGATGAGGCCAAGGAGGAGGCTTCGCAATAGAAGGAGGTTTTGGTCAAGGTCGTGGACCAGTCACTTGCTATAATTGTGGAATTGTCGGACACTATGCTAGGGACTGCCAGAACGCCACTACTACTTGTAATTACTGCAAATCTTACGAGCATACTATAGAAGAGTGTCCCATCTTGATAGCTAAGATCAGAGATCCTAAACCAGTTGCACACCAGAACATCCAGCTCATTGCTGCTGAACCTAAGGAACCAGAACCAGCAATTAACATTGTGACACGGAGCGATGCTTCCACCAGTGGCACATCGCAGGAGACCGGACAGAACACAAGTCAGGGGTGGGTGCGCAGAGCTCCTACTAAAGCAACTGCACTCAACCTACAAAATAATAAGGAGACCTTTCACGAAGCTAAGGCTTCCTTTGAGGAACCTACACTAGCAGGACCGCAGGTACCGCCGTCTAGGGGCATACCGCAGCAAGTACCTTGTAGCAATAACCCTGAGCAGGCACAGCAGGCTACCACATCTGGAAGATGTGATGAGGATGAATCGACGGGAAGTATACAAGCCTTCCTGCACAGCTTCTTGAAACTCCTGAGAAATGATAAAGCTGTTGGTGAGCTACAGCGTATGATAGACCAGTGTCAGCAACCCTCTCTCTTGGACAGTGCACACCGCGCTGTCCATAATATTACAAGACATGCAAGGACAGGAAGAGAGATGAAGTTCACAGCCCAGATTGGTGACTTCGAAATGGATGAGGTTGTCTTAGACCTAGGATCAGAGGTGAACGTTCTAACCAAGCAGACGTGGGAATAGATGGGCAGTCCTCAGTTAGCCCTATCACCTATCCACCTAAGACTAGCTAATCAGTAGCGAGTATCACGATTGGGTTGATTATCGCAGGTGCCAGTTGATATTGACGGAGTTTGTACTTTCATGGACTTTGAGGTTATAGAAATCATTGGTGACAGTCGACCATATCCAGCACTACTGAGTATTGATTGGGAAATTGGCAGCAAAGCTGTCATTGACCTAAAGAAAAGACAAATGACTTTTGAGGATGCGCGTATCCGGGTCATCGCACCGCTGGATCCTTACCAAGGACCTAGATATATCGAACCTATCCGAGCAGAGGAGGAGGCACATAATATGGAGAGTCTCTACCAGATGACAGCAAACAAGAATGACTATATCAACCCCACTACAGAAGGGCACATTAGTTGGCAATGCGACAGCTCATGCGCATCGGATTCGGATGTTGGTCTAGAAAACTGGCAGAACAGACTCTACGAAGTATCATCACGCAGATGTGCGTTTATAAGTAAGTCACTGCGATGGATTGGTGCCGATATCCCTGAGACTCCATCATATCATGGTTTGACAGACATCCAAGATTTTCTCGAACAATTTGAGCAACAGACTCCCCCTGAACAGAGGATCGCAGCTATGGACATTGCAGTTAGATCCACACCTGCAAGATGGTGGTATGCGCATAAAGAAAACATCGCATCATGGGATAACATCAAAAGACTGATGGCAATCAGATTTTCTGACGACAGAAGGTATGCTCAGTGCAAGTACACAGGAGAAACTGACCCCAGGGTACACATTCAGATATGTGAACAGAACTGGTCGGATATTCCAGAGGATGAATAGGTTCACAGATTCATTCACACATTGGACACAATTCCAAGGAATTGGTATACAGAGACCGAGCTGCGCAAGGGAACAACCACATGGTCGCTTATGATAGACAGCTTCCTACTCACCTTTGCATTTGAATCAGAACATCCAAGTGTTGCCCAGGCCCTAGATATCATCAAAACAAATATTTTTGAGGATCACACTATCTCAGTACCAGTCCAACCTGAATGGACTATCCAGCTAGAAGAGGCATTGGAATGCTATAATTTCACATCAGAATCAGAGGAAGCGGATGAGGATCCTCGCAATACCAACATTCCAGAATCAGAAGGCACTCACGAAGTGGAGGGACCACAGCTACAGCTTCCAGTGATCACCGAGCCCATCAAGATTAAAAAGGTCAATATTGGCACAAACGAAGAACCTAAGTTTGCCTCTATTGGAGACTACTGGAATGATGAAACAGTTGGACAGATTGCAGATCTGCTACATGATTATCAAGACCTATTTCCCACCAAGTTCACAGAGATGAAGGGAATAGTTGGAGACTTGGGAGTCATGAGGATACCGCTAAAGGAGCACACTAGACCAGTTAAGCAGTGTCCATACAGATTGAACCCGCGATACAAAGAAAAGGTAAAGGACGAAATTGATAAAATGCAAACAGCGGGCATCATCGAACCAGTAGAGGAAAGCGAATGGGTTAGCCCTATGGTAGTGCAAGAGAAGAAGACGAAAGGGGACATAAGGATCTGTGTTGATCTGCGAAAACTCAACGATGCATCACTTCATGATCCATTTCCAACACCGTTCACTGACGAAGTATTAGACAACGTGGGAGGACAAGAGGTCTACTCCTTCACTGACGGGTTTTTAGGCTATCACCAGATCAGAATACACCCAGAAGATTGATCCAAGACCACATTTGAAACAGAATGGGGCTCGTTCCAGTATACGGTAATGCCCTTTGGTCTTAAGAATGCACCAGCTATATTTTCTAGAGTAGTAGTTGCTGTATTTAAAGAATACATTCATAAATTCTTGGAAGTATATTTTGATGATTGGACCGTATTTGGGTTAATCAATAAGCACATAGGCGATCTAAGACTGATGTTAGAAAAATGTAGGCAGTACTATATCTCTCTAAACTTGAAAAAATGCATATTCTGTGCACCATTTGGTATCTTGTTGGGTCACATTGTCTGCAGACAAGGCTTGATGGTAGACCCCGCCAAGATCGCTATCATTGTAAACCTTCCAGCACCTAATTCATTCAAGCAACTGAGGACAGTACTTGGTCCTACCGGGTACTACAGAAAGTTCATCAAGGGCTACGCAAAGATTACAGTGCCGATGGAGAAACTGCTAAAAAAGGATGTAAAATTCCTATGGAACGAGGAATGCCAGAAGAGCCTAGACATACTTAAGGAGAAGATGGTTACAGCACCCATCCTAGTATTTCCGGATTGGACTAAGCCTTTCCATGTACATGTGGATGCATCCGGCGTCGCATTAGGAGTCGTCTTAACCCAGCCAGGAGAAGGGGATCTTGACCATCCCATCGCATATTCCAGCAGAAAGTTGTCAACAGCAGAAAAGAACTATACCACAACAGAAAGGGAGGGTCTAGCTATGGTATATGCACTGCAGAAGTTCAGGCACTATCTATTGGGTGCCTCGTTTAAAATTTTTACTGATCATTCCGCATTAAAGTACCTAGTCAATAAGCCAGTGTTAGGGGGGAGAATCTGTAGATGGTTACTCCTCTTCCAGGAGTATGATTTTGAAATCATTGTGAAACCAGGCAGACTAAACACAGGACCAGATCATCTGTCACGGCTAGACTCAGGAGAAGAGCCCAGTAACCTAGAAGACAATCTGCCAGATGCCCCATTTTTTTCCATACAGATTGCAGATGAGTACTACGCTGACATTATTCAATTCCTCACCACAGGAGTAGCACCTGATGACTTTACTAAACAGCAAAAGAAGCAGTTGGTTGTTAAGGCAGCAGACTTCACCCTCATTACAGGACGTTTATATAAGTTAGGTCCGGATGAAGTCCTACGCAGATGCGTGATGCCACACGAGAAAGACACTATTATCAAAGAGGCTCATTCAGGAACCGCAGGAGGACATTACGCAGGAAAACCAACTGCGCAGAAAATTCTAGACGCAGGCTTGTGGTGGCCTACACTGCATAAAGACACAAAGGACTTCTACAGATGCTGTGATATCTGCCAAAGGGTAGGAAAACCCTCGCGCCGTGATGAAATGCCGCTGCGATCGCAGGTCACACTGCGTGCATTCGACAAATGGGCTATCGATTTTGTGGGACCAATCAACCCACCCGGAAAGCACACAGGTGCGAGATACATCATCACTGGAACAGAGTACCTTACTAGATGGGCAGAAGCCAAGGAAGTAAGAAATTGTGATGCCGCTACGGCTGCACAGTTCCTTTTTGAAAACATCATCAGCAGGTTTGGATGTCCAGTAATTTTGATGAGTGATCAAGGCACACATTTCTTGAATAGCACTATTGAGGCATTGATAGAAGAATTCCAGATTCAGCACTATAAGAGCACTCCCTACCACCCACAAGCTAATGGAACGGTGGAGGCCTTCAATAAAATTTTAGAAAATGCTCTTACGAAGATCTGCAATAACCAAAGGAATGACTGGGACCTCAGAGTTAATATTGTGCTGTGGGCATACAGAACCACATGCAAGAAACTTACGGGACACACACCTTTCAGCTTGGTATATGGACAGGAGGCTGTTATGCCTATGGAGTATATTCTTCCTAGCTTAAGAGTCGCTTAGATTACCGGGATGACTGATATAGCCACGGTAGAGGAACGGTTAGCACAGCTACTTACCTTGGAAGAAGACAGGTTTATCGCCGGATTCCATCAGACAGTGCAGAAAGCACGAGAAAAAGCCTGGCATGATAGACACATTAAGAATAATACTTTCCAGATCGGAGACCTAGTGCTCCTATATGACAACAAATTTCTGAAGTTTCCAGGGAAGTTCAAAACACATTGGCTAGGGCCATATCAGATACAGCAAGTCACAGAAGGAGGTGCTGTTCAATTCAGTCAGTTGAACGGGGAGCTTCTTCCCACATGGATTAATGGCAGTAGGCTTAAGCTCTACAGTGACAACCTCCCCCCCTCTCCATCCTAGCATGAACAATGTACAGAGGTGCAGATGCCCAGTATAGTTGAAAGGAGGCATCGCACCAGGAACTAGTCTACACCGGCGGACAGCCTAGTCAGGAGGAATCGCACCAGCGCGATTCAAAAAAAAATTTATTTTTTTGACATCATTTGGTTGCGCAGGTGACAAGGAGGTTACATCGCAGCAATGTGACGTGTCACCGTGCCACGTATCCAGTTTGACAACTAACAGTGAACCGTCAAGTCACGGTCTGATAGGCAGTTAATAAGGAAATGACCGGTATCCCTTACCGTAGATCTGGCGGGAGGCCTCATTAAGTTTCTAGATTTGGCAAAATCCTTGACAAGACCGGCACCTAAGCACGCACAATTCGAGTAGCACGTGAGCAGATTTCTGCATTTATTGAGGATCGGAATGGCGGGTATGGTCTCATCCAGGTAATAATTAAGGCCGACGGGTTTTACCAGGATGACCGCCCCATCCAGGACCATTGACTCGTCATAAATATAGGAACTACCTAGGTACGAGAGTCACATTTGCAAACATCCAAGAGCCATATAGAGCAATCCTGAGTATCCCCTGTGAAGTATTAGCCAATCCAGTTACAGAGTACAGTGACTTCCAGAGTTCGAAGCCACTGCACGCCCAGAATATTGAGCCAAGCGGAGTCTGACTAAAAACGAACCTCAAGAAGGCATGTTGAGACGTTTTGACCCCGGTCCTGGTGACCGTAGATCCGCCATGACGACGTCGCCCAGGGTTGTGAAACTAAGTACAGCACAAGTTAGACAGTCGCTAGGGATGAAGAGTCAAGCGCCAGAAGTAGAAGTTGTCACTAAAGTCTCCGCTAAGAAGAAGAAGAATGCCGAGCCTACCACTGAAGATAAGAAAGCAGAGCAGAAGACTGATGAGAAGAAATCTCCCGCTACAAGGAAGGTAAAAATCAGAAAAAGAAAGCAACGGGAGAAGGTCGCTGACCCATCTGATCAGCTAACCGAAGAACAAAAGATTCCTAAGGTAAAGAAACAACATATGGTTGTCATAGATCAGAGGCAGCGTGCATGCTTGGAGAGGGGTGCTGAGCAAGAAAAGGAAAAACAGCACCTTGAGGATCGAAGGCAGCCTATGGACCTGGACCACTTCGAAGAGAAGAGAAGTGGAAGAAGACTGCAAACCCAGCAGAGGGGAGACTTCCAGAACGAGGACAAAGGCTTGTCCTCGGAGCGAAGTTCATGGGTTGCTTCTTCTCCGTCCACAAGGCTCTAGATGGAAGAAAAGGTTTGAGGAGGCTGGAAGATATAGATTTTCCTTGTGATAAAAGTTCTAACCGACATAATGAGGAAAGGACATCTGTGGAACACTTCTCAAACACTAGAGTGCTCATAAAGCAGAAAGAGTGAAGAAAGCGACACCGTGACTAAGGGAAGAAAGCATAAGAAAGCCCACCAAGCCACATTACCGAAACTCCAGAAAAAGCGTGCCGAGGTAATGAAGAACGAAGTTGCAGAACTTCGGGATAAGTTGCAGAAAACTTCGCAGGAGGTGAAGGAGAAGCTACAACATGAGGCACCTGCTGGTAGTGGCTCGGGGCGAGCCACAAGTAAGTGTTAGGGGAATGTTGGAGCAGGATCCCGCAGCTACAGAAGAAGCTGCTAGTTTTGGCGGAAAGAGAGAAGTTTTGGCAGAAAAAGGACAGGGCGGAGCTACGATGCCGTAGCACGTTTCCAGCTGGAGAGCAGAGCCGGAAACCATGACTTTTTGGGATAGAGGAGTCAAGAAGGCAACGGTAACTGAGCGGCCGAGAAAATAAATCTCAACCACTGCATTGAAGGCAGCGGTGGAAGACAGGAGGGCTCAACGACCCTCATAAAGAAGAAGGAGCAATGAGGATCAAGCATTGAAGACGAAGGACAAAACGAGAAGCGGTGCATAGTACCCATGGTCAGTGTCGGGAAGCATGGAAGACTGCAGAGAGCTGCGGTGTGACGGGAAGCGGCTACCTCAAGGACAGAGAGGACCGACTGTCACTATTAAGGGTATGGGTTTACTGTTGGGACAGGCCCACAGTGTTGTAATGGCACGACCTTCGGGCTGCCTATAAAAGCTTTCATTTTTGTATTGTAAAGGGTTGGTTAGCTAATCAATCAGTAGATAGTTGGTCAGTTGATAGTTTTTGTAGATTCAAGAATTAGTCAGACAGACTGCGTTGTAATGATCCAGACACATAGTCGTCTGTGAGTCATTTGAGTCTGTATGTAATCATTCATAGAGAGAACAGAGAGGGAAGGGATATAGAGAGAAAGGTAACATAGAGATAAGATCAGAGATCTAGAAGAGACCTCACGCTGCATTTGTAGTGCAACAAACTGTGCTAACTTCCCTCAAGATATAGAATAGAAGCACAGTTTGGTGGACGTAGCTCCCATCTCGGGGGTGAACCACATTAAATCTGCGTGTTATGTGTTGAATGGATGTGATTGTATTTGCTTATTGTTACTGGTTATTATGCATGTAATGATAGTGGCAGTAGATGAATGTATGTATTGTTTCGCTCATGATAATGCAAGAGGATAAAGATAAGTTGAAGTATTGCAGTAGGTTGTTTAAGGACTCTTTTATGTCTGTCACTAATCACCAGTTACTCACAATATACTTCTGAGAAGTAGATTTTCGCACATCGGCACAATCAACGTTAAGAGTGCAAAGTCGTAGTGGTAAGATATCGCAGAGAGGCGGTATCGCATCGGCAGAGGAGCTGCGATGCGCGATACTCCGAGCTGAGGGCTTAGCGTTGAGGAGAGGATGGGTGTTCCGCGGTGCGCAGAGATGCGGTAAGGTTGGGAATATTGTGAGTAAGTGGAAGTTGTGAGACGCAAGAGGAAGTCGCGCGACTTGCGCAGGGTTAAGCATCGCATGGGTAAAAGGACTGGGAGTAGAAGGAGACGTGCGGTGCGCAGAGCTAGTTGATCTAGTGGCGCGCAGGAGTAAGAGAAAAGAAGTAGCATGCGC
>LPNX010676814.1:80844-128497 GCA_001517045.1 Pseudotsuga menziesii | reverse complement strand
TATAACCCCGCAATTGACGAGGATGACGATCCACGCAACATTGACATTCCTGAGTCAGAAGGACACTGTGAAGTACACGGACCAGCAGTCGAAGCACCTGAAGTGACTCAGCCCCTGAAGACGCAGAAAGTAAACATTGGATCAGAAGAACAACCTAAGTATTCTACCATTGGAGATTATTGGGATGAAGAAATGGTGAGTAAAGTGACCCAACTTCTCCATGAATATCAGGACCTATTTCTGACAAAGTTCTCGGATATGAAAGGTATCCTTGGTGATATAGGAGTGATAAAGATCCTTTTGAAACCTAATGTGAAGCCTGTGAAACAGCGCCCTTATCGGTTGAACCCTAAGTACAAAGAAAAAGTTAGAATGGAGCTAGATAAGATGCTTGCTGCAAGAATCATTGAGCCTATTGAAGAATCCGAGTGGGTCAATCCTATGGTGGTGCAAGAAAAGAAGACTAAGGGAGAAATCAGGATCTGTGTTGATCTAAGGAAGCTGAATGATGCTTTCTTGCATGATCCTTTCCCTACTCCCTTTACAGAGGAAGTTTTAGACAATGTCAGAGGTCAAGAAGTGTATTCTTTCACTGATGGATTTTCAGGCTACCATCAGATCAAAATTGCCCCAGAAGATCAACATAAGACAACCTTCGCTACAGAAATGGGATCCTTTCAGTATACAGTTATGCCCTTTGGATTGAAGAATGCACCTGCCATGTTTCCTAGAGTAGTCATCTCTGCATTTAAGGACTTTATACATAAATTCTTAGAAGTTTATTTTGATGATTGGAATATCTTTGGGTTACTAAAAGACCATATAGCTAGTTTAAGACTTATGCTGGATAAGTGTAGACAACATCAGATTTCCTTGAACTTGAAAAAGTGTATCTTTTGTGCACCTTTTGGAATCCTGCTAGGTCACATTGTATGTAAGCAAGGATTGATGATGGATCCTGTGAAGATAGCAATTATTGTGAACTTTCCACCTTCGAAGTCTGTTAAGAAACTTCGCACTACACGTGGTCATACTGGATATTACAGGAAATTCATTAAAGGATATGCTCAGATCACAGCCCCTATGGGAAAGCAGTTGAAGAAAGATATTAAGTTCGAATGGACACCTGAGTGCCAAGCAAGCTTGGATATTTTGAGGGAAAAGATGGTAACTGCCCCTATATTAGTATTCCCTTACTGGAATAAGGAGTTTCATGTGCATGTCGATGCATCCTCCATTGCTCTGGGTACAGTATTGGCTCAGTCAGGTGAAGGTAATATTGATCACCCTATTTCTTTTGCAAGTAGAAAATTGTCCACAACAGAGAAAAATTATACTACGACAGAACGAGAAGGCCTAGCTATGGTTTATGCATTGCAGAATTTTCGACATTACATGTTAAGGTCTCATTTTAAGATGTTCACTGACCATTCTACTTTGAAGTATTTGGTTAACAAGCTTGTGCTAGGAGGAAGGATATGCAGATGGTTGATTTTGTTTCAGGAATATGACTTTGAGATCATAGTTAAGCCTGGAAGACTTAACCTAGAACCTGACCACTTGTCGAGGCTCGAGTCAGGAGAAGAGCCCACTAGTTTGGACGAAGGACTTCCTGATGCCTAGTTGTTTTCCATCCAGATGGTTGATGACTACTTTTAGGACATTGTTCAGTATTTTTCTATAGGTTTTGCACCTGTCGAGATGACAACACAGCAGAAGCAGCAGCTGGTGGTTAGAGCAGCCAACTTTACCTTAATAGCAGGACAACTGTATAAGATGGGACTAGATGAAATACTGCGCAGATGTGTCCTAGAGCATGAAAAGCCATTGATTTTGGATGAGGCACATTCTGGAGCAGCAGGAGGTCATTATGCAGGAAAATCTACATCACAAAACATTTTTACAGTAGGATTGTGGTGGCGCACACTCCATAAGGATGCAAGAGAGTATTGTCATAGCTGCGACATGTGTCAGAGGACAGGAAAACCATCCAAGAGAGATGAGATGCCCCTGGTTCCATAGGTAACTCTACAAGCATTTGAAAAATGGGCTGTTGATTTTGTTGGACCTATCAACCCCCCTGCCAAGAAATCAGGAGCAAGATACATTATTACAGCAACTGACTACCTTACCCGTTGGGCCGAAGCTCAACTAGTTAAGAACTGTAGCGCTGCTACAGCTACGAAGTTCATTTTCGATAACATCTTGTCAAGATTTGGGTGTCCTAGAATTCTTATGAGTGATCAAGGATCACATTTCCTAAATAAGACTATCAAAGTATTGACTAAAGCATTTCAAGTATATCATCAGAAGAGTACTGCCTATCATCCTCAAGCAAATGGAACTGTCAAAGCCTTTAACAAGATCCTTGAACACACTCTGATGAAGGTTTGCAATGTTAACAAAAATGATTGGGATCTTAGAATTCCAGCGGTACTATGGGCTTATAGAAACACCTGTAAGAAATTGATAGGCCAAACACCTTTTAGGCTGGTCTATGGAGAAGAAGCAGTCATGCCCATGGAGTAAATTGTTCCCAGCCTTAGAATATCTGCTTTCATGGAGATGGATGATTCATCTATAATGAAAGAAAGGCTGGCAAAGATATTAGAACATGAAGAGGATAGATTCATTGCAGGGTTCCAGCAGCAAGTACAGAAATCTAGAGAAAAAGCATGGCATGATAGACACATTAAGAAGAAGCAGTTCCAGAATGGTGATCTCGTGCTCTTATATGATAGTAAATTTATGAAATTCCCAGGTAAGTTCAAGACACATTGGAAAGGACCATACATAGTGCAGAGAGTTACTGATGGTGGCGCAGTCCAGTTAGCTAAGTTGAATGGAGAAATTTTATCTTCTATGGTAAATGGAAGTAGATTAAAGAAGTACAGGGACAAGCCAGGACCTCCTAATCAGAAGTAACAACAAGAAGGAGAGTCTAAGTACCAAGAATAGTTGAAATTGGGTGCTATACTATAATGAAGTTGTTCTCAAAGCTACGAAGTGTTGAAGACTGTCAAAGTTTGAAGGTTGAAGTATGGTTGCCACGTGGATCGGGATGGGTCAATGACGAATATTGTGGCGAACGTACTCATTGAGGCGAAGCTGAAGTTAGTGGTTATGTCAAAGAAGAAAGGTGTGTCACAACCTAAAATGTGACTGATGGGACAAACTCGACTTGACGGCACTGGCACGTGAACTGCCTTAACTACCTATCATGATGAGATTTTGGGAAAATCTAGAATCGTGTGGACAGGATTTACCGTCGCTCCATCAGATTTGGCGTCATTAATGCACCATGATGATAGATTTTGTTGCAGGATTCTATAAGAAGCTACACCAGTCTGTGACTCCTGCATTGTGCACTTCTTTGAGTTTGCAGTTAGCACCATGTCGAATGATCGCGAAGTTTAGGAATTGTTACGAGAGTTCAGGGAGAGAGGTCTACAGAACCTTATGAGCAATCCACCCTGTAAGGAGATGTTCCCAGTGCCGAAGCAGCCAATGCAGACACGATCAACTAGAAAGAAATTTAAGGCAAAAGTTTGCTCTAAGAGGAATGAATAAAGGCACAACCCCTTAGGAAAGACTTAGGAGGATCCCGAGATGTATCCTCCTGGCTTAGTAGAATGGGGGCATGCTGTTTATGCAAAATTACATTGGCATGCAATCATAGGGGCACCTCCTATTAAGGACCCAAAGTTGGGGATGGTCAAATGTTCGATAGGACATGAACGAGAGGCAGTTCGGGGGATGGGGCCCCTGACAGATTTAGAAGGCCCAATGAGTCCCATGACCATCATAAATATACAGAGATATAGATGGATACAGAGCCTGACAGAGTGTGAAAGAAGACCATAAAGAAGGATCAAGCAGCCGACAACAACATGTATGGACTCGGCAAGCAGTGCACTATCTTCATCAACTAGATTCTATCACCAGAAAGGCAGTAGAGTGTCCCGAGACGGGACACTAATGAGTCTTAGGGGCCTGTTGGGGCGTGCACCTTAACGGTCCTTAAGTTTGGTAACTCCACAGTTTTTGTGGAAGATTGTAAGCAGAGTTATGGCTCAAAATAGTCTTAGGGGTGTCGGGGTTGAGTCAAAGCACTCTTTTTTTAATTAACCCATGGTTTAAGTCCAGGGTTTATGGGTTCGAGGTGCCCATGGTTTAAGCCCATGGTTTTGTAATAAGTGCACTATATAAATAAGCACTCTTGTAAATGAGTCAGGTTAGGCCTTTTGATGTAAGATGAAATGATGCGAAGCTAAGGCTAGTTTGGTAAGAAAGGTTAAGTCCCAACTATGTGCGTGGACAACCTCTGCAGCTGTGTGCGCAGAGGGTTTTTGGGTGATCAAGAAGGTCTACAGCTGTGTGTGTAGAGAACTACAGCTAAGTGCCCAGCTTGAGGACTGAAGGGATCTGCAGCTGAGTACGCGGATCAGAACTGTGGTTTTTGTAAAGAGTTGAATAAAACACAGTTCTGTGGACGTAACCCCTAAACTGGGGGTGAACCACATTATATCTTGTGTTTTCATTCTTTTGTGTTGTTTTTGTTATGTCTTTTATGCATTTATAAGTAAATAACTGATAAATAATATCACTGCTAAATACTAACTTCGCTATGAATTCCCAGTAAAGTGTTGATGTATATGTAACTTCGGAATGTACTCTTCTGTGTATCTTATATATTGTAACTCGATGTTTATTACGAGATGTCTTTATTATGTATTTGATTCATGTGGTCATGCCCCGATGTTTCGATCGGGAGGATTAATAATGTAATCAAGTCATATCAAGTCATTAGGTAATTCCCCACAGTTTCGGGGAACTTGAGTTATTATACACTAATTCAGGTGTAGGATCGAGTAGTAATTATTAGGTTGAGCCTACGTGTGAAAAGGAAATTAAACTGAATGAATGAATATAAATAGAGAGTGAGAGTCTCTCTATTTATCACTTGTGAAATACATCATTTGCTCTCCCAAGTGTGGCGCACTACTGGAGAAGGAAATTTTGGGACTAGACAGAAGACAGAAGACTACTGCTGTTTTGGGAGATCTCTTACTATTTTGGTGTTGATTCTATATTAGAGGAAGTTGCGGGGTTTTCTCCTTTACGGTTTCCCTAAGGAAAACTCTTTGTGCCTCTTGTCTCTTGTGATGTTCTTGTGTTTTATTGCTGTGCTTGTTATTCTCTCGGTGAAAAGATCCTAAGATCATAATGCTAGCTTAATGTGATGAAAAACTAACATGGTATCAGAGCTAACCTGAGAAGAAGACATTGTGCAGCTACAGGAACTAGGGATTCCTATTTTCTGGATCTTCCTCCATATATTTTCAGCAAAAGTAAGGTGGAACAACTCTCCTCCTTAGGGCGCATCTTTCTATCGAAGCAGGATTTGATTCCGAGCATTTTCAGTCTTCGATGCAGAAATTAGGGCTTTCTACAAAAGATGAATTTTTGAGTGAGACTAGAATAGGGTTATTCTCCTCATCAAAACCGAAGTTTAGAGACCTGGATCAAGAAATTTGGTTGGGTAAAACTCCAGGAAAGTCAAACCCTAGTTTTACCCTAAGCTAGGAGAAACCCTAAATACTAAAACTGCTAAGTTTTGGTACAGTCGCTATATTACGATATTGGAGAAGTCTCAAAAGCTAAAAATTGCAGGTGCCGAATATAAAATCCTGATGCATCTTGTAGCCAAAAATAAGACTCTGATTCGGTGTACTCTAGGAGATATGGTCTCTCCAAGTTAGGGTTCCAGTCTCTTCCAGAATTCATCCCTGAACAGGACATCTGTGAATATTTGCAATATCTTAAGCTACAGAGGTCCAAATGGAATTCCTAAAGATTTTCCAGAAAGGGTATGGACTTTAATTTTGGTGGTCCGAATATCAGACTCATAAAATGAACCAGTGACACGTGGCATGCCGTACAACTTCACTGTTATGAACAGTCTTGTAACAGGTAACCTCGGGAAAAGGATCATAAATCCCAAATGGTGAAACAAATTCTGATGAAACTTGTGGTGTTGGATCAGGGACATGTGAGGTTACCTCAGTGAGAAATTTCAGACATAGAGGCTCATTAATTTTGGAGATATCATAGAAACAGTAATAGGCATTTCTACAGAACAAATCAGTAAATTAGGGCTTCCTGTTTCAGGAGCTTCCCTCCACTGTTTTCAGAAAAGGAGTACATTGGACAGCTCCATTTGAAGAGATATATCTGTTTGTCCAATCAGATATGAAAGTTTCCATTTTTTTAAAATTAGGGTTTTTGCGACAAACCCTAGATCAACGAACTCCGGGACAAGGACGGACACCTCAAATTGGTAAGATCTAATCTTTTGTATTTCCATTTGAGGTTCTCATTTCAATATGATCTATCACAATAGCTTGATGATAATATTGGTGAAGATGACAAATTCCAAGCATAAAAGTATTTGATCTTTCTGATGATAATATTGGTGAAGATGACAAATTCCAAGCATAAAAGTATTTGATCTCTCTGAAGATGAGTATAGAGGTTCCAGTTTCAGAGGGAGACGAGGCCAAAGAAGACATCATGCTCATGCTGTAGAGGATGGTGAACCATCCAGAAAGAGATCCAGATATGAAAGTGAATATTCTTCAAGCAAGGAGGAATATGTTCTGATATCAGCTCTCATAGGTAACATTACTCATGGAAGTGATGATTGGCTTATAGACAATGGGGGTTCCCAACATATGACGCGATTCAAGGAATCCTTTGTAAGACTGTCAGAACATGAATCACCTCACAAGGTGAAACTAGGAGATGACTACCAATATCCAATAACGAGTAGTGGGGAATCTTCATACAAGCTAGACTCTGGTAAGTCTCTAACAATGAAAGAAGTATTGTTTGTACTAGGATTGAAGAAGAACCTTCTATCCATTTCATCCTTGGATGCAAAAGGAATGTGGGTTGCATTCATCGATGGTCAAGTCATCATGTGGCCAAAAGGAAAGAAAATCGATGATGTGGTAGTGATTGAAGAACAAGAAGGAGGCTTGTACAAATTGAAGGGATATCCATGACACAGTAGAGCCAAATGAGCTTTGGCATTATAGAGCACTACCTATTGCAAGCAAAGTTGTTGAAGGTCTTCCGAATTTCAAGCTATTTGAAGGGAAGAACAAAATCAGAATATGACTTAAAGAAACCAGTTGAAGAATGTAAAGATCCAGAATGTAGAGACCATGCAGTCATAAGAGTCTCTCAAATCAAAGAACAACTTGAAGCGGTAAAAGAAAAAGTGAAGAATGCAAAAGTGGTGATGGCCACCTTGAATGGCCTCCCAGGATCGTGGAATTCATTCATGTGAGGAATGTGTGCTAGAAGGAAGTGATTACTTTCAATAGACTCTAGAAAGAGAACTCACAAGAAGAAGAAGCTCAAGAAGAGAAGGTGGGAGAAACTGAAGATCAAGCTCTTTCCATCCAAAGAATATCCCTCAAGCAATGAGGAATATGAAGAACTCAACTCTTGAAGAAATTATTATCCACCTTAGCTTTTTGTATAAGAAATGATGCTATCATGAATGAAGAAGACGATGAAGCTGAAGACTCAAGAAGGAGTATACCCTCGAAAAAAAATAAAGATAAGTATTCAATTGTCATTTCATTATATTATTTTTTTATGCATTTGTTTATATTCAGTTACTGTATTATGCATGATAGGATGTTTGCATTAATGTCAGAATACTACTAATATGCACGTAATGGGTAAGTAGCTCATGGGGCTATACAAATTCTCAATTGCTACTTATATAGAATGAAACCTCTTTGCTGACATATTGGATTAGTGCACAATCTCAATGTTGTCCTAGTAGAGATGGAAGGCATCTAGAAAGTTTCAATGAGATATGGATGAATGTTGTATCGGCTAAAGTAGTTGCATGATCATATATTTATGCATAAGTGTTTGCCAGTATAAATTTTCCTGATGAAATGTTTCTAACCATACAATTGCATTTGACTTGTAGGAAAGATCGCATACATAATCGCCTAAAAGCAAAGAATAATGAAGACTTGTTCCAAAGAACAAGTGATGACAGTTCAAAGACAAAGAATAATATGACGAGTGCAGTGACATCATTGATGCAGAACATTCCAGCCACCAATAAGAAAGGGAATATCATTTCAAGAAGAATGATGTTTGGGCGTAGTATCGAGACCTGAAGAGAAGTTCATAGTTCCATCATGCAGTAGATGGAAACATCGTGGGATACAAAGCAAGATTCATAGCATGAGGCTTCTCATGAAGAGAAGGCATAGTCTACAAAGAAACATTTACAGCTAATAGAAGTGAAGTCACATGACATGCATAATCATGTGTGCAAATGAAAGAAGGCCTTGTACGAGTTCAGAAGACACCCATGGGATAACACATACATGATGAGCTTGATGAATATCTTAACCTTTTCTACAAGGTTGATAGAGGATGACAAGCTCACAAATTGGTGCAAGATGAAATTTTGAAGAAGTTCAAGATAGAGGATCTTAGTATCCAGTGATCCTAGATGGATACTACTTGTCACTCTAGTACAGAATGTTTCAGTGCATAGAGTACGGAAGACAGAGGGAGTATGATGCTCCGCTTCAGAGGGAATGATTGCAGAAGATCCTGAGGTTCGACATGGTACGACAGGATGGGAAGATTACTGATGATTCTAGGCTTTACTAAGAGTAAAGCATATTCCAACCTTTGATCCAAGGTTGAAGGTGGAAGACCAGTGATGCTCCTGTTATGTGTCGATGCACTATTGTTCTAGGTATGGAGGTGCGACAGAGTATAGATGGGATCTTCCTTGGATAAGGGAAGTATGCAGTAGAGATCTTGAAGAGGTTCGGGATGATGGAATGCAAGGCGATGGCCACACCTATGGCATCGAACCTGATGCTATTGAGTGATGCTTCGTCAGAGTCTGTTGATGCTATGATGTATCGTCAGATGATTGGGTCATTCATGTACCTGACGAACACGAGACTAGACATTTGCTTTTCTGTGAACACCTTGAGCCAGTACTTGACAGATCCGAGGAGTGTTCACTTGACAACTGCAAACCATATTCTGAGGTACCTGAAGGGTACAATTGATTATGGGCTCAAGTATGATGCGAATCAAAAGATTAACCTAGAAGGTTATGTTGATTCAGATTGGGCAGGCAGTGCCATCAACAGGAAGAGTACTTCAGGATGTTGCTTTAGTATGGGATCAGGTTTGATCTCTTGGTTTAGCAGGAAGCAATCCTGTGTGGCACTGAGTATGGTTAAAGCAGAGTATGTTGTAGCTTGTTCAGCTAGTTGTGAGGTAGTATGGCTGCGGAAGCTCCTGTCGGATATATTTGATCTCTAGTTAGATGCTACTGGTATACATTGTGACAACCAGAGTTGCATGAAGTTGTCAGATAATCTAGTGTTTCATGACAATTCGAAGCATATCAAGATCAAGTATCACTATATCAGGGATATGGTGCAGAGAGGAGTAGTGAAGCTCCTGTATGTTGCGACGGAGGAATAGATAGCTGATGTATTGACGAAGCCATTGGCTAGGCTGAAGTTCGAGTAATTTAGAGAGAGAGTTGGTGTTCTCCAGATCAAGGCTTCCTCCCAGAGAAAGTGATGAGACCCATAGCCATTCTAACATGGTGAGAGGATTGGTTCCTTCCATGCTCAAATGTAAGGGCTAAGCCATTCTATCATGGTGAGAGGATTGGTTCCTTCCATGTCAGATATGAGTGCTGAGATCCATAGCCATTCTGATGAGTAGGTCAAATATAAGGGATGAGCCATTCTGTCATGGTGGTAGGGTTTCTCCCTTCCATGTCAGATATGAGTGCTGGCCATTCTGTCGAGCAGGACAGATGTAAGAGAAATTGCCATTCTAGGAATGGAGGCACCTGGTCAGTTACCAGGAACACTCAGTGTAAGAATTGAGTAGCAATTCTGATGTGATAGAGGGATGTGTTCCCACTTGGTCAGATGTAAGGGATGAACAATTCTTCTCATGGCTAAAGGATTAAGTTCCTTCCATGTCAGATGTGAGTGTTGGCCATTCCAACGAGCAGGTCGGATGTAAGGGAAACTGCCATTCTCTAGGAGAATGGAGGCCCCTGGTCAGTTACCAGGTAGCTCAGTCGAGGAGGACTGGGGGCCATTCTGATATGATTGTTGGGATGTGTTCCCATCATGATCAGATATGAGTGCATGCCCTTCCATCATTGTGATCAGGATGTGTTCCCACCTAGATGGATGTAAGTGCTGAGCCTTGTCACAGATGATAGTAGGTGTGTCCTATCATGCTGGTGACTGTAAGTGTTGTGCCATTTCATATTTGATAGTAGGTGTGTCCTATCATGATGGTGACTGTAAGTGTAGTTCCTTTTCACAGATGGTAGTAGGTTTGTCCTACCATGTTGATGATTGTAAGTGCAGAGCCTTTTCACATATGGTAGTAGGTGTGTCCTACCATGCTGGTGATTGTAAGTGTAGAGCCTTTTCACAGATGGTAGTAGGTGTGTCCTACCATGCTGGTGATTGTAAGTGCTGAGCCTTTCCACAGATGGTAGTAGGTGTGTCCTACCATGTTGGTGGATGTGAGCACTATGCCTTTCCATAGATGATAGTAGGTGTGTCCTATCATGCTGGTGGTTGTAAGTGATGAGCCATTTCATAGATGATAGTAGGTGTTTCCTATCATGCTGGTGAATGTGAGTGTTGGGCCTTTCTGATGGGATTGTAGTTTACTACATGATCAGATGTGAGTGCTGGGCATGCCTTTCTGACGAGCAGGTCAGATATAAGTGCTGGGAAAATACCTACACAAGGGTAGGCCTACAACCAGCATGAAAAAGGGCTGGCTCTGTAGAACTTCCTATGACGAGAAGAATCATGAGATAGCAATAGTGTTGATCCAGATCGAGTGATGATCAAGATCCAATAATGATGATCCAATAGTGATGATCCAAATCGAGTGATGATCTAGATCTAGTCCAGTGATGTTGATCTAGATCGAGAGATGATCCAGATCCAGCGATGTTGATCCAGATCGAGAGATGATCTAGATCCAGTGATGATGTTCGATGATGATCTAGATCGAGAGATGATCCAGATCCAGTGATGATGATCCAGATCGAGAGATGATCCAGATCCAGTGATGATGATCCAGATCGAGAGATGATCCAGATCCAGTGATGATGTTCGATGATGATCTAGATCGAGAGATGATCCATATCCAGTGATGATGATCTAGATCGAGAGATGATCTAGATCTAGTGGTGATGATCCAGATCAGGAGATGATCCAGATCCAGTGATGGTGATCCAGATCGAGAGATGATCCAGATCCGAAGATGAATTGAAGACAAAGATGACTTGAAGACGAAGATGACTTGAAGATGAGATGATCCAGCTGATACAGAGAAGAAGACCAGTGCTGAAAATTGTGTCGAAAAAATACCTTCCTAGATAAGAGGGAGTGTTGATGTATATGTAACTTCGGAATGTATTCTTCTATGTATCTTATATATTGTAACCCAATGTTTATTTCGGGATGTCTCTATTATGTATTTGAGTCATGTGGTCATGCCCTGATGTTTCGATCGGGAGTATTAATAATGTAATCAAGTCATATCAAGTCATTAGGTAAGTCCCCACGGTTTCGGGGCACTTGAGTTATTATACACTAATTAAGGTGTAGGCTCGAGTAGTAATTATTAGGTTGAGCCTACATGTGAAAAGGAAATTCAAGTGAACGGATGAATATAAATAGAGAGTGAGAGTCTCTCTATTTATCACTTGTGAAATACATCACTTGCTCTCCCAAGTGTGGCAGACTACTAGAGAAGGAAATTTTGGGACTAGATAGAAGACAGAAGACTACTGCTGTCTTAGGAGATCTCTTACTGTTTTGGTGTTGATTCTATCTTAGAGGAAGTTGCGGGGTTTTCTCCTTTATGGTTTCCCCAAGGAAAAATCTTTGTGTCTCTTGTCTCTTGTGATGTGCTTGTGTTTTATTGCTGTGCTTGTTATTCTCATAGTGAAAAGATCCTAAGATCATAATGCTAGCTTAATGTGATGAAAAACTAACATAAAGGGTTAAGCAAGGAACTGTTTGTTTATCTAACTGTGAAGTTATATATGTGAATGTCAAGCTCTGTATTGTGTGATTGTTATTTGTTAAAGGCTAAAGGTACAGTAATATCCCTCTTCTGCTTGCAGAAACCTGGTTTTGCGGCACCCCATATTTGTTTCGAGTGAGACTGCAACTTCTTCGGAGGTTATTTTGGAAAGGGACAACACTGTGGGTCTTTTGTTGGTGCAAAGATAAGAGTATAAAACCCAGGTCTACCCATAGCCCAATAGACATGGGAGGAACCTAATCCTTTAGCCATGGAAAATTGGTTCATCCCTTACATCTGATCAAGTGGGAACACATCCCTCTCTCACATCAGAATGGCTTCTCAGTCTTGGATTGATTTTTCCTGGTAATTAACCAGGCACCTCCATTCCCAGAATGGAAACAACACTCATATCTGATCACTTATGAACCAATCCTATAGTTGCATCAGAATGGTTCAACACTCATATCTGAAATGTAAGGAACCGAATCCTCTCACCATGACAGAATGGCTCAGCCCTTACATCTGACCATGGAAGGAACTTAATCCTCTCCCATGTCAAAATGGCTAACGGACTCATCATTTCCCTTTGGAGGGAACCTTGATCTGGAGAACACCAAGCTTATCCCTGAAGTACTCAAACTTCACCCTAGCCAATGGCTTCATCAACACATTAGCTATCTGATCGTCTGTCACAACATACTGGAACTTCACTACTCCCCTCTACACCATATCCCTAATATAGTGATACTTGATCTCGATATGATTTGACTTGTCATGGAACACTGGATTCTCTAACAACTTCATGTAACTCTGGTTGTCACAATGTATACAAGTATCATCCAACTGGAGATCAAATAAATCAGACAGTAGCTTCCTCGGCCATACTACCTCACAACTAGTTTAATAAGCTGTGACATACTCTACTTCAGTTGTACTTAGTGCCACACAGGATTGCTTCCTTCTAAACCAAGAGATCACACCTGATCCCATACTGAAGAAACACCCTGAACTGCTCTTCCTATCGATGGAACTACCTGCCCAATCTAAATCAACATAACCCTTCAGGTTAATCTTCTGATTCGACTCATACTTGAGCCCATAATCAACTCTACCCCTTAGGTAGCTCAGAATATGCTTTGCAGCAATCAAGTGAACATTTCTCAGATCTGTCAAGAACTGGCTCAAGGTGTTCACAACAAAGCAAATGTCTAGTCTCATGTTCGTCAGGTACATCAAGGACCCAATCATTTGACGATACATCATAGCATCAATTGACTCTGATGAATCATCACTCAATAGCTTCAGTTTCAATGCCATAGGTGTAGCCATACCTTTGCAGTTCATCATCCCAAACCTCTTCAGGATATCTACTGCATACTTCCCTTGTCCAAGGAAGATTCCATCTACACTCTGCCACACCTCCATACCTAGAAAACAATGCACCATACCCAAGTCCTTAATTTCGAACTCAGAAGCAAGCTTTCTCTTCGAATCAACAATCAACCCATCCATACCTGTCATAAATAGATCATCTACATATAGTAGGAGCATCACTGGGTTTCCATCTTCAACCTTGTAGTACAGGTTGGTAAAACCCAAACTGGATAGAAAGCTGTCAATTCTATCATACCAAGTCTCGGGTGCCTGTTTCAAACTGTACAGGGCTTTCTTCAATCTACAAACATGAGAATCCCTGTCATGTGTCTCAAAACTGAGTGGTTGTTCTACATACACCATTCAAAAAAGCAGTCTTGACATCCATCTGGTGTATCTTCCATTTCATCACTGCAGCCAGAGCTAGTATTGATCTGATGGAAGTGTATCTGGCTATAGGTGCAAGGTTTCTTCATAATCTATTCCTTATTTTTGAGATAAACCCCGAGCCACAAATCTTGCTTTATATTTTTCAATGCTACCATCTGCGGCATGCTTGATCTTGTGGATCCATTTGGAAGTTACAAATGAATTCCTTTCCGGTCTTGGCACAACATCCCAAACATCATTCTTCATGATCGATTGATATTCATCGATCATAGCATCCTTCCATTCTTTCTGTTCTGCCACTTCTTCATAACTGGAAGGTTCTTTATCAATGAAATCACATAGTAAAGCTACATACGTGGAGCAACATCTGGTCCTCTTTATTTCTCTATGATTCTCTTCTAGAGCCCCATATCTTTCCATACCTTGGATAATTTAGTGTACCCAAGCAGGTTTCCTCTTATGAGGATTATTTTCTAGAGGTGGATCTACAGGTATTTGTGGTTCTTCAAATTCTCAATCTTCTACTTGAGTTTCTTCGTTCATGGTTGTATCATGAATTTTGGGTTCTTCTGCTTCTTCAGGTTCTTCAGCAGGTCTCTTTCTAGATTTGTTGTAAGTTTTTTCTTCATCAAATTTCACATCCCTACTAATGTCAATCTTCTTGTATCCTGGGAAATATATTCTATAAGCCTTCGAGCTTTTAGAGTATCCCACAAATATACCCTTCTTTCCTGAAGGATCTAATTTTGTTCTCTTCTCTTTTGGAATGTGTATGTAAATAGGATAGCCAAATATTCTGAGATGGCTGACTTCTAGTTTCTTGCCGGAGAAGACTTCTTTAGGAGTCTTGTTCTCAAGTACTCTATGTGAAGTACGGTTCTGTACATACATCGATGTTCTGGAAGATTCCACCCAAAGATGCATAGGAAGATTTTGATCATTAAGCATAACTCTTGCAGCTTCCATGATATTTTTGTTCTTATGTTCTTCAATCCCATTCTGTTGTGGAATATAAGGAGTGGACAACTCCTTCTTAATCCCTGATTCTTTACATAGCTCTTTGAATTCATTCGAAGTGATTTCTCTGCCATTATCTAATTGAAAGGTCTTAATCTTCTTTTTAGTGTGATTCTTGATCAAGGATTTGAATTCCTTGAACTTACTGAATACTTTGTCTTTGTTCTTCATGAAGTAAACCCATGTCTTCCTAGAAAAGTCATCAATGAAAGAACCATGGTATACATACCTGCTTAGTGAGTTTGATGACATAGGACTGCATACATTGGAGTGCATTATTTCCAATATTCCTTTTTCTTTTCTTTCACTACTTGGAAATGTCTTCTTTGTGTTCTTTCCTTTCGCACATCTTTTGCAGGCCCCATCATGTTTTGCTTGTATTTTTGGAAGACCTTCAACAAATTTGCTTGCAAGAGGTAGTGTTATGTAATGCACATGTGAAATACTTTTATGCCAAAGTTCATTTGGCTCTACTGTGTCATGGACCAAGGCTTGTTCTGGATGGCCCTTCAATTTGTCCAAACCTCCTTCTTGTTCGCCAATCAGTATTGCAACATCAATAGTCTTTCCTTTTGGACACATGATGACTTGACCATCTATGAATGAAACCCTCATTCCTTTTGCATCTAATGCTTATATGGAGAGAAGTTTCTTCATGAGTCTTGGCACAAACAATAGTTCCTTCAGTGTCATAGACTTTTCAGAGTCTAGCTTATAGGAAGATTCCCCACTACCTTTTATTGGATGCTGGTAGTCATCTCCTAGCTTCACCTTGTGAGGCAATTCATGTTCTAAGAGTTTCACAAAGGATTCCTTCAATCCAGTCATATGTTTGGAAGCCCCACTATCTATAAGCCAATCATCACTTCCATGAGTAATGTTTCCCATGAGAGTGGAAATCAAAACATATTCATCCTCTCTTGAATAATATTCACTTTCATATCTGGTTTTCTTCGATGAAGGTTCATCATCCTCTGTAGCATGAGCGTGATGTCTTCTTTTGTTTCCCTTCTTCTTGTGAGATCCACTTTTGCACTTAGGACAATCTCTAGCAAAGTGTCCTTTTTCATCACATGTATAACAAATGAACTTAGACTTATCTCTAGGTTTTATAGATTTATTCCTTTGATGAGAGTACTTACTTTTGTTATGGTTGGATCTAGGTTTCTTGGATTGTATTATCAGAGCTTGATCTTCACTTCCCATATTCTCTTCTCGAGCTACTATCTGAGCTTCTTGTTGAGGACATTCTTCCCACAGTCTGCTAAACTCGACTAACTTCTTTCTAGCACAAATCCCTTGAATGAAAGAGTCCCACGTCCTATGGAGACCATTCAAGGTGGTCATCACAATTTATGCATTCTCCACTTCTTCATCTACTGCTTCTAATTCTTCCTTGATCTGAGAAACCCTTGTGAAGTAATACTAGATGGTCTCTGCATTTTGGATCTTCACATCCTTTATTTGAGTCCTCAGATTCATTTTCCAGTTTATGTTCTTCCCTTCAAACAATTTGGTTAGGGAATCAAACATACCTTTAGGTTTCTTAAGAGAGGATACATGTGGGATAAGGTGATCCTTGATAGAATCAGCAATGATCCTCTTTTCCATAACCAACTTCTTCTTATGTAAGGCCTTAACTACATCTCCCTCTGGAACTGGAACCTCCTCATTGATGTAGGAGTCCAACTCATTCTCTTCCAGGACCAGGGAGATCCTATACTTCCAATCTCGAAAGTTATCATCTCCCTCAAGATTTTGATCAAGCTTGGTATGATGGGATATCTTAACTGAGAACCTCAAATGGAAATAGAAAAGATTTAGATCTTACCAGGTCAATATGTCAGATCTGGATTTGGAGCTGAAATCCTGTAGTACTGGTTCAAGAGCAAATTAAAGTTTTGATTTTCTGGAGTTCTATCTAACCAAATGCTTTGAAATTGATCCCTAACTTCTATTTTGGGGAGGAGATCAATCCATGCCTGGGCTCACTGAAAAGTTCCTCTTCTGTGAAAATCCCTAATTTTTGATAGTAGTGTCAGGTCCAAAACTGAAAAACCTCATAATTGGATTTTGCTTCGACAGAAAGATGCGCAGTAAGGAGGAGAGTTATTCCAACTTACTTTTTCTGAAAATCTGTGGAGGAATATCCACAAACTAGGAATCCCTAGTTCCAACATCTGCACAATGTCTTCTTCTCAGGTTAGCTATGATACCATATTAGTTTTTCAACGTTAATCTAGCATTATTAGGATCTTTAACTGAGAGAATAACAAGTACAACAATCAAATGCAAGAGACAGTGAACACAGTATTTTTCCTCGGGGAAACAATAAATGGAGAAAACCCCACAACTTCCTCAAAGATAGAATCAACACCAAAATAGAAAATCCCAAAACAGTAAGTGATCTCCCAACAATAGTAACCTTCTTCTTATCTAGCCCCAGTGTTTTCTCCTTCCTCAACTATTCGCTACACTTGAGTGTGTATGTGATGTGTGCTAAATAGAGAATTCACCTCTCTATTTATACTGCTTCCCAGCATGACTAAAACCCTACTATGGCTGACTTCACCAAGTGAGTCTAATAACCCTAGTTCCCTAGAACTGCAGGGACTTTAAGCCTTTGACAATAGGAGGGTTACCCACAATGACTTGACATGACTTGTTTACATTATAGATCCTCTCGACTGGAACATTGGGGCATGACATAATGACTCAATTACATAATAGATACATCCCAGAATAAACATCAGGTTACAAGACATAAGATACATAGATGAATACATTCCAAAGTTACAAATACATCAACAAGATTTCTGATGATAATGAGGTATTGTCAGATGTGGGAATGACAAAATCAATTAGACAGGAAAAATCATTGGGCAATGGAGTCGAAATATGAATCAGACAAGGGTATTATAGTGAAAATGAGACGGGGAATTTCATTTGTACTCTGAGGAAAAGTAAGCATCACAAATAGTCAAATATTTTGAAAGGGTGACAACAGAAAAAAGAAGTCCAATGAAGCAAGAGGCACCTATCTGTGGGAGAATCTCTTGCACCACCTTTAGTAGGGTAAACACACTACTACATAGAGGGGGTTATTAAGACAATTTTTGTGTAAATTGTCTCAACTTAAGACAAAAAAACCTTTGTGTATTGTCTGAAGTATTGTATTTAAGTGGGTGTCTTAAAATTTTGTCTCAAATTATTGTCTTAAACTATTGTCTTAAATTTCATACAATAGTTTAAGACACCCGCTTAAAGACAATACTTAAGACAATAAATAAACATTTTTGTCTTAAGTTGATACAATTTACTCGAATATTGTGTTAATAACCCCCTCTATGTAATAGTGTTACAATATCAAGGTGTAGTGGAATCAAACCACTATCTTCCTGCTTCTAAAGCAAGCACTCTTACATTGAGCTAATGCCATTTCTAGAATTCAAAAAGAAGGAACAGTAATTGTGGAAATCCTAAGAAAGGCATCAATTAGAAATACAATATTATTTAATCCATGTTGTAAATATAACTATACAAATGCATTTAGAAATAATGTTGTTTATTGTACAGAAGAAACTTATTTTTTTAAACATTATGACATTAGAAATTGTCACTTGGATGGCATGGTACATAGCAAGAAAAGCAGGATTATACCTAATGTCATGGACACCCCATCAATGGATGGGTTTGAATTTATTTTGGAATTTGGGATCTTTGTGCTTGTGATCACTTTTAAGTTTGGAAACACCAACTGTTATTATGGTAGGTAATGGAAAATGACGTGACCTTGAATCCCAATTCAAATGGTAAAAACTTGAGACTTCAGAACTGTTATAACAGAGTTTTAGCACCCCTTTCCACATACAATCTAGAGCTATGATCATGATCTGATTAGAAGGTACTTAAATTGAGTCCATGGGTCAATGCTCCCTCACATATATACTTTGGCTTGTGACCAAGAGAAACCCTATGTAAAATCTTCGTCTGGAAGTGACCATAAACATTAAGCTATGCACTTCTAAATCCAACAGGTATCACTTGCCAATCCTACAATATTTTGTTGGAAATATTTGGATCGTTGATCCTTATGAATGATCAACGATCGATGGTTATTGTAGCTTCTGCGATTTTAAGGGAGTTCAACTTCAATTTTATATTTTCACCCATGATTTCACTTTTCCTACAACAACACTAGTGGATCCAAATATAGCTTGCCATATGCTCTTTTATACAATACAAATATGTATGAATGCACATGTAGTGAATTAAAGGAAATATTTAATAAAACAACCAATTCTTCATAGAGCTATGAAGGGTAGAACTTGAGGCACAGAGCCCAATTTCACTGATCAATCCACATAAATTTGCATTCAAAACAAAACAAAAAATCCTAGAAAAACTCATGAAATTTGAAATACATAAAGAATCAAATTAAATTGTCTCTAAGCACTCTCCTTGCTTAGATTTATCACACCTGCTCTCTCTAACCTATCTTACACAGATAATCTATCTCCAACCTTTAATATTGTGTTGTTGATGTATGTGAAGGTTCTAGACCGCCTGTTGATAAACAATGGATTAATAAGTACGTAAGTAAAATTTGTATGATCAACCTTGATATAATGTGGATGAGATGCATCATGAAGACTAGAGAAAGGATGACAAGGAACAAGATGACCTGAGAGTCCCTATTGTATAACACCATTAGTTGAATAAATAAGCTAGTCGAGTTGCTTCATTCAAAATTTAAAGTTTGTTAACAATCTTGATCAAGATTCCATTCTTCGTAGAATATTGACAGCAATCATTATAAGGAGTATGATTGTGGAGGTTAAAAACCGGTCATACACCATCAATTTCCAAATGTACTAGTTCCCTGCAAAAACATGGCCAAGCATAGAAAGGGTTATCTCAAATCAATGAAAAATTCACAACAAAAATGAATCAAAATATGGTTGGAAACACCATCTTAAATAAAATCTACACTTCAGTAAACTATGCATGATCCTTATAGTGAACCGCTCATTGTGATATCCATGTTAGCACTCCAAACTTGTACGTGCACCATCCTTATAGTGAACCGCTCATTTCCATATCCATGTTAACACTCGAAACTTGTATTTCACATACTCCGGTTTTATAAAAACAACTAATATAGGAAACCCATGGCATGCAATGAACAACTGGCCACATTGTACAATGAATAGAAGCAAGTCTTTTCTTCCTATAATTGCTATGAAATTGTGCATATATTCACTAGGTGTGACAAGGATAAACATTATCACATTGATTTCAAATAAAAAAAATCCACAAATCGATTGTGTATGATTTGAAAATAAGCCCGTCCATTTACCACTAAGAAAAATTTAAAGAAAAGAGATTCCTTTTTTTAATAAAAAATCAGCCTTTTATGAAAATTTAATCTATGAAGATTTTCGACCATATATGGCATGCTTGGGATATTACTATAGAGGTCTTGTTATCCAAAATAAGTGGTGGTTCCCTCTCTTGAGAATCCTATTTAATGAAATATCAATGGTTATGGATGTGACTTTACCTCAGAAAATAGTATTTTGTCTTATCAAGGGATGTGAGAGTGGACATCTGTAAATATCAAATATAGACGTCGAAAAACAATCCCAAAACATGTCAGTAAACAATATGTAACATCTTAGTAACATGCATGTCTATAATGTAATATATGACTGAACTTTTAAAAAAATAGCATAAACAAGCAGTAGTAGATATCAATGTTTCACAATTAAAGGAAGCAATAAATATCATTGTTTCACAATTCTAGGAAGTAACCAACAATAAACCACAATTATGGGTGTGTTAGGGCCATAAACCAGTAGTGGGTAATCATATTTTTCAAATATGGGTGGTCATTTCAGTTAAAGAAGCAACCAAAATCTATATCTTCTCTAGTTATAGATGGCTTGTGGACAAAGAAAACCTGAAAAACCTGAAAATTGAGCATTGGTAAGATTCACTTAGCATTCTGGGAAATTATGGGCTTGTTTTTTTACCTCAAACAAGAACGAAATTATGCCATTTAATATCTAAGCTCATTTTGAGCACCATCTAAGTGGTATGGTCTATTTATGAGCATATTTTGGGTAGCATTTTGGGTGATTTTGTGCTTGTTTTGACCTCAAACAACATAAAAAATCAGACCATTTAATATTTGAGCTAACTATGGGAACTATCTAAGCAGTATGGTCTATTTATGAGCATCTTTTGCGCATTGTTTGAGGCATTTTATTGTAACAACAACAACTGGAAAAATTAACATGCATAAGAAACAACCATGTAGAAGCATTGTAATATAATCTAAATCTTCTACAATCCATCTGTCATACTTGTGAACGTAACAACACAATATTGCAATATAGACCTATATGCTTCTACTCAAAGATGTACAATCATTTCGTTTTATGCTTGGGAAAACATCTCAAGAGAAATTTTTAATACCTCCATTACCATGTAAACTCTATTAATTCATAATTAAAGGGTATGGCCTATATTTCATATCTTTCATAATTAGTTTCAAGATTATAATGCAATTCAATTTCTCTTCAAAAAGTACTAAAATGGGAAAACTACATATGTGCTAGTTAAAATATAGTCATGGATACAATATAAGTAACTGTGTAGCATGTATGAAAGACATGCTATAGTTTAGTGATTGAGGTTAGCTCAACCTATAGGATTATCAAAATCTCCATAACTATTTTGTATCTTTCCACAATGCAATGCTAGAGGTTTCACCATTACTAACTTGAGCTTCTTGTTGGTTTTTTTTAGTAAGCATGCCTAGTTTTATTAATTAATCCATTTTTTAGAGAAACTAAAGTGTCAATGAGAATTGAATTATCCATTGTTTTCTACCATAAATGGCTAGAAGGTATGAGACTCACTGAGCTCATGGAAATCCTAAGTGGAAGAGACCAATCTCCTCAAATGTTTTTAATACAATTTGTTTTGTCCACACCATTCACAAATATTGGTTAACATCATTATTACTATTTAAGTTTGATTTTTTCCATCTTGTTAATGGTTTATTTTATCCAAGGAGATCACATTACATATTTGTAATATTATTACAATTTCAAATAAAGATATAATGACACCAACATAAGAAAGTGCCACATCAAGGAAATGGCTAGTATAATTCCCAAGTTGACCACAGGAATCAATAACAAAACTTGAAGAATGGTAGTTTGGGTACATGAGAAAGTGGGATCTACCATTGACACATGGGCATAGATCAAATTGGATAGAAAAAGAAACTCATAGTTAATCTATCCAACATCGACTTAGATCATGCTACCATCAGGATTTAAAAAAGAGGATGATATTTTCTATTGCACTAAAGAAGATTCCTTTCAAGGAGATTTTATAGGATATTGAAGAATTCATTAATGGTTGTGCCACTATGGATATTAGAGAAATTTATTAGTACCTGTAAGAAGAACAAAACAACCCCAGAGCATTTTTAAAAAGGAAGAGTTTTGCGTAGTGGCACACACATAGACTTAAAAGAAAATAACAAAAATGTTATCCTCAAGGAAAAAAAAGGTAGATTCATTGTGACCATGAACAAGGAAGACTACTTTGCAAATATTGCTAACCAACTAACCAATAGTTGTAGCTCTAAAACCAACTAGATTAAACACATTTAAATAAAATAACCAGTAATGATGAGAAAACTATAAAATATGCTAACCTTGATAAAATTAAGAAAATATTTAGGATTTCGAAAATTAACAAGGAAGGTGTGGCCAATCAGATCCATTATGAATGCAATCAGATCCCCCACCTACTCCTTGTAGAAGTATGTAGAAAAAATACTAAAGGAAAATTCAATCCTTTATTAAGGAATCCAAAATTTTCATCAATAATAAGATAGATGAAGCAAATGACATGATGGTAAGTTTTGATGTGCAATTAGTTTTCAAAAAAATCACTACTGATGAAGCAATGGAAGAGATAAGAAGGATTACTGACAATGAGATTGCAGTACCACATTTTTATTAAGTAAAATTGGCCAATGAAAAATTTTGGACATTTCCAAATAAAACTGCCCTATATTTTATGAAAACATGGATAATCTCATTAATCATGCTAACTATCAATCATGATTCATAACATATTAACTTCATTGTGGATACAATAGAAATTGTTAGTCTTCCTTTTCAGGGTGTGCTCATTACTATAAATTTGAAAGGATGCATATCCCATCTAGTATACAGAAATAAATTCCTAATTGAATAATACTTACATGTAAAATCACAACATCTTAGGGATCAAGAAATGTGGTATCAGTGCATTCGATCATAGTAGTCATAACTGGTGGTAATGAATGGACACATGCTTGTGGGGCCAAAGTTTGTTCCTCCATGGTATTGGAACATAAAACCATAATAATTAGCCTATTAGGTAATGGTCCAAATTTGAATAACATAATATATATGCATATAATTTCGAGCTCAAAATGAAAGAAGGCCAAAACCAACCATGTAATACTTTTGAAGTGTTCCTCCTCTCTGGAAAAAACATGCTACTTTGAATACAACATCTTCAGTAGGCATGTGAGGGATCCTCCTTTCGTACGTCTGAAATATGGAATAGGATGAATAGGAAACCATTAGAATTGGAACACATACTACATCAACATCGCACAAATATCCTGAGCCTGCACATTAACCAAATAGCAGAAACATTTTTCTGAGAATTGCTCGTGCCTGTGAATAGTTGCAATGTTCTACTTCTAATGTTTATTGAATGTTATAATTATTAGACTTCAACTTAGAACGTATATGAGGTCAGAGACAGTGAAGATAAATTTCATTTCTAGTCATTAGATATACATTTATACAAAAGGGTTTGTATATTGAAAAGAATTCCAGTAGACCAGTTTAGCCATGTGCTCCTTAGAATTTTCACAGATGTCATTAGCATAGACACCATATATCAACTACCATATAGTTATCAATGCATTAACTATTAGCTCTTTTATATATATATTTGTTTATTTGAATTTGGAAGTCATATAATCAATCTGGACAGTGCATTTGTCTCATCTTGGTGCAATGTAGGAAAGATATAAATACGAGTCCACTCTAAATTCTAAGATATATAACACACTTTCTTAATTTTCTCTCATTCCTATAGGATGAAGCTGTGAAGAGCAAAGAAAGGATGTGTGGAGAAATGTTTGGAAAATTCCAATATTATTATGATCTAATAAATATAACATAAGAAAGGCTCTCTAAACATCATAGTTATCAAGTTGAAATTTGAAAAAAACCCCATTACACAATTTTGTAGATTTGTTGAATATGCTCTCAAATTTGGTAAAATAAAATCCTTTAAAGGATGAAGCTGTGAAAATCAAGCTGTGTTTATGTAAGAAATGTGGATAAATTATCGGCAATAGTTTATGCTCAATTCATAGATGACAATTTAATAATAGGAAAGTAACGACTATGGAAGAAAAATCCATTAAAACATATGCTATAAATTTAAAAAATGCTTTAGGTTGAAAGGTAAGTGCAGAAAAATCCCTAGCATTGGTACCTCATAGTGAAGGCTCTGCTCTTGCTCTTTCTCTTGTAGGTGAACCCTTTCCATTGTTAAGGTGAACCTTTTCTATTGTTACTAAACACTCTGTAAACCAAAAATCCCCACAAATATGTGGAATCTCTTTATTAGAAGGGTTGATTTAAAAACTTCTCCACCAAAAAATGAATTAACAATCTGGATTAAAAACCCCTACTACCATGAATATGTAGTTTCTATCTTTTCCTCAATAAAAATGGAATACTTAAGATCTTCACCATGAGAAAATTCCAAAAAGAAAATGGATTTAAACATCCACCATAACAAAACATGTTAAATGTCTCAAACAATGCTATAGAAAGTAGCAGGTTAAATACAATATTGGAAAAAAATTAACTACATTTTAAGTTGCCAGTACCAGTGAGCTACCCGATACCAAACCAAAGCACCCATTCGAACTTGTCATTTTCTCGAATAATACAACAAAATTTGAGAAATACCAACAACAGATGTATATATGATAAATACTTTTAGAGCATTGATCTAAGGAAGTTGGATGTTGGTTCATTTAATAATAGATAGATAGATCCTCCATGTATTGGCAGGGTTGTTAAGGTGTCACAGGGAAATGCTAAGAATTGGTCAATCCCCCTTATGCTTAAATTTACCCTTGGTTGCACTTGAAAATTCATTATTGCTTGAATCCCTAAAACCCTAAAATAATGCGCTCACGTTGGACATCTAAAAATCCATTATTGCTTTAATTGGAAGGTGTGCTCAGTATGGACATGGGATTAAAAATAATAATTCTTGACTGTAGCTATTTCCAACCCTAACAAACCATCATACTTCCCTACCTCAAGTTATTAATCATTACAAGAAATAAATTCCTATACCACCAATTGGCCCAAGCTTATATGAGCCAAGGTGAATAGAACCCATGACCTAGAGCTTAAAACTATAAAACCCAAACCTGAAGCAGACTGTTGGGTATTGAAATCCCATAATGGAACTCATTTATTTACCTGGGAAATTCCATTAACAACAAGGTTTCATTGTGAACCATCCTACGCTTGGAAATCCGCATCCACAATGTCGGCAATACCAATAATCCCTGCACATGTAAGATTTACCCTCGATGAATATTTATAATAAAAAACAACCAGAGTGAAATAATATCTTGGAGGATGAGAAGAATGGGTTGCCTTCGTGTTTAGGAAATCCTTTCATTGGAATAAACTGCACAAGGAATCAACATGTGAACAGAGTGTTAGGGTTGCAATATTTTTAATCATATACAAGTATTTAGATTCAAAAAACCATGAAAAAGATAGAGTTATCTACATCAAAACCATACGTAGATGAAAATGTGGTAGGAGGAAAGGAGATTACTATCATCTTAGAATTAATTTATCTTCCGGCTGAAGCAGTCTCAATTTTTAACTGTTATTAGACTCCTTATCCAAATGCCTTTTACTGGCCTAACTAGAGGCTCATTATTATATGTGCCTGCTCTCTCATGCCAACTCTTTTCTCTCTATATATGATAGACTGCTCTCCCCATTGTGGGCTTCGATTCCCCTAAACTATATTAGAAGATGGAATTAGGATCATTCAATATAGTTGCACGGATCCTCCATGCATTGGAAGGGTTGTTCAGATGTCAGAGGGAAATGTAAGGAATTGGGAAATCCCTGGTTTTCCTTAAATTTATTCCCTAGTTGTACCTAAAAAACCATTATTGATGGAATCCCTAAAACCCTAGAACAATTGGATTACTCTGGACATTTGAAAATCCATTATTTCTTCAATCACCCACGGAGTGAGCTTGCTATCGGAATGGGATGTTAGTTTTTTTTTCTCGGCCATAGTTATTTCTCTTTACCACCCTTTATCTTCTCTATGGCATTCAATAATTAAGACCTGAGTATTTCAGGGTGAAAGAGTGAAAAGACATATAATGAAAAAAAAACTAGACCCACCAAAATTAAAGACAATTTATAATTTTGTCTTAAAATATTGTCTCAAAATACCCCTTTTTGTACTAGTGATAGTAAAGGCTAGCAACTGCAATGGAGCATAGGAGATGAATTCCATAACATTTTCCAGGAACACAGAAAAAATGCAGCGTTTGCCGAGAGGAGCGCTTAACTGAGAGTGAAATCCTTATTTATAGCTAGAGTGCATTGGAAAAAATACACAGAAATGAACATGAATTAACAAGATAAACAAACTGAATGTAAAAACCGTGATGAATCTCAAGAATGAAGGAAAATATTTCTCATTAACTCTTAGAAGAAAGTTACAAGGACAAAACAAGAGAAAAACACTTCCTGAATGAAAATTCCAACCCTTTCCTCATCAATTGAGGTTTTACTTATAATTCCATGGCTCCCAGGACCAACCCTAAAACAAAGCCCAATTCTGTTACAAAAACTTGCAATCAAATCTTGTATCATCATTCAAATCCTAACAACTTTCTAAGGTGGTTGGCCCACCATGACTCTTGAACCAAGATTGTCCTTACAGTATAGCAGACACACTAGTCCTAGAATGACAACGTAGAATAAGAGAAGCACGCTTGCTTGCTATGATGGTGACGTCTTGAGCTCTTCATATGGTTTCAGTTTCTTAGACATGACCCATGTCACTAAATATTTCCCATACTCCAACTAGTCTTCGCATATGTGTTGACCCTTTTCCTTTATGCACCTTGTGCCACACGACATTTATTCTGACCGTAGATATCCTCCATGTAGAGATCAGTTGTCCCCTGCTATGGCCCTTTACGCAATTTCATGATTGTTGTCCTGGTTATCCTCCCTATACATTCCATTGACAAATATGCTCTACACTATTGATCTGGACCACATCAGATCTCTGTCGTTGAGAGATGCAGGATCCCTGAGCATGTCACAATGGTCTCCTTCATTAACCGTCGTTCAATTCCACCACACGAAACCTGATACGACCGTGGATCAAGCATACCATCATATCTAGGATGTTCACAAGCACATGTCCTACTATCCCTTCGCAACACTCTATTATTTTAAGCCTCGTGCATGTTGTTGGGCTAGGAAAGGAGACAAGAAAGAAGCTTGCACGCAAGCACAAAAAGGTACGTTGCACAAGCGACAGGAAGGAAGAGAGGTCACGAAGGAAGCAAAGGGACCAGCACAGGAGGAACAAATATGTGCGAGGCAGAGCATAGGTAAGCATAAAAATGTACAGGTTATAATGACTGGAAAGTGACAAGTGAATATCATGGTCATTAAAGATGGCGTAAGCCTACGGCAACGTACGTATGAAGGAATATTTTGTAATTCAGGCCGATATTGCCTTGTGTCGGTCCATGATAGCCTATTTTGGTGGCTAATCATGACCTATAACTGATGAGAAGTATGTAGTTGACCCTATGTGGTCTGATAGAAGTTATAAATAAGAAGAACCCGTTTTGTATAAGGGTTGGACTTGGTTGGATTTTGTTGGTTTTTTTATTGGCTGCTTTTGTTGGTTGTTTTGGGTCTGGTTGTCTAGAGCCAAGGACACCATTTTTGCGGCGTTTACTTTAGAGTTAGTGGAAGGGAAGACTTGGAGTGGATTCTAGTAGAAGTAGGAGGCTATTGAGCCATGGATCTTGCAGCTATGTGCGCAGACCGCTAGGAATAGAACGGATGTGCAGCTGAGTGCATAGACAGTAGATAGAAGATTCGATCCAAGATGTGTGCAGATAAGTAGGTGTATATAGAAGAATAAACTAGAGAGCATGAGAGAAAGAAGTTTGAGTGATAAAAGACATCATAAGATCAGTCTGCAAGGGTCTATATCCATTTCTCATGCCAAATGAAGAGCACCTTGGTGGTTTTTCCTAGATGGGTTTCCATGTTATTTCATGTGTTTAAATAGTTGATTGATGTTGTATATGCTGATGTGGATTTTTGTTATTTTCTTACTATGTGTTGATGAGTTACTATTTAATGCATAACCACCATATTGTTAATCAGCAAATGAATACTTTTTAATGCATTGTTGGGATGGTAAGCAAGTTTGTGGTTAATTTCCTAGGTTAAAACATAAATCACGATGGCCTGTTAGTCTAAGGAATCAGCTGCATCACACAAGTTGCACCAATTGTTAAGGTTAAGGACAAGGTTGTGTCATGCATGTTGACATACAGTTGTGTTCAGTTGCACAAGAACTACCCATCCATCCAAGCTGCCTTCGTTGAGCACCTTGGCCACACGCCAAGGGACTATAATCCCTCACCAAATGTGGAAACATGGTTCTAGCAGTTACCCATTAGATATCTTGGGGGAGACTACGCCTACCTTGTATGTGTTGCCGATAGATTTTATTTGTCAGGACGATGTCTTATGGTTTAATGTTCGTATTGTGGTGTTGTTGAACCATGGGTCGAGACAAGGAAGGTGATAGAAGCCACCAAATGGTTTTGTTGCTAAGACTCTTAATCATTTGAGTCAAGGGAAATGGTGTGGAACCTGATGAAGAAAGAGATAGAGGATTCACTAGAATCTAAAACGCTAGCATTCACGCAAGAGGAGAGTGCGGGATAATGGTTGAGCACAGAAAACTATGTAGATGAGTATATATATTTTGATATCCATGAGGTCTTCTTCATAGAATTCCCTGTTATACTGCACGAGTGGTTGTCAATATTGGTGACTAGACAGACAAATTTCCAAAGGAGAGAAGTTGTCAAATGGAGTGATTAGTTGGTTCATGAGGTAACCACCGTAAGTAACGCTATCTTTAGAGCTGTATATTTTTGGGTTGACATTATCTTACAAGGATATATCACTGAGTTTGCAGTAGATACTATAACCTTATATAGTGAGGCTGAAAGAAATTTTTTCCAAGGACCCTGAAGAAGGTATCTTCTATCTATCAGTGCATGGATCAAGATGCTCATGTATGAAAAGGGTATCTTGCAGTTGAGTAGTTAAATTGTGTACCCGTGAAGGAGGCTATGTTGCAGACGACCTCTTAAGAAAATTGGAGAGGGTGAATTGAGATGTTCCCTGGAAATACAAAACCTGAACTAGAAGTTGGATTCCTAGGGAGTAGAAGAAGATTCAGATCAAGGAAAAGAAGAAAGACCGAAAGAGGGAAACAAAGCCTTAGTCTGTTTGAGGATAGTGAACATGAACTTTAGTCGCATGAAGATGAAGGGTCTTGTAATGAAGAGGAGGACTAAAGCCCTATTTCAAAAGGATTAGAGGACTTAGAAGACTATGTCAAGACACCGAGATTGGAACATAATTACATCACACCAGCAATATCCCTAGAGGTGAGATCTAGATTCTCATCCCAAGAGAGGACTACTAATACTGATAATGTCGGTACTACAACTAATACACCGAAAGGTATACCTTCTTTGAACCCCTTACTAGAGAACCCCAATGCCAACTCAATGGATGGAGCAGATATTTTGTTACCCACATTCAATGGAAATGGAGTAGAAGATCCAAAGTAGCATTGGTTCCTCTACAAATCTATTTATATGGTTCGGTTAGTCCATAATGCAAACATAAAGAAGGCACAAATGATCACGACTCAGAGGGGTCATGCGCTAGATTGGTTCATGAATTTCTTTTCTGCACCGACCAGAGCGCCATAGAAGACTCTAGACAAGATCCGAGCCACAATGATCTCTGAGTTTAGAAAACCAAAGTGTGAGTTGCAATGCATTACTGAGATAAAAGAGATAAAGCAAGCACTAACATATTTAGTCTGGGATTTTGAACAGTGCTTTAAAAATTTTATGGCCAAGGTAATCTTCCAAATGTTGGATGTACAACATAAAGAGCTGTTTATTATTGCATTAATACCACACATCTGAGGGTCGTTAAGGAAACAAATGATTGAGTTGCAGGAAGAAGCATTAGAGTTGGAAATGAAGTTAGAAGCCTCCCCCATTGGTGGCAGCACCATATGAATGATGCAAATTCAATCACAGTTGGATAATATGACAATACAAATGCAGGACATCAAGAAGGGAAAGGAAGCAAAGGAATACTTATGGTACACAAAATGCATAAAGGATGGGCAAACTAAGGATAACTTCATTACCTTCATGAAATATATCATGTCAGGTGCACCAAATCCATTAAACTACCATGGGATACCATGGTGTTGCAAATTCCAGTCTAGAGGGCATCGCGACAAGGAGTGTTTATATTTGCAAAAAGTTGTAAGTACCTGGACAAATCTCTTTTGTAAATTCTGTAAGTCAGTAGGACATGAAGAAAAAGGTTGCAGAGCATACTAGCTCTTGAAAGAAAATACTATTAACACATACTTAATGAAAATGAGGGACTCACTCAGGTTGAACCAACACAAGCATCCTATCATCCTACATATTTCCCACCCAATCAATACCAAAATCAATATCAACCTTAGTACACACCTCAACATCCGTACACAGAACAAAATCACTACCAGCCACACTACGAGTAGAACTAGTACCCACCACAACAACCACACCCACAAGGAAGGGGTGGTGGAAAATTCAAAGGAAGAGAGAAAGGAGGAGGATTTGGTAGAGGAATAGGCCAAGTTACATCCTATAACTATGGAAAACTGGGTCACTATGCCAAAGATTGCTTAGAACCTGCGAAGACATGTTCATATTGTAAGGGACATGACCACAATGTGGATCAATGTCCTTAGTTAATCGAAAAATAGCAAGAAAGAACTATCACAAGACCTGACCCTGCATAGAATGCAAACCCAAATCCCAACATGAATGTTCAAATGATTGCGACTAAACCAAGAGATCTGAATGTTGTTGTCATAACACAAGGAGGGGCTGCAACCGAAGCCAATAAGGATAAATCACAAAAACAACTGCAATCACAGGAACAACCTACGACACATAGAAAGGTATCATTTGATGTCTAGAAATAAAAGGAAGTATTATTAGAGGTGTGACCAGAATTTACAGATGTAGCACAACCATCAACATCAGAAGAAGTAAAGGAGACGCCTGAACGATTTCAGTGCATATTTAAGAAGAATGTCCAACAAAAGGTTAGTAAGATAAAATCCTTCTTTTCAAGTTTTCTAATGCTAATACAAGATAAAGATGGTATACCAGAACTAAAAACAATGATAGAAGAGATACCCCTTCAGCCACGACCTAAAAATAAAGTTAACTAAGTGAGAAAGAAGTTTAAAACTGGCCGTGAATTAAGAATTGTTGTGTATATAGGTGACTATGACATGGATTACATCATCTTAGACCTGGGGTATGATGTCAATATTTCAATGCGACAAACCTCAGAAAGTATGGGCAAGCCACACTTGGACTGGTCCCTTGTCCAGCTGCGACTTGCAAATCAGGAAAAGGTTCTACCCATTGGTCGATTGAGTCAGGTCCCTGTCGACATTGAAGGATTACACACATTTGCAGACTTTGAAGTCATTAATTTTGTTGATGACACAAACCCATATCCTGCATTATTGGGCATAGATTTGGATATTGATAACCAAACTATTATAAAATTCAAGAAAAGGATCCTGTCATTCGAGGATAATGAGATAAGAGTGGTGTCTCCAATTGATCCACTAGAGGGACATAGATACATTGAGATTGTATATAATGATTGACATGCTAACTACCTCAACCAAATCTACAATGTTACTGAATTACAAGAAGACTACAACGTTCTGACAATGGATGGAAACCTGAGCTGGATGAGTGCTAGTTCCTGCACATCTGACTTAGGGGAAGCTTTAGAGAATTGGAAAAATAGGCTACATGAAGTCTCTATGAGGAGGTGTGCAAGAATTACCAAGTCAGTGCAACAGGTAGAGATTGAGGTACATGAACTACCCACCTATGAGGGTGTACCTAACCTTGCTACCTTCCTAACTAACTTTGAAGGACTTGTAGTGGAATCGTAGCACTTTTCCATGCTAGATTAGACACTAAAAGCTACGTCCGCTAGATGGTGGGGTGTGCATAATAATTCTATAACAAATTGGACACAATGTAGAATATTGATGGAAGTCAAGTTCAGAGAAGAGATCACCCTTGTAAACCATAAGTATTTAGGGTTATAAAACCCCATGGAGCATTTTAATCAGTGTCGCATCATATTTCCAGAATACTTGAGGGAGGAGTGCATCCATCATTTCATACATGCATTAGAAATGACACCTAGAACCTGGTATACATCTATGGAATTGTGACAAGGAACCCAAGAGCAGGAAGGGCTCGCTAAGCAGTTTGTACATACATTTGAATTTGTTGATGGGCACCCTACAGTTGATGTTGCACTTCAAGCGATAAAGGAGAAGATATTTGTTGAGATCCCTATAGAAGAGGCTAACTCTCATTAGAGCAGTGTGACCATTCAGCAATGGATGGCTTGCTACAATCTAGCTGGAGATCCAGATGATGATCCAACTAACATAAACATAACAAAATCAGAAGGCATGCGTGGCGTGGAAGGGAGTGGTATCTCAAGCGACTAGTTCCTTAAGCCATTAAAAATTAAGAAAGTAAACATTGGGTCGCTAGAGAACCCAAAGTTCACCAATATAGGAGATTATTGGGATGAAGAGACAATTGCGAAAATCATGGATTTACTACATGAATATCAAGACCTATTCCCTACTAACTTATCAGAAATGAAGGGAATAGTGGGAGACTTAGGGGAGATGAAAATACCCCTGCGACCAAATGCTAAACCCAGTAAGCAGCGACCATATAGGATAAACCCCAATTATAAAGAAAGGGTAAAAGAAGAATTGGATCGTATGCTCGATGCTGGAATTATTGAACCTATTGAGGAGTCAGGGTGGATTAGCCCTAGTGATCCAGGATAAGAATAAAATAGGTGAAGTCATGGTTTGTGTTGACTTGAGTAAGCTAAATGATGCATGCTTGCATGATCCATTCCCAACACCATTTATAGATCAAGTGCTTGAAAGTGTCAGAGGACAAGATATGTATTCATTTATTGATGGCTTTTTGGGTTATCATCAATTCATAATTGAGAAGGAGGATCGTAAAAAAAAAACTATTGTCACTGAATGGGGATGCTACCAGTATACGGTAATGCCCTTTGGAATCAAGAATGAACCTGCTATTTTTTCTAGAATAGTAGTCTCTCCTTTAAAGGATTTTATTCATAAATTTCTTGAAGTATACTTTGATGATTGGACTGTGTTTGGTCTAGTAAGAGACCATATTGAGAGTCTACGTATGATGTTGGACCGCTATTGCTAGTATCGGATTGTGTTGAATTCTAAGAAATGTATTTTCTGTGTGCCATTTGGCATGTTGTTGGGTCACGTCATATGTTGCTACGGTATCTTGGTTGACCCATCAAAAATTGTGATTATTGTGGAATTACCACTGCCTACATCAGTCACACAACTCAGATCAGTTATGGGACATATAGGATACTACTAGAAATTCAAAAGAGCATTAGAGGAATTTTGAGGTCTAAAATGGGACTCCTAAAAAAAATGATAAAATAATAGTTAAAATAATAATATAATATTTATTAATTTTGGAGGAAAAAAGAAAAAAACTACTTTTTGTGTTTGTATTTTTGACATATCTCCCTATGTGTTTACTCAAATTTCGATCGGGAGAGCTCGTTGGATGTGGAATGTGATTCTGCATCCAACGAGTACCCACACTGCATACTTTTGATGAACCTGGCTACCCAAAAAATAATAAATACCTGAAAATGTGATGATGACATCATCATCATATTTTTTAGGTATTTCTTGTTTTTGGGGTAGCAGGGTCCATCAAAAGTATGTAGTGTGGGTACTTGTTGGATGTAGAATCAAATTTCGCATCCAACGAGCTCTCCCAATCAAAATTTGAGTAAAAACACAAGGAGATATGTTGAAAATACGAACAAAAAAAGTAGTTTTTTTTATGATAAATATGTTAATTCAACCATTATGGTTGACTCATTTTATTGGAATTCTATTAGTTCTTGAATTCCAACTCACAAGAACTTATTGTTGGTGCATTTTCTTATAAGGCCCATTTTAGACCCCAAATTTCCTCTAATGAGTATGCAGCGATCACTACACCTTTGGGAAAACTGTTGAAGAAAGATGAAAAGTTCCAATGGACAACAAAATGCCAGGAAAGCTTGGAAAAATTGAAGACTGCAATGGATAAAACACCAATACTTGTATTCTAAGATTGGAATAAATAATTTCATGTGCATGTCGACGTGTCATCGATCATGCTTTGCATAGTCCTGATGCAACTAGGAGAGGGTACGCTCGAGCACCCTATTTCTTTCGCAAGTAGGAAACTATCAACAACAGAAAAAAACCACACAACGACAGAAAGATAATTCCTTTCTATGGTGTGTGTGCTTCAGAAATTATGATACTATTTGTTGGGTGGACATTTTCATATGTACACTGACCATTCAGTGCTGAAATACCTAGTCAACAAGATAGTGTTGGGTGGAAATATTTGTAGATGACTTCTCCTATTTCAAGAGTTTGATTTTGAGGTCATTATTACACCCGGTCGACTGAATTTTGGACCAGACCACCTATCAAGGATAGAGAGTGGTGAAGAGCCAACCAACTTGGAAGATAATTTTCCTGATGTGCAACTATTTGCAATCCACATGATGGATGACAAGAACGATGATTTTAATTCCATCATTCACTTTTTGAGTACATGATATGCACCTGAAGAAATGTTGACTAAATAGAAGAAACACTTAGTCGTCAAAGCTACTAATTATACATTGATCACAAGACACCTATATAAGCTGGGTGTGGATGAGGTACTACGTCGCTGTGTCTTTAACCTTCTCTTATGCGCAGCGAATCTAACCTTTATCCCATCGCCGCACCTTGGCCAACATGTAACTCCCGCCTACACTAGATTCTCAACCGCAGCGCACCACAGCTCCTCTGCTGGTGCGATATCGCTTCCCTGCGATATCCTACTGCTGCAGCTCTGCGTAGTCAGTGCTACCCATGTCTGACTTACATGAATCAATGTTCAAGGCTATTTACTCTGTGACTCTTAACTATCTGGGATGAAACACCGATAAACTCTTATACATAATACTTAAAGACTTCGCTGCTTTTATCTTTAATAGTGCTGTAGACTGAGTAACACATACATACATCAAACTATAAACAAGGTTCATGTACTAACTGATAGATGCAACAAATAAATACAACACATAAATCAATCGCATAACACTTGATTTTAACGTGGTTCACCTCTAGGATGAAATTTACAACCACAGAACTGTGTTTCTCTATTATAACTTGAGGGAAGCAAACACAGTTCTGCTGCACCGCATATGCAGCTAGAGATCTTCTGGGTAACTATGCACACATCCTGGAGCCCTTCTCTCTTAGATCTCTTTTCTATATCTATCTCTATATTTCCTCTCTTACAATATACTCTTCCCTCTCTGTCAATCCCTACAGATTGTTACATACAAGCTCAATGAGCCAGCTACTGGTTATAGTAAGATACTACAGCTAATAACATAACCAGAGCTCGACTCCTACAATACAACTGACTATGAGCTAACTAACATATTGGCTCAAGGCCTTACAATGCTTAACTGGGTATTTCTCTAAATAGCTAAACTTTTACAATACAAAATATATCCCTTTATAGGCAGCCTGAAGGTCTCGCCATTACAACACTGTGGGCATGTCCCAATAGTAATCCCCAAACCCTAACTAGTGACAGTCGGCATAGCTATACTTGGAGTAGCCACTTTCCGTCACACCACAACTCCTCTGTAGTCTTCCATGCTTCCCGGCACTGACCATGGGTACTATGCACCGCTTCTCTTTACCATAGCTTCCTGCAGTCTTCCATGCTTTCGAGCGCTAACCATGGGTACCGGAACTGCTTCCTTTTCTGTCCTTCGCCTTCAATACCTCAGCCTCGTTGCTCCTTTTCCTTTATGAGGGTAGCTGAACCCTCTTGTCTCCACCGCTGCCTTCAATGCAATGGGTGAGCTCTCTCTTCTCAGCCACCCAGGTACCGTCGTCTCCCTTGACATCTCTGTCCCAATAGTCAAGGTTTTCGGCTCTGATCTGTAGCTAGAAACCTGCTACAGCATCATCACTTTACCTCCTATATCTCCGCCAAAACTATCTATCCGTCAAAATAGTAGCTTCTTCTGTACCTGCGGGACCCTACTCCAACATTTTGCTAGCCAAGATAATGCTTGGGCCTGCTGCTACAGTGTAGGTTGTGCATAAGAAGTTGTAGCTCTAGACTGGGACATCATTCTTGCATATTCAAGAGCTTGGTTTGTGTAGGAAACACTAGAGGCATTGCTTAGTTGAGGTGGCACCGTAGGTAGTATCGGATGGTGTTGTGATTGGTGGGAGACAAAACCCATAATGCCATTTTCAGCATGGGATGCACCAATGCATCGCGGTAGGAAGTGCCTACACGGGGAGCATCTGGAATGATGGTGTAGAGGTATCTAGACTGTGCATAAATGAGGTCAAACTATTGGGCCTTCAAGATGGATGCTTCCTCTATTTGGGGATGTTCAGAGGCAATGTCCTTCGATATAAGTGGCAGCAAGGTTTTCAAGAACCAATCCAGGAAGATCCTGTCATCAAGCTTGATCTTGCACAAGCTGCGATGTCACCTCCACTCATGGATGTGGTCGCTGATGTGGGTCACAGTGTTCCGGAGAAAATATAGTAATATTTCCACTCCTTCATCATATATTACGGGGAGTTGGAGATATTGTAGGAACATAAAGGACAAGGAGTTGAATTTTGGGTACTTGGCTTGTGGTAGCTCAATGTACCACTTGGCTATAGGCCTTTTGAGGGTGTGTTGGAACAATCTAAGTCAGATTGAATAATCTATGATGTTCTTTGATGAGCACCATAGGTGAAATGTCATGATATGGTTTTGGGGGCACTCCCCTACCTTCCCTTCAAACTTAGGGATGTCTGAGGGGAGTTTGGTTTGCATGGGAGGCCAAAAGGTTTGATGGCAGATGGGGTCATTTGTTAACCTAGCCAAGTCAGACAGGTTGAGGCACACCATGAAGGGGAGGTTTGACCCAAGGTTGATGTGGGAGGGATCGGAAAAGGTGGTGGGGTTTGCAGGAACATGATGTACCTACGTGACTGGGGGTACTTGTGGCACACTTGTGGATGGGCCACTATCCCTAGGTATGGTAAGCGAAACAATGTAGGTGCACTACTACATTTGGACCAAAAATCTGACGGCCGTCATGTCGGATTTTCGACACTTCCCTGTCGCATGTACGACACTTTGATTTTTTTTAAGCGTCGAAAACTTGTCGTCGGTTATCTGACACCTGATTAACCGTCGGTTAAGCGACACCTAAGTAACCGTCGGTTAAAAAATAAGTGTTGGTTAAGCGACAGCTTTTCTTCGACGGTAGTGAACATTTTTTAAGAAAATCTCATTCCTGCCATCGGATAAGCGACAGATATTAAGAAAAAACATCACAAAAGCGACAGCTAGAAGTGTCGGATAAGCGACGGATTTTAAGGATAAGCGTCGAAAAAGAGACATCTCTGGAACCGTCGCTTAAGCGACGCTTGTGACTATTTTTTTTTTTAAAATATAAAAGCATTGCAGTCTCCGATCAGTTCCCTCTGGTGATCTGTAGAAAGAGTGGTCTTTCCAGTCCCGGGGCCATTATATAGAATGTACTGAAATTAGTTGATGTACTAAGGTGACTTTCCATACAAATCAGACCTGAGAGATGATGATGTTGGCCATGTCATAATGCTACATGATCCAAATGAGATTATTCATTCCTGAAAATGGTCCACAAACTTCCCACCTCTCTTCAACAATTTGCTACATAGAAATCATGCCCCCTACTATAGGTCATAAATATTCCTACTTACATGAGTCCAACACACACAGATGGTTATCTATTTATTTACCTTTCGATGATGATGCAACATGAACTTTCTGATAAGGTTGACCATATTTTTAGATGGGAAATAAGGCATATCATAGTTAGAAGGGTTTCCAACTATACCAAGGATTCTAAATTAGAGCATCCAACAATTCCTTGTTGAAATATTCTAACTGTATCTCTTTTTCCAAGTCTTGAGATATTGTTGTTTAGAAACAATAAGTTTCCTTCTTTTTCAAAATTTGAGGCTTTGTTATTTGCTTCCATAGAACCAACTACCATAATTCATATAACCCAGAATTGACAACATGGTTTCATTTCTAATCTAGTCCTGCAATATCTCATCAACATATCATAGATGCAACCTCAAGAAGACCTAATTCCAAACCATACAATATAGGTGGTAACAAAGAGTATTGGTAAGCATATGTGGTGCCAACTTTGGTGATCCTGTAGACATTGGGATCCTCTCTTGCACCGCAATATGCTAGGAGATTGACACTACCAAATTATTACCATCATAATCGACCCTATTTTCTAATGACTTCAGTCCAACTTAAATTTTGGACTATGAAAACCAGAAGTTCCATTGCAAAGGTTTCCATGAAATAGTTCATGCCATGCCACTTCCTCCTATCCAAAAACTCAAAAAACAAGCTCTAAGTAAATAAAAAGGAAGAAGACATCATAAGGGTCAAGGTAAATGAAACAACAATAATTAACCCATTTTCATTTCCATATGAAGAACTACACAATGAAGAAAAGAAAGAAGGTTACATCTCAAGACATCGAACTAGTGCAAGAATGGGACAACCACAAAAAGAAGATCCCTTGCAAAGAGATATACCTGATAATTTCATATGAGAAAACCCCTTCAACATCTTAAAACCTAACAAAAAAAAGCAATAAACCCCAGTACCGAAAACACCAAGTTTTGAACATGTCTGGTGCAATGCAGCCAAAACCTGTACAATCAACTTTTAACTAGCTGATTGAGCAGAGTGATGAAATAAATGCATAAGTTCCGGTATAAATTGAAAAGCAGAGGATAGATCTGCACTGAAGCTGGACAAGTGAGGCACTATGATAAATCATAATCCAAATATTTCCAGGATGAATGCTTTCTCCTCTATCCTTTTGGGTGTTAGAAGATACAACACAGCAGAATAATGAAACTTCATTTATTCCTTTTATCTCATGATCTGTTATATTCTCATTATACAATTCATAAAAAGGGAAAGTTACACAGTAGGTATTTGATCAACTCAAAACTAACCAGCACTCAATTGGCAAAATCAAAGATTTCAACAAATCCACACTCAATCAATACATCAGGGAGTTCAATGAATTAATCAAATAGAAGATTTATTTGTTTCTTTCTTATGTATACAGCGATATATTTGTACTCACATTCTCACTTGGTGAGATCTCACGAAGTGCACAATTTCAGTACAAAAAATTGCACATACTTAAATCAGTTATACCAGAATCACAATTTCGAGCCTTACACAGCTGTCTGACTATATGCTAGAATCTAGTTCTTGGACTGATAAAAATTGACAATCCTGCCAAAGAAACTTTTCCTATCTCTTATCACAACACAAATCAGATCAAAAAGGACTGATGGGAAAGCAAACAAAATAATTAACAGAATCCCTCAAAAAATATCCAATTCCATATCACCCTTTTGGTAGCACCCAAAATCAACTACTATCAGCATTGAACACAATATATATCATCCATTTTACATTTTGAATGTCAGTAATTTATGTATTCAGACAGGTAAAATGAAATTTCCTTTTTTCCACCTAATTTACCTTCAGCTGGCCATGAAGATGCCTCAAAGAGAGCCTTTACAAGTTCTGGAAGAGAAGCTTCCGCAACTGCTTGAGGAGTATGCAAGCCAGACTTATAAAGTTCTCTAGCCCTTGCACCCTGCCCAAAAACCAAACCAAGAAGCTACTCTTATTGTCCAAAGAGATTCTAACCCACACAAATGACTAGTATATTGAACTCTGAAAGTATTTGACAATTTTACATAATATGTAAATAACAATATAAATTTATTTCCTTCTATAAAGCAAACAAAGAGATGCAATATTCAAGCAGTACCTTTACAAATGGAATTGAAGTAAGCTCAGCGATCTCTGCCCTTACACCAAAGGAAACTCGATTTTGAAATTTTGAAACCAATCCTTCTAGATCATGCCAGCCAAGTCTCTCACAAAAAGCAGAAACCATAGATGCAAATCTTCCAGCATTTTCTTGCAGAGCCTAGACCATGCCTCTTGGTACTTTTAAAGCTTCACAAACATCTATCAGAGGTACTTCCTGCAACTCCCATACATAACCAGTAAAAAAATCACTTACAAAAATACTAATGACAATAAGAACTTTAACAATGGAACAAAACTTCAGGAAGAAGAAATTATGCCCCCACGATAAGATATGTAGATATGTTTCATACAGAGTCACAGAATTCTCTTAATATAGTTTCTTATGATTTGGAACATAAGTGACCAGAAAATCCAAGGCCTACAGACTCACATCTTCCTCAATCAATCTAATCATACAAAAAGGCAACTAACCAAACCAGATTTTTCCAAAAAAATGAAAATTTCCAGCAACTCTCTATCTCAAGAAATGAACTCATTTTCAAAGGAGTGTGCATGTGTAGTCAAAGATACCAAGTCACTTGTTACAAAAAAAATCTAGCAACCCCAATGATGTAAAGCCCAGCACCAAGGAGCTAGTCTTGTGCAACTCAGGAAGGCTATAGGCAAATTTTTTTTTTAAATATTGTGGAGATGACCCCAGTTCAAATCATTTATCTGTAGTGGAGTCCCCAAGCACAGATCTAGTTTAATATACCCTCCCTTTGCCCTAATCTAGATTCCTTACAAGATTGAAGACTGTACTATTAAAAAAATACAAACTGTACATTCTGAGAGTGTTTTCCTGCTCAACATGATTATGCTATGTTTTTTTGTATTATTGGTTCAATTCTACCCTTCCCTTGCCTTGTAAGTTCAACTTCATACACCAAACAGTATGCGAGCTAATCATCATCATCTGAAACTTAAGTGTAATTCAAAATTCCATGCACTAATGAAAAGATTATGTTGGTCACTTCTAAATTCTATAATTATAATATTAACAAGTGGGCTGAACAGTCTAGTTTATAGAATGGATTATAATAGGAGGTTTGGAAGGTAGTAACCACCTACCACTTATTTTGTCACTTTGTGGGCATTTTTGGCATGATATTTGATGGCCATTCTTGACTGTGGTCTTTAGATTGAGATTTATTTCTAAAATAACACAATTTCTAGTCTAAATTCCTATAGTGACTTTAAGATTCATTTCCTTTCCAGTTTAAAGTTTTATCCCGACTCTATTTGTACAATTTCAAAATTTTACAAAAATCAGTTGTCTTGACTCTTACCATCAAACTCTGTTTGGGCAATTTTCAGAATTTTAGAAAAATCAGTTGACCTACCATTAGACTGTGTTTGGGAAAATTTCCAAATTTAAAATAAAATCATTTCCATCAGACGTAATACATTTAAAAATGAAGAACAAGTTGGTGCTAGGTACTTCAATGGTTTTCTTTTCTAGTTCCAATGACTGGTTATGGTGGTAAAACTTAGCTAAAACTCAGCTTTTCTAGTTAAAATGAGTGGTCAAATCTGATCCAGTCATAGAAATCTGTTGAACATTTTCAGTGGTTTTAGTTATAGAAATCCTAACTTGAATCCTATTAAGAACAAATTATAATTAGATGTCTTTAGGCGTATCTTAGCTTTGATATACCTGGATTTTGTGATTGAACAAGACTTAAAATGCCTGTAAATGCTATTGGTTTCTCCATGCACAGAGAAGAACCCAATCCTATTTTGAAAATCCTCATCTTATTAGATATAATGATCATAATTAGACATGTAATAAAGACCTAATAAATACCTAGTTAGAATCTTTATAATAACTTATAAGTGATTTAATATCTCAATGGTTAATGGTCAGACAAGATTGATATCATAACTTCATCCAAATACAAATTGCTTATGTTTGCTGATTGAATACTTTACTTTGGAGTATTCCTATCTACGATCTTGTGTGTTCATATCCAACATGGGTTGAAGAAGAAGACATGGAAATAATTATATTAAAAAACTTGCCAGCTTTGACATTTGAACACTTCCAAGAAATAAACTTTTGTAGAAGGATAGGTAAAACAAGACGTTTGGGAGCAACAGTGTTAATGGAGATTGAAAAGCAGCCTTAAGCAATTAAATTAGAGAAGTTGCGAGTTCTAATTTCTTTGCAATTATATTAAATTTTCTATTTTTTAAGCAATTAATGAAGGTATGAGAAAGAACAGTAAGAAAAGAAGGAAAAATTCAAGGGTCTCAACAATATTATAGAAACATGAGTATAGTTCATTTCTTAGAACAAATGATTGTGTTTGACCTTCCTTTTCATAGTTTACTCTTTTGTGATAAAAATATGCTATTTTTATTCTTGTCCGACAATTAAAAAGGAAAAGCATAAATTTCTCTATACATTTCAGAATGGTTTGCAAAATTTATTCAACGTAAGCCCCCAAGCCTTATGTCAACTAAAAATTTAATAGTCTGTGATCATTAAGTAACAGTTTCAACATAAACTTTTCTTTTCAGCTCTGCTACGTTGGAAATATAGAAAACCTTGAGTTGGATGAGAGCAAATTTAGTTAAAGTAACAAAACTCAAGTTTGGTCAAATCCCAAAGTTTCATTCAAGGGAGATGATATTTTTCATGATAAATGTAAACAATGGTTTCTGACGATATTCAACTTTCTATATCTGATGTTTTGGTTTTCTATTTATTAAAAACGATTATTTGAGTACTTCAATTAATACTTAGTTTTAAGTTTGCTACTAGACTCAGTTGGAAAAGATAAATAAAGTAAAAAATACTTAGACGCAAAACTTTCAAAGGTTTAGCAATATCATAGGACACTTGCAATGAACCCTCAAACAGGATTACAAAAGAGTAAATTTGAAAAATGTTTTTCCTTGAATTTGTTGAGGCCACATAACCGGGCCACCAAGAATGAATTTTAGTTCCAAACATTGTAGTTAAAAGAACACTCATGCTGGAAAAGTGCACAGGTGGGTGACCATCCCAGAATTCCTGTTTAATGAAGTATATCCAGCCATTAATGGTGCCATAAAAGACAAACGTATATTCATCACAAAGTTACATGTGCACTCCTATGTGGTGGACGTAAGCGATGGCCCAAGGACCCTTCAATTGGCTTCAACATCACCTTGAAACGTTGAGGCCACATTATATACTTGTAATTTTGTAGGAAGTTCTCCCACTAGGATTTCCTCAAAATGGTTAAGAAGTTAATATGTGATGACTGTATTAAGAACATACACACTAATCTAGATCCATCCTAACCCAGATCATCAAGCATTGAGAAGGAAGGATCAAATCTCTGGAAGCACAAACCTTTTTTAAAGTGCAAAAATAAAAGGAAAGGTTTGCACTTCCAGCATAAAATTTGGTATCATTCTTATGATAAATATTAAATGTTATCCAATCACACTCTCTTAGTCATTAAGTGCTCTTCCCCTTCACAGTTGACAAATAATCTCTTTTTTTTAATAAACCCAACATATAAAAACTTAAAAGCACATTTGAAGTGTTTGAGAGTTCAAATTAGATCCAACACAGGACAATGTTTTAATTAAGAGTAGGGTATTCCACATGTTTCACACATTCAAACATCAAATTCAAGCTCTCTGATCTGTCAGAATATTTTTGGATAGTATTTGATTGAGGATTTGCAATAAATCAAACAATACCGAGGGACCAACCAGCAGAGAGGTTCCAGAATCCACAATGGCAGCACAGCCTCCACTACAAAATCCTGTAAACAATAAATCTTTCTTTTATCAAAGAATCCAACCCAAGGAACTTATTTTTATCATTTATTGGATAATGCACAACTCGAACCAATTAAGTCAAAAATATCCTGGACCTATTTCCTCACCTATTGATTGACCACCTACGAGAAAGTCCCCCATGCTAAACTGTACAAAAAAAAGGAATGTAAAAGGGAGACAGTGAGTAACCCAAAACAATGGTAAAGAGATTGAGTAACCCAAATATCCCATAAAGAAATTATCTTCTTTAAATATAAGGCCATGATCATTATGACATACCTGCCAGTAACCTTCACGTGTAATAGGAACATAAGTGTGTTTGCCCTGGAAATGATTGGGATCGACACCGCCAAACACAATCTCTCCGCCCTCTTCATCACCCACTTTTCGATTCATCCAGAAAGAGAAAATAGGGTCTTTGATTAGGTCCTGGTTAACCATATTATACCTGCCCCCAAGCACAAGCTATATATTTGAGCCAAGTGCACTTTGCATAAGTCATTCAAATGAAAGACCTAGAAACTTACTTCTATAACATGTAACTTAGGAAAAAAATTTCAATATTGGAACAATGCACTTGTAAAACCAAGTAAGGAAGATTGCATTCTATAAAAGAAATGTGGCCAACTAACTCTGTACGCAGGCGAATTGCAAGTAGGAATAGGTAATAGTCTTCCGCTAGTTAATGCTATAGTAACTTCATCTATAATAAATAGTGGGTTATAACAACTGGTATACTGTATATATCTAGACAATAGAATGCATAGGAATCAGGAACAGTAAGTCAAACTGGCCATCAAAAATAACATGACACAGTTGATATAGCATGGCCTGTGCTGCAACTGCTTTAGCTAGTTCATTTGATAAAAGAGGGAGAATGTATAAACACAGTAACACCGGTATGGAATGCAAGAAGCCATAGAACTGGCAAGATATGGTTCTTGCTATCAAACAACAATATTATATCAATCAACAGAGAAAAAGTGGCAAAGGAACTATATTGTGCATTCCCTAAGACCAAAGAGATATGGATAACAGGAACCATATCAATAAGGAGAATATGTAAGGAAACCAAATACATTTGAGGCATATCATCTTGATTACCAAGCTCTAAACTCTCATTAGAAGGCAAGCAAACCTGTAAAATCTCATCACAGTGCCGTATCTCAAAAGAACTACAAGTACCACCATCAATTGCAGAAACAAGCTTTTCAGGAGAACTAAGCAACTGTTTTTTATCAACAAAACTGCTCAGAGATGCATCCGGGGCACCAGAACCAAGAGGCGACCATGAACCAGAGAATCCTAATGTGCATGCATTGGGGGGTGACATGGCCACATCACAACTCGAAAGTGTTCCAATGCCTCATAGGCAAGCCCATTCTCTGTAAAACCAGCAATCATAGATGTCCATGCTATGACATTTCTATGGGATATTCTGTCAAACACAGCGCGTGCATTCTCCAAGCAACCAAATTTTCCATACAAATTTATAAGAGCAGTGCCCACATGCAGGAAGCACGCTGGTGAAAGTGAACTGATTTTGCTGTATTCCTTTTTCCTGCATCTGATAAAACAATTCCAAGGCCTCCTTACTCCTCCCATTCTCCGCATATCCAGCTATCATCAGATTCCATGACACCACATCCCTTTTAGGCATATTCTCAAACAAATCCAGAGCCTTATCCAAACCCCCATTTTCTGTATATCCTGCAATCATTACATTCCATGAGACCACATTTCGTTCTGGCATTTTGTCAAACACATTGCGGGCATCCTCCAAACTCTGGCATTTAACATACATGTCAACAAGCGCAGTCCCTATGAAGACATTAGCTTGGAATGTGTTGCTCTTAATTATTTCTCTATGAACCTCTCTACCACATTTAAGGTTTGCCATGAGCCCAAATGCTCTGAGAATGCTGGGAATCATAAACTCATCTGGCTGGATGCCTCTTTGTTTCATTTGGTAGAACAATATCCAGGCCTCCTCGCCATGGCCTTCCCTAGCATAAGCTGCGATCATGATAGAGAATGAAACAGTATTGGGTTCAGAAATTTCATCAAGGACTGCACGCGCATGCAAGAGACTCCCACACTTAGCATACATGTTTACAAGTCTGTTATGCAATGGGACACGAGGAAATTTGAATCCAGTGAGAATGATGTGGGCATGGACTAGTTTGGCCTCTGGCAGGACCCTATAATCGACGCAGGCCTGCAAGAGAGAATCGTAGGCAGAAGAGTCTATGGAAACTCGTTGGGGATCCATGAGATACAGAGTCTCCAGAGCCTCTCTGAGGCGGCCCTGATTACATAGTGTTGTAAGATCCTCCTCACTCGCATCAATGGCCTTGTCTTGTATGGTGCGAAGAGCGAAAAGCACGCGGGTAATGCAACCCTGTCAAACCCAATAGATAACAATGAGGGCCGAGCCCAAAATAGTAATGGGGCTTCTCTTCCCTCCACAAATCGATTTGGTGAACCCGGTCGAAAGGTAATAGATTTCACACCATCGATTTGGATCCAAGGGATGAGAGCACTTGGTGGGTAGAGCGCTATAGTTACCACTCCCATAGCATTGCAATTGTTATGTATTGGCGGGAAGCTTGCTCCAATATACTATTAGATTTATTTTATTCTTCCACATTAGCAAGGCTCTTTGAACTAATGACACTCGTCTTTATATGGTATCATTTATATAGAGCAATATCTTGCTAGCATATTGAGCGATACCTTTCATTTATATATCGTAGTAGCCTCTCTTTTCTATTTTAGGTTGGTCATTATCATATTTTTTTTATTCATGGAAAAAAAATTTGTAGATTTATTTTTGTTATGTATAAAAACTATATAATATTTATGTCAATCTTATACCATGCATAATATATATTTATGTAAAATTTGTCGTCATAATAAGTTAATGATTTTGGGATTTCTTTATTAGTGATAATTTTCCATCACCAAAATATCCTAGGGATACTCTTCAACACAACAATTGATGGGACAAAGACATATGGACATCAACAAGCATATACACATGTGCGACTGTGTTTGTGCTTGTTTAAGCATAGATCCTAAGTTCCAATTTCCATTCTTTAAGTGTGTGTTGAGTGAGGAGACCCGCCCTTGGTGTGTTAACCTTTGAATCATGGCCATGCCCTAGTCATAATCCAAAGATTCCCTACAAAGGGCATGTCTCATGTTTTAGGGGTTTTTTAATAATATTATAATAGTTCTTAAATAATAGCTATAATAATAATTCTTATATATTACTACTAATAATAATAGTAG